>JAGSMP010000126.1:667500-1267500 GCA_029286625.1 Parnassius orleans
GAACCGGAGACCCTTTGAGGCATTATATTTTAGTCCTCAGGGGTGACAACGCATCTGCATTTTGATTCTTAATCGTGAATAGATGTAAGTTTATATGGGCCACAGCATGCAAATACCATAAGGTAAACTGTGCGCTCGTTTGTCGCCCTTATTCTATAAAAAGAATCTGCTTTATCGTCGTGTGGCGGTCCCATGGATGTCGTAAGAGGCAACGGAGAGAAATGAAACGGAATGTGGCAGCAGCATCTTTCTCGTATTAACTCAACATAATAAAAAAACAGCGGTTGTCAATCTCACTCTCTCTCAATCAACTATGGCAAATCATTCCTCCTATGATGCAATCCATGGGGGGCCTATGTTCAGGCTGACTATGATCTACTACTACTTTATAGTAGTTGTAGCGATAGCCCAAGGGATAAACGCTATGTTTAAAACTTTCCTAGTACGCGAGTAAAAGAATTTTGATCCTCGCCGACATCAATCTTCCTCACCTCTCACAGTGAAGACAGGTCGCTTGTGCCCGGCAGGAACATAATATGTAATGAGGCTTTTACTTTCTAGCATTTTATGAAGTTTTAATTATCAGCAATATTCCATATCCATGTATTTTTAGACACGTGTCAAGTTATTTAGTTTATCGGCGCTGTGCCTGCAAATCCCGACGAACATTGTTTTGGTTAAAATCAGTTAAGTGCGTTATTTAAAAGAATCCAAGTCACATACGGCTAAAACATCAATTGGTTATTATTTTATCATTTCAACTGCTTACAAAAAAGCACTATTTAAATGCCATGTTAAAACTGAAAACCAGTTTTTTGTTCCTAATAAAAAGTTGGATTTTATTCTTTGTAAGGTTTTGCAGCCGCAACGGCAATATATAATATATAATACTATATTTTATGAAGTATACATTTAGAAGTTACTGGTGACAGTAACATAGTGTAACGCTTTTGCTTCCGCTTAATATAGCTTTGCTTTGCACGCAGCTCTCGCGATCGCGCGACTTGAGCTACGTGGAGCGCGAGCGAAAGAGACAGAGCTATGTGCGCTCCAAGGTGCACGACAGGGACAGCGACAGCGAACTGGAAAGCGCGGCTGCTAAACGCAAGGGCAGCCGCGGAAAGCTCGCGGTGAGCTTTCAGCACGGGAAATTGTTATCTAGTGGTGTTAGATGATATAGAGGCTATATGTTTGTTGAATCATTTAGTTAGTTATCAATCATTAATGGGAAGTCTTTACCATACTTGTGTACTTTGAATTTGTGTACTTGCTGTCCTGTCACTTGTTTTCCTGTATTTAAGCGTGCTACATACATGAGCACACGAAATTAAACCTATGAGGCGATATATTAAAGATGAATTTCGTTTATATTCTAATTGGTCATGTTAAAGGGTTATTATATAAAATGTATCTTATTTGAAAGTAGTAGAATGTTTACTTTTTCGTGCATAAGTATCTTGAGAATTTATAGTTAAAATAGTTTTCATGTCATTATATTGCACGATATCAACCTATAACTTCCGATTCCATTTGTATGCTTAGATTCCTATGCATATGTATATGTTTATATGTTGCTAACAATGACTTCTCCACACCGTTTATACTAATTCTAGCACTCATCCTGTGTTCGAGTATATTTTTGTTTTTATATTATTAGATTAAAAATCAATTAATCTACCTTGTGGTAAGTAGCTACTGCAGCCCATTGACACCCCACCAACGAACTTCAACTTCACATGTCTTCGAAATATTTTATTTTCTTATTTGTCAGACATGCAGGTTTCCTCACAATGTTTTCCTTCACCGCCGAGCGCGTGGTAAATATCAACATCCTGCCAATAATTTGGTTGATAAATGCATCAATAAAATCTAGGATCTTATTCCAAAAACAGTAAACTGTTGGGCAAGAAAGATGGCGGGAAAACATAAATAAATTTCAGATAGAATTGGACCTTGTTGTGCAGAAATGTTTCAACCCACAAAAACTTAAAGTTATTCAGAGGCCTTAAGAAAATTAAATGTAGATTTTTGAATTACTTATTACTTTTCAGAAGTCTGTCATACTTGAAAAAAAACAGAAAAAAAAACAGTCTCTGGATGACTATTTTGTCCAGTTTGTGGTTTTGATCATTTCTGCACAACACTGTCCAATTAAGAGAAAGAAGTGAAGGTCAGGGAGTGCCAGGCATGCAAATGAAGCCACTGTTTGCAATTTGATAGCGAGTCGGCAGCTTATCTGTCTACATTGTTTTCAATGAGATTAGATTATACCTACGTTCTCACGGTTTGTGGTTGACTTGCGCCTTGGGACGATGGAGGTGAATATTCTTTTTGTTTTGTTACTTTTTTATATTTCCGCTACGGTTGAAAAATAATGCATCAAGACATTAATTTCTTTGCAACTTTGAATTTAGTGTTTCCTAAAGTAAATGTAATTTCACATTGATTTTTTGACATTAATCAGTGTATAGTGTACGGCACTTTTTGCTTTACAATGAATAAATGTACAGAGTTGTCTTTAATTCATTCACTTCTTTAAAGCGTGTGTTGGCCTATACGATGAGCAAACAAACTGACACACGTGCAAAACAATTCTATTTAAAATTATAACATATTAAGGCCTCAACACATTTTATTATATTTTTGCGCATATCAGTTGGAGTATGTATAACACTTTGATTTTGTTTGAAAGATGCACAGATAAGGGCATTTTTGAAGTATGCACTTTTTATTTCGAGTTACCTCTAAACGAGGTTTGATTTCGTTCTATAAACTTTGTGAAAATGGCTAAACGCAGATGAGACAGGCTATAAAGTGTAAAAAGGTAGTTTGATTCTTATCGGGGTTGTAGTTGTGTTAGGTTTATTTCTATTGATTGTAGTGTTAGTGGGATGTACTTCACCATTTTCATGCATTGCACTCTCAAACAAACGGACAAATTCTTAAAAAAATTGTTTCTACTTTATCCACAATCACATGCTTGAGATGCTATCGAGTTTTCGAGATGCTAACTCAACCTCCTTTACTGCGCTTATATCTGAATCACTATCATTCGTTTTAAGATCTTAGTCCTCAGACTTACACATAAACGATAACTGTAGCCTTATCTCGTTTTAGATTTGAAAAAAATATCTCGTTAGATATTTCTCGTTTTAGTTTTAGAGGCTGTTCACATTCATAAATTGTAGGATAAACATCTAGACACACAACAATAATTATTTGTATGTCTATTTGAAGTCGTCAAAAGTCTTTGAAGTTGGTTGCGGTTGTCCAATACCTACGGTAGCCACTTACCATTCTGTGGATTTTAAGTTCGTTTGTTAGTTCAGTTTTATAAATTTGGCAAATTGCGCACCTAGGAAATATTTGCCCATGTAGTATGTACTACTAAACGAGCCGATTGATGAGTAAAAATCCGTTACATATTCTATTTTAATAAGTATATGAAGGTAATCTGCGAAGAAAAAACTAAATGTAATTTCTTATATTTACACGAAAATTTGACAATGAATAAAATTAGTTTTACGTCTATTATCGCATTTAATTTAAATTATTTTACTTATTTTTCGGGGTTGACTGAGGTGTTTGACGTACCTATGTCATAGTTAGTGAGGTGAGCTGACATACCATTGCAAGACTTTAAGATACTGTAAGCTCGTTCTGCGTAGATCGGACCAAAATTAATATACAAAAGCAGAAGATAGTTTACTTGCCAACGCGCTTGTCAAGCGTGGCAATATGGCAAATATCCCCCCTATGAGGCAATCTATCAAATAGGGGAGGCCTAAGTTCAGTAGTGGAATTTAATAGGCTGTAATGATAGCGGTAAACGCGATAAAATACGTAAATTGAGTTTTATTCAACGGCTGATTGTGTATTGTGTGCAGCAACGCAACCTGAAGCAGAAGTTCGCGGCGCTGCTGCGGCGGTTCCGCGTGCCCGAGGAGCTGGTGGAGCGCGGCGCCGCGCGCGACACGCACCACGCGCAGCGCGACATCGACGAGCTCTTCCAGGTGCCCGCCTCATCATCCTCATCATCATCATCGTCATCATCGTCATCATCATCATCATCGTCGAAGCGACAGTAGCCTAACGGCAGGGTGCGGCTCGCGAACTCAAAAGGTCGTGTGTTCGAATCTGCAATTCGACTACTGTCGTGAACCACTCCTAACACAAGCATTTTAGGCTTACCGGAAGTGGTTAAAGGGCATATTAGTAATGTTAATAGCATTGCTAGTATTTTACTTTTATCAAAAAAATCATCATCGTCGTCATTAACACGCTAATAACATACGTCAAACGCACTACGCGTTCTCACTATTCATTCATTGATGATTGATTCATTAAAAAAATCAAAAATTTCCACTTAATCTAGTTTTTACAGTATTTTATTATTGGAGCTTCCTTAAGCCTTGTACGGACTAAGCGTTCCAATGTACACGCTAGCTAGTCCGTACCTGCAGCAACGCGTATGCAATTTGAGCATGAGCACGCGTGTCGACTCATAAACCATAGAAAAAAGTCGGCGTTCATAAATCCCATAGATCCTGGGTTCGAATCCCGAGCCAAAAACAAAACTAAGTTATTTATTTATTTATTCTTTATTGCATTACTTAAAACAAAATGATACAAAGGGCGGACTTAATGCCTTGAGTATGAGAATTTGACGTAGTTATTGTGTTTTTCTGTCAATAAATTCCCAGTAGCAGCCTGGAGTAAGGAATTTGGCGGTGTTTCACCCCCGTGCCTTGGAAAGCACGTAAAGCCGTTGGTGCTGCGCCTAATCTTTTCGATCGTGTCAGATTGCCGTCCCATCGGACTATAAAACGAGGGACTAGAGAGTACACCTGTGCTTACGCATACACTCAGGCACTATAACTATAACCATGTCCAGAGCAGATGGCTAATCTCTGTTGAGACTGGCCGCCGTAAGAAAAATTAGGTCTGGAGGACATTATAACTGTCCATTAATGTCCATTGCTGAAAAAGGCCTCCACCATAGATTGTCTCATATTTGGAAAATATCCCCTCCATACTTGACATTGTTGCCTCGATTGGCAGGTGAGTTGGTAACCGCAGATCCTGCTGCCTATCTTGTGTTTTATTTTCTTCTGTTCTTACGATGGTACGCCCACGATACTGTTTCATATCTCTCTGTCGCCTCTTACGACAACCACGAGCTGATATGGATTTTCTTGCGCCGCCACTACATGGAAAAAAAAGCTTAAGTAAATGGTAAAAAAAGAAAGGTAAATTTAAATACATAAACGTCTTTCTATTTATATTTCCATTACTACTTATTTATAACTACCCACAGACTTCCCACGTCCCACGAATAATTCCACGTTCTTATAATTTTACTATACATTTTCTAAGCTACTCTAAGCATTACACCTTCTTATAATTCCCCGATACGTCTTTTTAACACCATTAGGTAGTTGATACTCATATTAATTGTAGTATTTTTAGCTGCAAGAACAAAAAAAAATTCTTTCCTAATTGATATTTAAAAATTATACTATCAGGAACTGGAGTCCCTATCATGCGGTGAGGGCGAGGACTCGGGCCCCGACCAAATGGACACGATCAGCATCGGTTCCACACCTAAACCGTCGCTAAGACCCTTCTTCAGCAGCTCCCGGAGTCTCGCCAATCAAGACCACCATAGACACTCTAACGGTAAATCTACAATTTCAACCAAATCTCGAACTATGTTACTCTTAGCTTAAATTTAGGAGTAATTCAAAACTACGCTCTTAAACATGTGAAAAAGTGGAAAGTTATTTTTAATACATTGATGAATCGTGATTATATAAAATTCTTCAAACTAATCTAACCATTTTACTAGAAATAAATTATATTACAAACAACTTATATGAAAACGAAATTTCTTACAGTTATTGCATTTAACATACAATCTCATCTATTAAAAATATATAACCTTAGTGAGCTAAGGCACGTGACACAACACATCACTAACTTAAAAACCTGACGTACGTAATTGTATACATTCGTCATTTAGCAGTATAGTAACTTAATTTATGTTTAACATGCAACCGTGAATTGCCTGAGCATCAGACTGCATACACTGTGATGAAAATTTGTACGAATGCTTTCCTTTTAATTTGCATAGTCACTCAAGACATTGTTAAGCATTGTAACACTTCAAATCGAAGATATATGTATGTAACAGTATGACATATACATATTATAATGTAATTAATATTTTTTGTTCTGTAACGTAACGCTGAGTGTATAGAGTAGTGTATTGAATCCGAGCGAGACGTAAGTGGGGTTTATAAAAATTGGTCCTTCGAGCCTGATATCTTTATTTTGTTCCATTAGAATGCTCATCTTTAAATGACAATATTCAATGAATATAAATTGCAATTTAATTTCAATGTAGTTCTGTTCTACTGTTCTGTTCTGTTCTGTTCTGATCTGTTCTTACTGAATTGGCTATAGACACTGACAAAAACATAGTTGCATATATATAGTAACAGTACGAGTATATTACTCCTTTAACTACGAAAGAACCTTTACTAAGAACTAAGAATCAGACTCGAGGACCTTTACTGAATGACCGACGTCACAGTAGCCAATGATAGCTATTTCACTCTTTGGTTTCTTTCTTTCCATTCCCTCCATTCCCTTGTGAATACCCCTCTCCCGTCTCGTTCGCACATAACGTGTGCGGCGCATGCGCAGTGACGCGGCACGCCAGTCTCGCGTCGGCTGCCGAGCTGACAGCACCACGCGAGAAACTGCTGACCACTCTACCGCTTACAGGTACCGCATAGGGCTCCGCCCCGCATGGAACTTTGTGTAACACATGAGGAAATGTGGCTTTTACATCGGGATCTTGTTAGATATCGCACAAAATGAAGCCAAGTATTCTAGGAACTGTTTGTATAACTGGATAGTTTTTATTTGTAGGAGACTGTCGACTGCTGGATATGGGATATAAGTTTTTGAGAAAATGGCAAAGCTTTTAAGATTTACATAACTTATTTTTGTGCAGTCATCCATTAAAAACCGAATAATATCAATTTTACGGCTCGATAGGAATAAGCGTTTGGATGTGATGCTGAAGATCGCGGATTCGATTACCGTCTGGAACAAGTATTTTTATTTATTCATTCATTCTTTCATTACAGCCTATCAAAAGTCCAGTTTTTTTTTATTATTTTCCATGGTTATCAGGAAGATGCTGCCATTGCCCATCTCCTGTCTCAGATTCCTGTCGCCTCTTACGACACCCACAGGTTTATTATCGGGTAGTAGATTTTCTTACGCTGCCACTCACAGCCATAGTATTTGTTTGGCCTACGAGTACAAATAATCATTGTGGATCTGAGTGTTAGTTCATAACAATTTGTCTGTAAAACGGAGAAATTTCTAAATTAAAAAACATTATAGATATACGATTTAATTAGCCACGTTTCCTCGTTTGTAACACACATTTTAAAAATATTATATTGAATAGTTTTGTGTATGTACTTTATACATTGAGTAATTGGTTGCCCATGATTATAGAAATATAAAATAATATTGTATTAAAAGAATAAAATTTGTAATTGTGTACAATATATCAACCACTGCTCTCTGTATATGATTAATTTTGCTTTTGTCTGTCTTTTTGTTTTGTTACCGCACTATTGACAGCTTCTTTGCATGTTTTTCACTATCTTAAAAACGACTACTAGATCTACTATCTATGTCTAAGTTAAAATTGTTAAAACATGTTCAAGTTCTGTTTAACACAATTTGTATCAACAGCGCCTATTACTTCTCTTTTGTTCAATATATATTATGTAAAACGTGAATTATTGTTTTTATTAAACTTCCGATTTCTGAATATAATTTTCACACTTATTAAGTCATTCTTCTTCTTCTTCTTTATCAATCCATAACAGTCCACAGCTGGAGATAGACGTTCCCATTGTTATTTAATCGGCACGCTATGCTGACAGAATGGGGATTACAGTACCTGATATCTCGTACCTTTGACGCTTGCTCTCTGTTACCTGACTGGATATTTTACATATAGCATATAATATATAAGAGATGCTAAACCTCCATCTATTGGAGGTCATTAGGTCTTTCTGGTCTTTCCCATAGTCACGTCTTACGATATTCACGGAACGAAAAGAAGTGATGGAGTCACGCCTCTCTACAGGTTAGGGAGAACTTTTTCCTACCATTTCTGTTACGCCTTCTATGAATTTACATTATACACCTGTAGCAACCTAATTTGCAATTTTATTGCAATTTTTACTCTAATGAATTATATTCATCCATTGATAATACATATATCTTAATGAGCTTGTTACCTGTGGTAATTGTTTTTTTTCAGTACTACGTCATGTAAACATATAGCCAAATATCCGAGGATTACGACGGTATAGTTCTTGCAATTCACGAGCACGTGTCTACTTTATTTGCGGTTAGACGTGTACGTGCACGTTGTGATAGTGTGCGTGTTTGACGGAGCGGTTAGTAGAGAGCGAGTATGTGCATTATCATGCGCACGCACATAGTGACACGTATAACAGGAACGATTTTACTACAAGTAAAGTTCGCGTGCGCTCGTGAATTGCAAGAACTATATTTTTTGTATCTTTCTGTATATGTAAGAAGAAATCAATAAAGCGTCTATCTGTTTAATGTATAGACACCATGCTATTTAGTTTTCTCCTACAATCAAAGCTAATAAAAACATTAAATACTAGCATATTGAGACAAAACTTCATAAACGCGGACAGAATCTGAAGCGATGCGCAGTTCTGCGGGCGACGAACGCGGCAGTGAAGGGAACAGCGACGGCGACGCCACGCTCGACGCCCAAGTGTCCGGAGCGTCGGTATCCAGCTCGCCGCCCAACGAGACCAAGGTTCGATTTAATTACATTTACAAGATTTCATGGATTTATTCAAAAATTCACGTGTTTGTCCAAGTTGAAGGTAAATTATGCTATGTATGATTCGGCGATTGCAGTGTTAAATGTCTCGAACTTTTAACACTACCCATCGCATCTCTGTATGTTTACATCTAGCATAATATACGGGATGGTTATACCTCCATCTATGGTCAGCCACGACATCTTTTTAGCGTTACCTTTACAGCCTATAATGCATCAATCATAGAGGGATATTTGCCATAGCTTGCCCGCTTGGTAGGCGGGCTGGCAACCACTTTATTTATTATTATTTTTGTGTCCCTCTGTCGCCTTTACGATATCCATGGGACGATATGGCGGAGTGAATATTCTTACACTGTTACTACAAAGTACGGTTTATCTTAGCATGGCTACAGTTAAGTAAAAAAATATAGACAAACGTAACTGCGATTGTAACTGCGAGTGTTCACTTAGTGAAAAAACTAGTTACGACCTATATACTGGGCGCAAGTTTTCCTCTAATCCCTGATTTCTCTTCTAATGACAGATGACGTAATAATAAATTACGTTTCGATCGATGATCAACTACAGTATTTACGTTACTTTTTATAATAATTCCCTCTCTTTCTTTCATTCTTTGAGTCTTTTTCTCCCTCTTTTTGTTGGTCGTTTTAAGTGTGTTGTTTTTGTAGTACATATTTCCGATCAAAAAGTTATTTAAAGTGCACCCCAAAGACTATATAATCACTACGTTCTGCAACTTACTCATACATTGTTCTTCCTTTTTATTTCCTTTTTGCAGGTTGTCTGAAAGAATTTGCAGTATAGCAATAAGATTGCCTTTTACGTTGCGTTACGTTTATTTTACAATGTACTTTATTTTTGTTTTTGGAGTACTATTAAAATGATGGTATTGTATTTCGTGAACAGGAGGAGAAGCGGTCGCGATTGTTCCGCAGCGCGACCAGCGGCGGCAACCTGACGCCAGCGGGCGCCACGCGCAAGAAGAACTCGCTGGCGCTCAGTGTGGAGCGCCCGCTGTCCGCACACGAGCTGCCCGCCATGAGCCCCACCACGCTAGAGGTAACACCTTAAAATCTCTTGACCATATTTCAATTGTTTTATTTATGTGACGGCTCGATAGCGCCATTGCTTTGAATTAGCATTGAATTGCAGAGAGGGTAATATGGGGTAACTTTAAAAAAAATAAGAGCGAAAGAGCAAGAATAGGCCAGAGCCGTGAGGTAGCGGCGGAAAAGAATCCATCGCCTCATTTAGTCCCATTTGTGTCGTAAGAGGCGACTTAAGGTAATGCCATAAAAATGTCATTGCTTCCGATAGATGGCAGTGTAACCAACTCGCAAGACGTTACTGCAAAGCGTGGCCGTTAAGGCACCCGCCACACAATGGAAGAGGTCCACACTTTTTATGGGACACTAGACTTTGATACTAACTTTGTAGCCTTATAGACTGATTGCCGATAGCCGATAAACCGTTTCAATGCTGTCTTAACTCCAATTTTCTGAAATATCTTCGTATGAGGTTATGGGCTTGAGACCTAATAGTAATAGAAGGTCCTCTAGGCTTCAATGTAGCAAAAAGAGTCCGAATAAGAGTCAATTTACAGGAATGAGCATGTATTTCTCCTTCGTTCTGCAAAACTCGGATTTTCCTAGTTTACAAACAAGCATTATACTTCGCTCTGCATCTTCCTGATAATATCTAATAAAAACTTCCGTTGCCTACTTACTCGCCAAGCGTGGCAACTATGCCACTTCGAGGCAATCTGTGGAGGAGGCCTATGTACACTTGGCCGATCTTCAATAAATCGCCATATCGATAGATAAACTTCTTTTTATGACGTCCCTTGTCGATTCTGCCGTTAACTTCTGCAGCATTAAACTTTGTAAATTCTTCCTTTGTTTGGATCACCATAACTCAGAAACTAACCTTATTTGCGTGTTTCAGCCGCGACGCACGCTAATGGAGCAGGTGAGCCGCGTGCTGGGCGAGGACGGCCCCGTGCCCGAGTGCGTGGCGATCGCGCCCCCCAGCGCCGCGCTAGCGCTGCAAGCGCTCGCCGTGCCCACAGTCATTGTGGCGCCGCCCGCCGTGCCCGACGCGAGGCCGCTGCTTCAAGCGATTTACGCTCGCGCCGCTAAACAGTCAGTATAAAATTTTATTTTTATTCGATTGCGTCGCAGCCTAAACTAAACATAATATTTTGGCTCGTGTGTACCTACGTATCTCCATTTCCATATCTGCTATTATATACGACTGTATTTTTGTATGTATGTTATGCGATATCTTCACCAATAATTGAGAGACTTTTAATAAAAAAATTTATGAAATGAGCTTCAAGAGTTGTCTCATTTATATTTGAAGTAAAATTCCTCTCTTAGAGAAGACAAATAGGGGATGTATTTTTTATTGTTACCATTTAGACAGCATTTTAGTTGATGAGGTTGTATTATTTCTTGAATCGAAAAAGAATGAAAATAGTACCTTCTGAGTCAGCGCCAAGTCTTCTTTTGACATCGACTTCAGAAGCTAATATGTGATTTTTTTTTGAAAACGGTTTTAACTTTAAATAAAATGTTGAATTTAGAATGTGAAATATTTTCATAATCCACACCTTTACAGTCTATAAAAAGTTCGTGCTGAAAATGGCCTTCCCTCATAGATTGTTGCACTTGGCAGCCGGGTAGGCAACTGTCGTTTTTGGGGTTCCGTACCCAAAAGGTAATCAACGGGACCCTATTACTAAGGCTCTCTGTCCGTCCGTCTGTCAGCGGGTTGTATCTCATGATCCGTAATAGGTAGAAAATTGAAATTTTCACAGAATGTGTATTTCTGTTGCCGCTTTAACAACAAATAATAAACATTAAAATAAATAAAAAATTAAAAGGAATCCCCTACTAGAAACGTGTATTACGATGGCACGGAACCCTTAATGCGCGAGTCCGACTCGCACTTGACCGGTTATTTTTTTCATTATTTGAGCACTTAACAGAATGCTGTTTTTTCCCATCTTTTGTTATATTACCCACTGTTGCTTCTTACGACACCCACAAGACGATATAGGGTGGTAGTTTCTCTTACACCGCCACTACATGGCCCACGTATTTGTATTGTCTACAAATAATCGTTCCGGGTCTGAATTTTAGTTCATATACAATTTATGCTTGTAAAACAGTTTCACGACACAGGAAAAGTCCCTAGAGTAATAAAAATTATAGATAGTATATTGATATAAGATTTAATAAGCCTCGTAAAGAGGCTTATTAAATCTTATGAATGAGATTTGGCAAGGGATGCTCAGCCTTAACTCGCGCGTATCGTACCGGCAAATTTATTTGAAAGTCATATAATATCATTTAATTTCAATGAATGTATTATCATTCCTAGTTAAACAATATAACTCTTTCAAATTTAAAACGATATTACCTCAATTATTTCTTCAGCGGCAGGGCATAGTTGAAGAAGAAAAAGGAATGGTTGGAAATGTAAAAGTTTGTAATATAAGACATCAACCGTTGTTTTAAGCTCCACGATTTTAGTGACTTTGACGGTTTGGAATATTTCCAAAAACTCATTTGTCCAGTAGATTGAGTCATAGAGTAATAATTAATGTCTATATAAGTAATTTTAGCTGTTGATTTACACATCCGTTTTCGTCGAATTCATGATACAGACTAAAATACGTTAGTGTGGCCACTACACGCATTTAATAACGCGCTAAATCTAAAAGGTCGTCACTGGGAAATTTCTTCCCAGTTGTCTTATTCTTACCGGTAAGACTACTGAAAAATTCTCTTTTCTTTCTTCTTCTTTGTTTTCCTCTGTCGCCCACGTAATGATATGGGTTAGTGGATATTCTTACACCGTAATTTTGTAATTGCATTATGAATGCAATTACAAAATTACCGCATTAATTGTGGCTATACCTATGTCTATTGTGTATTAACGGGACTTTGAGGGCATCCACGACTCTTTCTGCCACCAGGGCGGTGTCACTTAGGAATGCGGATATATTTGACAGATTTCATAGTGGGGGAAGCTAATTTGTTGGAAAAGTGTAGAGATTAATGTTTCTTTGTGAAATATTGATTATATTTTATATTGGTTAGATTAGAAATTCATAAACCAAACTAAGGATAAAGTAAAAGAATTTAAAAAATTATAAATGTGTAAAGAATTAAAGAATACAGCACTGAGGCATTGTTTTTGTATAAACATACACTAGAAACCGAAAAACTTATAATTAATTCGCAAATTTTCAATGATGATGACACTGTGTGCCGATATGCGTAACAAATAAGATACGTAAGTCATACTGCGGAAATATTATAGTTGTAGCACAAATGGGTCGGCTCGACCGGGGTAGAATGACGGTCTCACAGAATACCAGCGTAAAATAGCAGCTTAATGCTGCTGTGTTTCGCGTGAGTGTAGAGAAACGGAGACCCTTTTACTGGATACGAGGCATTTCATCCTAGCCCTCAGGGGTGACAACGCATCTGCATTTTTATTCGTAATCGTGGATATATGTAGATGTTTACGGGCCACAACACTCAATTACCATCAGGTGGACTGTATGCTCGTTTGTCACCCTTATTTTATAAAAAAACCTTAGTCTCAACTAGCTGAGTGTAAGATTATTAGCTCACATTATTGTCGTTAAGCATCATTTTGTGTGGAGGATTACATGTGTGGTTGTGATGGTGCGTGCGGCAGGTCGATGCGGCGCGCGTGCGTGCGCGTGTGCGTGTGCGGCGGCGAGGCGGCGTGCGCGGCCGCGCTGCGTGCGCACGCCGACCTGGCCGCGCGCCGCCCGCACGACGCGCCCGCGCTGCGCTTCTACATCGTGCCGCTCGGTCAGTACTAGAGGTGTAAAAGTAACGAAAAAAAGCGTACCCGTATGTATTCGTTACTATAACAATTAGTACTCGTTACTATCGTATCGTTACGTTACTCGTTACTTCTGATACCTCATAACATGCTATGTTATGTTAGAGCATCGAATCAAGTCGTATTGCGTACGCGTACAGTATGACGTCGCGGCATCGCAACATTCATAATTTGTAGAAAACATACTTATAATACATTAACAAAACTTTGTCTACACACACAATACCTTTAATAAACAGTAAACAACTTAGACGACGAATTTCCAAATTATACTTTGCTTAATAAACAAACATCGCTCTTTGTAACGTACTTTTAAATTCATTGAATAAGCGTGCGCATGCGTAAAACATACGATCAGCAAATGTTTACACCATGAAGCAAATAGTTTACACGCATCAACGGTACTTGCGTGAACTGAAACAGTGTAGGTATCCATATTACGAAAATGCGAGTAACGAAATGCATTCGTGTGTAACGTTTCGTTACTCGGTACTAGATGGCGCACCCGTTACTCAGTACCGAATACATACGGTTTGCTACAGCTTTAGTCAGTACGCACTCCACACACGCACTCACACGCGCGTGCATACACACACACACACACACACGCACGCACGCACGCGCGCACACACACACACACACACACACACACACACACACACACACACACACACACACACACACACACACACACACACACACACACGTACAAAGGCCACCTGATGGTGAGTGGTTACTGCAGCCCATAAACACCCGCAACTGATTCCAAAGAAACAAGACTACAAATACGTTGATCACCTCTGCGGGGTTAGCCAAAATGACATTCCACAATCAGTAACGTTATAGAAAACTAAAGAAACGAATGAAATCAACGGTATGTCACGTGAATGTCACTTAAAGTGAAACTTTTTCTTCAAGCTATATGGCCGGCCCATTGCCACTTCACCTTACTAATCCGGTGGGCTATGTTGGTTAATCTGCTTCTACTGCGTATATCCTCGTTTTTAAGTCTGTCACACAGAGAAACCCCGAGCATAGCCCTCGACATAGCTCGCTGAGCGATCTTGAGCTTCCTTACACCACCAGCAGCATATTATCTATATTTGATTATAAAATCACTATCGTATAATGTGACGATGAATTATTGTTGTGCGTGCGCAGGTGCGTGCACGGTGTCTCGGTATGTGGCCGCGTCGGACAGCACGTACGCGGCGCTGTTCACAACGGACTCGTGGCCGCAGGTCTGCGAGCGCGCCGCAGAACACTCCATGCCCGACATCGCCGAGATGTCCTCCAGGATCGGCAGGTCAGTGCCCGCGAAATTCATCAAAATTGGTCTAGAGTTTAGGAGTTCAGTGAGAAGCACTCGTATAGAAGAATTATATGTACAGGGTTATTTTTCAGAGTAGCCAAATTTTATATTTAAATTCAAAATACGAGGGCGGGCCAAAAAGTTCGCAGAATGAAGGGGTTCGAGAAGGGAGGTGGGATTTTTTTTAACTGTCACTACTTGGTGACTTAATACAACTATACATACTAAGTTTCAGCCAGATCAGTTCATTAACCTTTGATCACAGGAATAACAAGTCAATCGGGAAGTGAACACTAACTATGGAGAAAATTAAGTTTCGTGCCGTGATTAAGTTCCTCACTTAGCAAGGAAAATCGCCACATATCATTATGGAGGAGATGTCAACTGTTTACGGGGACTCTTGCCCTGGAAAAACGATGTTGTATAAATGGCATAGCATTTTCTAGAAAGGCGGAGACTCAATTGCAGACGATCAGCACCCAGGCTGACCGATTGAGGCAACTTCCACAGAAATTGTCGGAATAGTTAAAAACTTGTTCTTTAAGATGCTCGTCTGAAGAAAAAACAGATCGCAGAAATAACTGGAGTAACATCTGAGACCGTTTTAAACATTCTCCATGACCATCTTGGCATGTCTAAGGTCTGTGCAAGATGGGTGCCAAGAAAGCCCACACCGTTTTATAAACAGCAGCGGGTCGAGTGTTCGCGTGAGTTTTGGACCTGTGTAGTGAGAACAAAGACGAAATTATGAACCGAATTGCGACTGGGGATGAAACTTGGGTTCATCCCTATAAACCTGAGTCAAAGCAGGAGTCCATGCAGTGGCATAAAAAGGCGTAGCACTGCCTACAAGGTGTCACAATCGGCTGGATAGACTATGGCTTCGTTTTTTTGGGATTCAAAGGGGATTTCATTGATCGATTATAAAGATAAAGGTGTCCATATCACGGAACATTATTACGTTACGCTACTAGAAAAATTAAAAGATGCGATTATAGAAAAAAGAAGGGGAAAATGGTTTCGAGGTATGCTCCTTTTGCACGACAACGCACCCTTTCACAAGAGTCATGTTGTTGATGGCTTCCTTACACAAATGCGGCATCGAAACTTTAAACCACCCTCCCTTTAGTCCAGATTAGGCTCCTTCGTATTATTATTTGTAGTCAAATTGAAAAAAGGGCTTCGCTGAAAAATTTTACAATTGACAAAGAAGTGAAGTCGGCAATTTCTGCCTATTTTGAGGGCCTTGACAAAACATGTTTTTCGAAGGTATAAATAAGTAATTTGAACAGTCTGAGAAGTGTATTAGGGTTAATGAAGAATAAATCAAAAAGAAAAATATTTCATGTTTAATTTTACCCCCTTTCCCTTTAATTCCGCGAACTTTTTGACCTCTCCTCGTATATAAATACACCGATATTACAGTTTTTTAAAATACGAGTAAATAAGGTTTCTACTTTTATTTGAAATTATCCCAAATTGAATGTGATTTATGGGAAACAACTATATGTACGCACGCCCTTATGTACGATTCAATTCACGTTTTCTCTTCTCAAGTTTTTGCCCACTGTTTACTAATTTACTTTCTTCTTTTTTTACCTGTTTATTTTAAAAAAAATACATTTTTTTTCCAAAAAGAAAGTTACATTATATCTTTCGGGTTTGTGTGCAATTCTGAGTTCGTTTCTCATGCATTCTTAACATATATGAAATCACGTCGAATTATTGGGTAAGGTACTCTGGGCTAAGGAAGTGTGGGGGCACACTCATATTCCTCATAAATAATTTTCAAACAAACTTTCTTTACATTTTGCAAAAGTATTAATTACCCCAATGGGCACAATAACGACAGTGAGACTCGTAGAATTACCGACTGATCCCTCTTAGTCGCCTGCGCCGACTGATCCCTCTTAGTCGCCTGCGCGATACTTTATACTGCTAGAACGAGTGGGACGTGGGAGTGAAAGATTTTTTTACGCTCATTAATATTTCCTAATAAAATTAATAGTTCCTGTCTTGTTTCAGGTATTTGAACAGCATCGGTCCCGTTAACAACATACCTATTGGTGAGGCGATGGTCGCCTACAGAGAAAAATCTGGTGACGAAGACTCGAGTCAGACCTTCGTGCCATTCATCGCCGTAAGTACCAATCATTATCCAAAATAACTATTAACAATTTTGACAAAGGCGACATGTTTAGTTTTTAAAATAGTGTGTATTATTCTTTATTGAAAGGATCAATATAATGTCATCATCCTGCGGCGCTAAAATCTTTTGTGGGTCTTGGCCTCCTTGACGATCGTCTTCCATTTCGCTCTGTCTCTGCTCTACCTTCTTCAAGATGATTTCTTGCCTATACACATCAGATCTTCGATAGAATCTTCCGACTGCTTCCTGGGTCTTCCACTGGATCTTTTCTGTTGGAGATGGTTTTGGCAGCTCTGGAGTTATTCATTATTTCCAATTGGCCTGCCCATCGAAGCCTTTGTGACTGAACACCACAACAGAACCTGACAATCGATTTTTTATAACTAAGATAACAAAAGGCGGACCTAATGTACTAAAATGTAGAGGATGGTTACCTAAAACAAACACAAGAAATAATATAAAAGTATATCTTCTTCTTCATCATCAAAGGCCTTGCCTTAATTGTCACAGTTGGCAGGCGGATTGACGATGACAGTACCAGACGAGCATCTTCGACACTGGTCCCGGTCTGCTCATTTTACACCTGGCGAAGGAGATGGTTACACTGCCATCTATCGTAAGCCATAAGATATGTATTTCTGTCATTTTCCGTAGTCGCCTCTTATGACAGCCTTATATGGGACAGAATATAGTGGTGGGTTTTATTTTTTGTAAATATATACAATCATATACAGTTTTCGCATACATGTACACTATTCTTTCTACACATAATACATATATTGTGTGTTATTTTGTGTAGATGTCTGTAATGATGTTATTTTCAGTGAAATTTTGGGATAACCCTGAAATTAACAAATGATTTTTATTAATGCGTTCTATTGCAGGACAAAGGTCTTTCATTTATTCTGCCATCTCTCGCGATCTTACTCAATATTCGTTACATTCATATCGATTCCTCATAAAAGTAGTGCTCAATGTCATGTCACCTCTCCCACTGCCTGCGCGCCTTCAAGCTTGTATTTTTTTTTAGTTTAAGGGTGACAAACGAGCACACAGTTCACCTGATGGTAAGTGGATGCCGTGGCCCATAGACATTTATATCCATCCTCGATTAAAAATTAAAATGCAGATGCGTTGTCATCCCTGAGGACTAAAATATAATGCCTCGTTTTCAGCAATAAAGGGTGTCCGGTTCTGTACACTGACCATACGAAACATAGCAGCATTAAGTTGCTAATTTGCGCTTGTATTCTGTGAGAGCGTGGTCCTTTCACGGTAGAGCCGACCCATTGTGTAGTGCTACAACCATAATATTATAGCTGTAGCATGGCTCTACCACGTTTAAACCACCCCCCACTAAAGTGGTGTTGAGAAGGTGAGAACTTAGCTGCAGTTAGTGCATTGGCATTGCTTGTGCCCGGTGCAGGAGGTGCGCGTGGGCTGCGGCGAGGGCGGCCCATCCTCGCTGGAGCTGGAGGAGGGCGGCTCGCCCCCCGCGCGGCCCTCGCCCCCCGCGACGCCCGCGCCCGCCGACGCCGGCGCGCCCCCCGCGCCGCACGCCCCCCACTCCGCTGCGCAGCAGCCGCCCCTGCACCACCAGCCGCAGGAGCTGCAGCTTGACTACTGGCTGGTGAGTAAGACAAACAGGAGCTAAGGCGACGAGACGCGTACTTTTACCCAACAGCCAATTTATTCGACCTATGTTCATCAGCAGACTTTAAAGGGCTTCTACAGTTCCTACGGCGCCACGATTTGAGGGCAGATTCGCATAGATCTCGACGAGATACGCCGATAAGTAAGAATAAAATTTTTCGATATCTCGCTTAGTTTCCGAGATATAAATATACTCAAAAATTACTTTCTTTACACTGGAGTATTGACCCAAAGTTACTTCTGATACGGCTTCGGCGCTGCGAGAAGTGCAGTCCCTTGCGTAGCAAATCGCAGGCACCCATGTTTACCTCCGCAGCTTTGGCTTGCGATTTGCTACGGCGGGCGGGGGCTGCTCTCTCTCCGCACCTACGACTTTACAATCAATCAATCGATATCTCGGAAACTAAACGAAATATCGAGCTCAAATCGTGGCGCCGCGCCGTAGGAACCGTAGAAGCCCCTTAAAGTCTGCTGATAAACATAGGCTTCTTATTTGATACTGAAGGAATTTGACAGGCGGGGTGGCATCAGCAGTTTTTTTTTAATTATTTTGAGTAATTATTATTATTATTTTTATTTAAAAAAACGTTACCCCACACTAGGATTTTCTCCTGTATCGTGGAGGCAGTTTGCAAACATAAATTGCTCAAGGACAAACATCCAATTAATGAGAAAATGCTGCTGCCTATCTGTTGATTTATTTTTCCTCTGTCGCCTTTTACAATAGAAGGCGATATTTTTTTAACACACGACATTTGTATGTTGTACAAAGTAAAAAATGACTTTCAATATGAATTACATATAATCTATGTTGAATAAAAAGTTATTCTATTCTATTCGGTATGTCGGTTTAAAATACAAATTGTAATTATGAATCCTTAATTCATATTAAGAATTCATAATTACTGCCCTGATGAGCACATGAACAAATATAAAACAAAGTGCTGCAATGGAAATAAATAAATACCTTAAAATATTTTAAACCCAAAACGTACAAAATATTTTAAGGTTTTTTTTGCGCTTTGGGATACTAATAGGTCGGGGAAAAAGTTTCTTCGTATTTTGTTTGTATGAAATTGAAGAAAAATCTCTTTGGTTGTACTGTTTGTATCTGGCTAGTTTTAATATAAATACTTATAGGACATTAAGAAAAATAAAAATTAAAAGTAAAAAACAATTTCCCGCCATTTTTCAATTGTTTTTCTGTCCGCCAAAATGAGTGAATCTAACGAAGAAATTCGATACATTCTGAAATTTTATTACAAAAAAGGGAAAAATGCGACTCAAGCCGCTACGTTTTGAGTCGCATTTTTCTCTAATTTGTACGTTTTTGGACCTAATGCAATGTCAGTAAGAGTAGCACAAAGTTGGTTCAAGCGTTTTCAGTCCGGAAATTTTGATGTCAAAGATGCAGTTCGCTCTGGTTGCCCTCATGTGGATAAAGTCGATGCCATTTTTGAAAAAGTGGAGCAAGATCGGCATATTAGTAATTACGCCATAGCCGAGAAATTGAGGATTGACCACAAAACAGTTTTGACCCATTTGAAAAAGTCTGGCTATACTAAAAAGCTCGATATTTGGGTACCACACGAGCTCACAGAAAGAAACCTAATGAATCGTAATAAAACCGAATAATTTGTGAAAAGATTGATCACTGGTGATGAAAAGTGGATCACCTATGACAAGAACGTGTGAAAAAGATCATGATCAAAGGGTAGTCAAGCTCCACAGACTGTAGCGAAACCCGGATTAACACGCAATAAGGTGATGCTGTGTGAAGTTGTGTATGGTTGGATAGGAAAGGCATCGTTTATTATGAGCTTTTACCGCCGGGTAAAACCATCGATTCGGATCTCTACTACCAACAACTAATGCGACTCAAGCAAGAAATTGAGAAAAAACTACCGGAATTGAACACACATCCTTGGCCACTCAGCAAAATTGAGAGAGCAGTTCGAATCCGTTTCTTGAATGGCGTATCGCAACTGCGGCTTTGGAGCCGGTGCGTTGTCTTGGTGAAACAGCACTCCAGCTCGCAGTTTGCCGCATCTTTTTCATAATGGCCTCCCTAATCTTCTTATTTGGTCTGCGTAGTAAGAGCCCTTAATAGTGGCTCCTTTTCCAAATATTCCACCATAATTATGCCTTGAGCGTCCCAAAAACAGATGCCATAACCTTTCCCGCCGAACTTGAAACTTTGAATTTCTTTGGCGTCGGTGAGAGGCTCTTAAGTCATCGATTGTTGTTTCGTTTCAGGATCAAAATGGTGGATCCAGGTCTCGTCCATAGTCACAAAACGGAACAAAAATTTTCTTGATCTGCGGAACTTTTCAGATTGACCTCGAAATGTCAACTCGATTTTCTTTTGTTAACATTCTGGGTACCCAACGCGCAGAGGACCTTTTCATATGCAACTCGTTCGCATTCTTCTTGCTGCTGCCTGAGATCCCTGTGACCTCAGCTACATGCCTGATGGTCACTCTTCGATCTGCCACACAACATCCTCGACTTTTTTCGTTGTCTTCAGTGAGGACGTGGATGGGCGTCCTTCGCGATGTTCATCTTCAGTGGATGTTCTGCCCAGTTTAAACTCTTTGGCCCAGCGTGCTACTGTAGAATATGGAGGAAAGTCCCCAATGTTTCCACTAAGTCACTGTATGTCTTTGAAGACATTTTTTCAAACAGAGGTACCATGACAGCTCTAATTTCGTTTTTCTCCATGTTGATGTTATCTCTTTGACAGTTCGTATTCAAATGAATGTATCTCCGGAAATCGTGATCTATTATATGATTTTTAGGCTGACGTAGTAGTATAAGCAAGCAAAAAAATTTTTTGGTTTTTTATACGGACCTGGTAACCATTATCATTACTTTTGGATCATCCTCGTACACTATTCTTTCTACACATAATACATATATTGTGTGTTATTTTGTAGATGTCTGTGATGATGTTATTTTCAGTGAAATTTTGGGATCACCTCAAATTCACAAATGATTTTTATTAATGCGTTCTATTGCAGGGCAAAGGTCTTTCATTTATTCTGCCATCTCTCGCGATCTTACTCAATATTCGTTACATTCATATCGATTCATCATAAAAGTAGTGCTCAATGTCATGTCACCTCTCCCACTGCCTGCGCGCCTTCAAGCTTGTATTTTTTTTTTTTTTATTGGGGTGACAAACAGCACACAATCCACCTGATGGTAAGTGGATGCCGTGGCCCATAGACTAAAAATTAAAATGCAGATGCGTTGTCATCCTGAGGAATAAAATATAATGCCTCGTTTCCAGCATAAAGGGTGTCGGTTCTGTACACTGACCATACGAAACACAGCAGCATTGTTGCTATTTTGCGCTTGTATTCTGTGAGGCGTGGTTCTTTCACGGTAGAGCCGACCCATTCGTGCTACAACCATAATATTATAGCTGTAGCATGGCTCTACGTTTAAACCCCCTAAAATGGTGTTGAGAAGGTGAGAACTTAGCTGCAGTTAGTGTATTGGCATTGCTTGTGCCCGGTGCAGGAGGTGCGCGTGGGCTGCGGCGACGGCCCATCCTCGCTGGAGCTGGAGGAGGTGGCTCCCCCGCGGCCTCGCCCCCGCGACGCCCGCGCCCGCCGACGCCGGCGCGCCCCCGCGCCGCCCCCTCGCCGCAGCGCCCCTGCACCACCAGCCGCAGGAGCTGCAGCTTGACTACTGGCTGGTGAGTAACACAAACAGGAGCTAAGGCGACGAGGCAACACTTTTGCAACAGCCAATTTATTCGGCCTTTGTTAATCGGCAGACTTTAAAACTACGGTTCCTACGGCGCAGAAGGCAGATTCGCAGATCTCGATGAGATACGCCGATAAGTAAGAATAAAATTTTCGATATCTCGCTTGGTTTCCGAGATATCGATACTCAAAATTACTTTCTTTACACAGGGTATTGACCCAAAGTTACTTCTGATACGGCTTCGGCGCTGCGGAAATGCAGTCCCTTGCGTAGCAAATCGCAGGCACCCATGTTTACCTCAGCAGCTTTGGCTTGCGATTTGCTACGGCGAGCGGGGCTGCTCTCCCTCTGCGCCTACGACTTTACAAAAACACTCTAGGGGTATGGCACACAATACTACGTGGAGTCGCACGCCCCGACTCCATGATGATTCGGTTTTAGTATTCGATTTTTGAGTATCGATATCTCGGAAACTAAGCGAAATATCGAGCTCAAATCGTGGCGCCGCGCCGTAGGAACCGTAGAAACCCCTTAAAGTCTGCTGATAAACATAGGCTTCTTATTTGATATAGTAGGACTTTGACAGGCGGGGTGGCATCAGCAGTTTTTTTTATTATTTTGAGTAATTAATGGGAAAATGTTGCTGCCAATCTGTTGATTTATTTTTCCTCTATCGCCTTTTACAATAGAAGGCGATATTCTTTAACACACGACATTTGTATGTTGTACAAAGTATAAAATGACTTTCAATATGAATTACATATAATCTATGTTGAATAAAAGTTATTCTATTCTATTCGGTATGTCGGTTTAAAATACAAATTGTACTTATGAATCCTTAATTCATATTAAGAATTTATAATTACTGCCCTAATGAGCACACGAACAAATATAAAACAAAGTGCTGCAATGGAAATAAATAAATACCTTAAAATATTTTATACCAAAACGTACAAAATATTTTAAGGTTTTTTTTAACTTGGGATACTAATAGGTCGGGGAAAAGTTTCTTCGTATTTTGTTTGTATAAAATTGAAGAAAAATTTCTTTGGTTGTACTGTTTGTATCTGGCTGGTTTTAATATAAATACTTATAGGACATTAAGAAAAATAAAAATTAAAAGTAAAAAACAATCTTCCGCCATTTTTCAATTGTTTTTCTGTCCGCCAAAATGAGTGAATCTAACGAAGAAATTCGATACATTCTGAAATTTTATTACAAAAAAGGGAAAAATGCGACTCAAGCCGCTACGTTTTGAGTCGCATTTTTCCTAATTTGTACGTTTTTGGACCTAATGCAATGTCAGTAAGAGTAGCACAAAGTTGGTTCAAGCGTTTTCAGTACGGAAATTTTGATGTCAAAGATGCAGTTCGCTCTGGTTGCCCTCATGGATAAAGTCGATGCCATTTTGAAAAAGTGGAGAAGATCGGCATATTAGTAGTTACGCCATAGCCGAGGAATTGAGGATTGACCACAAAATAGTTTTGACCCATTTGAAAAAGTCTGACTATACTAAAAGCTCGATATTTGGGTACCACACGAGCTCACAGAAAGAAACCTAATGAATCGTAATTAAACCGAACAATTTGTGAAAAGATTGATCACTGGTGATGAAAAGTGGATCACCTATGACAAGAACGTGTGAAAAGATCATGATCAAAAGGTAGTCAAGCTCCACAGACTGTACACTACCGCCGGGTAAAACCATCGATTCGGATCTCTACTGCCAACAACTAATGCGACTCAAGCAAGAAATTGAGAAAAACTACGGAATTGATCAACATCTTGGCCTCCAGCAAAATTGAGAGAGCTTGGTTGGGAAGTGTTAATGCATCCACCATATAGTCCTGACCTTGCACCCTCAGATTTTCACCTGTTTCGGTCTCTTCAGAATTCTTCGGGTAGTGTCAGGTTAACATCAAGAGCAAGAGAGGATCCCAAGAATTCTACAGCAACGGGATTGTCACTACCTACAAGATGGCAAAAAGTTATAAAACAAAATGGCATATATATATTATAATTAAATGTAATTAAACTTTGAAAAAAAAATGTTTTGAATTTGTATATAAAATACGAAGAAACTTTTTCCCAGACCTAATATTATACGCGATTTTGATTCGGAGATTATTATGTAACACATAAATGTATTGTCAAGAATTTTGAATAATGTATTACAACGCTTGAAATGTTTTCTCTTTATGGCTAAAGGGATTGTAGCTAATGCAACAACAAAAAAAAAACTAACATGCGTCAGAAAATTGATCCGTATTGCGTTTACAATTAAGTGTTATTCTACAGGTGCCGGGTCGAGCTGCCGAGGGCGCGGACGGCAAGGTGACGGTAAAGGCGACGTTCCGCGCGCTGCTGGTCACCCGCCACAACGCGCACCTCAGCATCACCTACCTCACCAAGGAGAAGAAGCAGAAGAGTGAGTATACGTATGACGTGGTAGAGGCACGCGGTAGCTATAATATTACCATAATATTATAGTTGTAGTACGAATGGGTCGGCTCCACCGGGGTAGGACCACGCTCTCACAGAATGCCAGCATGAAATAGCAGCATAATGCTGCTGTGTATTGTATGGTGAGTGTAGAGAACCTGAGACCCTTTTACCTTTTACTGGAAACGAGGCTTTCCATCTTGGTCCTCAGGGGTGACAACGCATCGGCATTTTGATTCTTAATCGAAGATGGATGTAGATGTCTTTGGGCCACAACATCCGCTTACCATCAGGTGGACTGTGTGTACCGTTTGTCATCACTTCTCTATAAAAAAAACTTCTGTCTCCTCATCCGCAATCCTTACATACATACATAAACTGTCACACATACCACCCAGAGGAGTAATCGAAGAGACTTTAGAGCAGTATTGACTTTCATTTGTGGCGATTCTGATATACATTTGTGGCGGCGCTGTCGTCGCACCACAAGCGAAAATACATCGAAGCCTAAATCACGCTATCAAAGTTCCGAAGCAAAAACAGTATATATAGAATAGCTCCGAACTACAACTCGAAGCGTTGGCCGCTCCCCGGGCAGAACTCCTTGCCCGGCGGGAGATCTCCCCTTTTCCTTCCACCGGCTACACATTTCTCTTTTCTTCCACATACATATATCTACGCATACATACTCGTCGGTTAAGGGTACTCTTAATTTGGCCTATCTTTAATATATCACCAATTCAGTACCGATAAATTTTCGTCCAGGGCGTCTCTTGCCGACTCTGCCACTTCTGCAGCATAAATTTGCTTTGTCACTCTTTCGTTTCTTCATCAAACATTTCTTTCTTAATTCTGGTTAGTCTTTTTGCAAATCACACTTTTTCTTATCACACCATTTATCATCACCCTATCATTCAGAGTTACCTCTCACATACTTTTTAATGACGTCTTTTTTACAGCATTAATTTTATTCTCATGCTTGAGTCACACCCAACTTTCACTGCTATACATTAATAATAACTCCATTAACCTCTTTCAATGTCTATTGTTTCTAAAATGGTTTTTGTAGTGATAATTTAAGTAGGCTCTACGACGTACTTTTGCTGGACAATGAGGGACAGAGGAGTTGATTTAGCCGAACGAGGAGAAATAAGCTCTTTTGAAGGTGACCCTGAGAGAGATATCACTTCAGTGATGCGATCTAAAGCACTCTCTGTTAATCGTCGATGCGTTAATTCTAAATATCTAGTTATTCCAATTATCTATATTAATAGGCAAATCATCCACAACATGCTTCGTCAGGATCTATGAATAAAAACAAAAGCACGTCCTGAATTCGTCATAGTGCAAATTACCCTAAAAGAATGAGGAATTGTTAGTTATTATTATAAATAAGGTTACCTTTGCCAATTCGAACATTAGATAGGCGCGCCCACAATCCTCATGACTTCATAACATCGCAGTGAGGAAGGAGTACCTTAAAACCAACTCTACGTCATCGTGAAAACTTAGTCATCTCCTATTGTCTAAGTTTTATTCATTATTTTTTGTCATGTCGAGTCAAGTTTTATTTTGATGTGGAAGTGAAGTTTATTTATTACAACTTGTCAACAGTAATGCGGCTGGGCAAAAAGAAGGAGAAGTCTGAACCGGAATTGGGAAGAGCGCAGACCGTAGAGGGCGTGGCCAGACTTATCTGCTCCGCGAAGGGATCACACAATGCACCGCTAAAAGGTAACGTTTTGTACTTAACTCCTTAAGACTGTACTAAGTGATGGTGATGATAGAATCCATCATCTCACTTCGTCCAGTGTCAAAAAGTCTTCTTTAGGCAACTGTGCAACCATCTCGTGTACATACCAAATGTAAGACAACTAAGCTGGCGATGGGGCGCGAGATGTTTGGTTTAGACGGACATGTTTCCCCAAGCTGTTTTCCTTTACTACATGGGAATAAAACCAACACCAAATAAATAAAATTGTAATCAATAATTTTAGTGTATTGCATACTATGAAACTTTGAAACTTAAAGCAAGGGCCCATGCTCTGAGTTACCATGAATCTTCAGAATGAGTAGTGGCCAAGTATGTTTTAATTTTGTTGTTTTTCTCCTCAGTATACATCGACGGCACTGAATGGAATGGTGTGAAATTCTTCCAACTGTCTACGCATTGGCAGACGCACGTGAAAACCTTCCCTGTGGCAACTTGCGGTGCACCGTTAGCACCGCCTGAAACTTAAGCTTCGCTCGCTTCCAATATCGGTATTACTCCCGCTTTGGCTTCTAAACTTGGCCTCGAAGGCCTTGTAATGGCGCAAGACGGATATATTCGACGTTCCGGTTGATCACGGATATTGTTATCTGAAAGCACTTTAACCGGCTTCGCATTGACTTCGGATACGAATACGCGCATTACGGGCTTCGATCGTGCTTTAAGCTATTGTCCTGTAACGGATATCCAAATTCGATCGGCTTCGGATACAGATATCCGATCTTTCGGATACCCGGATTTCGCCGTGTGAACAAGGCTCAGAATATTAATCTGTCGTTGTCTAAATTCGCATGTAGTTACTTAAACATTCGTTCTCGTTTATCTATTACTATATTAAGCTGTCGAGCTGCCATGATTTTAGCGCGTAGTGAGAGGCCTGTTTTGTTATGTGTCTTGTTTAGCGAATTCAATCCTAATCCCTTGCGCCATAAGGGCGTGATTCCTTAGTCATTATATTTGCATGCTATATTTAACGTATACGGTTTAAGAGAGATATTCAAGCTGCATAACAAAGGCTCAATAATCGTGTTAACTATTTCACATAGTCATTAATTACATTAGGCGTTAGTTTTGTCGTATTTAAGGCATAGATATTTCGTGTACTCAGTATATATCGAGGTAAAATGGTTCGTGACATTTCCAATTATGTAAGTTAGGTTATGTATCAGAGAAAAGAACCGAATTTTAAGGAGTATTGTCGGCACATATCAGTGTAGGTCCGTTCCGGGCGGCGGATGCGTTTTGTTACGTTAATCTGTGTTTTTAAGACGGATTCCTTTTTGTTTTAAGGCGACAGGGAGTCGCGTTTTTATTTCTTTTAATTTGTACAAGCATTAAAGTACTTTTTGTACATAGAATAAAGCAATAGAGAGATGAATAGTTTATGTTATACTTTTCTTATTTTGTACTGTAAACGAATGCGTTTAGTATCAAAATATTAAGTTTGTTTAATGATAGCAGCCAGCTAAGGAAAATTGCAACTGTGCAGACCCCACTCATATTATTTTGTCGTTACCAACCGAGTCCACAAGCTATTACATCTGCCGTCTCGCTCGCACTTATAGTTGTTACAACGCTATAATAGTGATGTGTGTATTATTGGTAGAGCTGGTTATCGATAATTAATTAACGGCCCACGTACGTCCTACTGCTCGATCGACCTCTCCTACACCTGCATGTGGTAAATCAGCAATTTGTTCGTACTAACGGCAATTGAAATCTGTCAATCGATATCTTGTACTCCAAAATTTTAAAACGAGCGCACATCTAACGACGGCGTATCGATAGTAATGAAAGTTATTTAAATATCGATAACTCACTTACATATTCTTGCTAATTTAACGAGGACTTGGTTAATAGCGACCGAAGGAACCAGTTTATATATTTTGATATTGATCTACTAAAATAATAATATGTTTAATTGTTTCATTGATAGGATTTTAGCTGTCTATTAAAGTGTCATGTTGTCGGAATTTTCATTCGAATGTAATATATATTGAATCGATGTTGCATGTCAATTTTAACCCTTTCCCTGTCTCATGAATCATATTATATGAACATTTCAATTGTTTAACTATTGTGTCTGTTTCGCGGACAGGGAAACTATTAAAGAAATTATTCTGTGTGTTACTAATGAAACATCGAAAACATTTTCAAAATGACAAGTGTCTAATATTAATGCGACGTGTGTAAGATTGTCTTTTATTATTACATGCTAATACGTTACAAAGGAGCATTTTTAAGTTTGTAGTGTTATGCTATTAACGGTGTGATATATTCTAACCTTATTTTCGCCAACGTCAAGGTATTTGAAATTAACTCCGAGCCAAACTGGGGCGTTTGTTTCTATTGCTAATTGATTTGAATCAACGGCGCCGGCAACTGGACGACAACGACTGTTCCATTTATATCGTAGTTTTTAATATTCCCAGTCTTACATATATTCAGAAGAATGTTAGGGTTTTATTTACGTGGCTGTGTGAGTTTATAAGGTGTGTAAATAATTATCACGGATATCGTGTTGGATATCCGAGTCGGATATCGGCTTCGCTTTATCCGTCGTAAATTAGAATAGTCTGCGAGAGACTACGAAGACCGCGTTCTGATCTTCCAAACTGTCCGATTTTCTCGAAGCTTTTATTGATTAAAACGCGTATTTGATCGTGCCAAATTAAAATGGTTTACGAAATATATAACGAAACGTTTTATTGTGCTAAACACTATTTTATTTCTAGTAACACAAAAATAAAAGGGATTTCTTTAGGTATAGATCATTTTTCAACTTTAAAGCGGAAACTCTGTAACACTATTTGTTTTTTTTTTACTGCGTATCAATTATTGTAATAATGTGTTTCAGAACAAAATTCAATCTTGGTATAAATTTTGCCAAACTAAAGGAAAACATTGGAAAAGCAAAGGTTTTATTATAACAAACAAAACATGACCACATTCATAATAAATGTGTACATATTACAGTTAATCACCGAAGAAATAGGTAAACCTAGGTTTAGGTTGGATAAAGTCAGAATGATAATTAAAATAACTACTGTTAAATTTCTCAAAAATACAAAATCACATATCAAGTAATATCAACGATAATAGGTTAAGATGCCGCATTCAATAGCCGCGGACATTTATATAATATATCAATTATTTGGACTTTACCCAAAACACCGGATCCACTTAGGTTTACTCCTTCTTCGGGCGTTACTTGTAACATACATAACAAAACACTACGACAATATTTTTGTGTATTTATAGCGTTATGCGTTTAAATTTTGTAATATAAACGATGTACCTATTGTTTAATATTTGACATGGATATATTTATGATGTCTACAATTGTACAGGACGTATCTACGCAAAAAAGTTTCAACCAGAATTCATTAAAAAATGTAAAATATGCCAAAATAATCTTTAAACTCTAGGGTTTAGAGTCTATATTTTATATTAAAAAAAAAACCAACAAAAGTTAGTATTTAAACTTCAATATTTTTTTACATCTATCCTCGATTAAGAACCAAAAAAGCAAATGCGTTGTCACCCTTGTGTACTAAAATGGAATGCCATGTTTCCAGTAAAAAGGGTCTCCGGTTCTCTTAAATATCAATATCACAAAAGTAGCTTTTTATGCATTGGATCCTTTTTGCGTATCTACGTCCATTTATTTTGGCGCCTTTAAGAAAATACGTTAAGAGCCGTCTTTCACAAATTTAAAGGTGTGTAGTATGTACATCATTATATATATTATATGTATTATACCATTGTGTTAGGAACAGCAGGCAATATATTTTGTCAGTGTTACCAGTATAAGAGGGTAAAAATGTTTTTATAAAAAACTGTATATCTTAAGCTCGGTTTAAAATTTTGGGTGCAAATCTGGTGCTGGCTGGGTTTCTGTGTTACCAGTAAGATATTTTTTTGATATTTTACTCTCCTTTTTATAACGAATGAAAGTTGTAACTTATATGAAGAGTTGCAGTGCTGACTTTGACATTAAAATAATTTTATTCCCTTTATACATCTAGTGTCATATATCTAATCGGGCATGTTAAAAATAATACCTAGTGTGACAAAAGATATTTTAAAACCTATTCCTAACATATGGTATAACTGAATTATTTGTTATAACACCTGGAATTCATTAAACTTGTCTAATAATGTACCTATATCATAAAATTGTGTCAATAATAATCTATTTATCCGATTTCTTATAACCTTATCTATATTATTAAAAATAAAAGTATGTCGCAGGTCGGCTATCTGCCACTTATGTGTATTAGTTAAGATCACTGAAAATTTAAGCCCATTATAGTAGACTAAAGAATTCTCTGAGAAATATATCAGAAGCTATAGGCTGCGTTCGGCTCGTCGCCTCTTACGACACCCACGGGACTAAATAAGGTGATGGATTCTATTACGCTGCAACCACCACCCAAATGCCTTGACACACAAAAACATTTTTGATATTTGTACATTAATGTACATTTTATTTAAAATAGATATAAAAGGGAAAAATTTCTTAAAAATAACTGCTCAATTACAAGCAATAAATTCAAATTTTTATTTTACATCAGGGCTCTTTGTGGTTGCTACTAATATGCATAAGATGATATAAATTGTAATCGATGCATTTCCAATTATCTAGAGTGTATGTTTAAATATATTGTAAGCTTTTAAGTAATGGTGGTCTAGTCTCGTTCGATTTGTGCAAATGTCACCGGAAATCTAAGTTCTTTTTGTATTAAATGCTTGAAAACTGGCAACACTTCTACCAATTAAAAAAGCAACAGTAGAAATATTAAGTGATGGCATTAATTATTCAATGCACGTGTAGTAAAGTCTAATGAAATAGAAAATTATGTGTTGCATCTGCAATTTACTTTTCACTGACCGTTTTATTTTTTATTGAAATATTTTTTGACTAAACAAGTTTTATATTTTAGGTACCTATATCAAAGTGTCAGACGTTGTTTGCTTTGTGATCAATCACAATATTTCATGGTTTGCTGAGTTTCTCCTAAGTTGCGATTAAATATAATTCCTTCAAAAGAAAATTAATACAAAAAAATATTACATAAAATTATGTTATCAAACTAGGTTGTTAGTTTACTGTGCTACACAACCATCAACTAACCTAACCCATGTTTAGACACCCTTTACTTCAAGGTTCAACTTTTAAAATTCTGTCTTGTACAAATCATTAACCTTAAGACATTCGAGCCACACTGCAGCTATAATATAGTTGTAGTTTGAATAGGTCGGTTCGACCGGGAAGGACTACACTTATAGTTTATCACTGTGTTATGTATAGTAAGTGTAGAGAACCGGAGACCTATTTTACTGGAAATGAGGCATTCGAACTTAGTCTGAGAGGAGGAGGGTGACAAGCATTCTGCATTTTTGATTCTTAATTGAGGTTAAATGCAAATGCTGTTCTGTGTACTTATGTACATTTGATTACTTTTTAACCAACTTCGAAAATGTGGCTGTTTGAATGTATTTACTTTCTTTGTTAAGAACACATTATCTCAGGGTTATTTATAGATTTAGCTTATATCTTTTCGAAAAAGTTTGTGTATTTTCAGTGGTCACTTACAAATTTCAACCATCCAGATAATTCATTTTTTTTTATATTTTTAATTAATAATTTCGTTCGTTTTTAGTATTACTAACTAAAAATGTTTTTATAATTGTTAGAAATGTTGCCATTATAAATAAATTAATACAATGAAGTGATAATATATGGCACAAATTGCAGTATGTTAGTTACTTATTCAATATTTCGAATAATGTTTGAAAGTTAGAGTGACATATAAATTCATTATTTTAATTTTAATCATTTAATTATTGTATTGCTATCTTGTTAGTATTGATACATGTGAAAATTTTCAATAAAATTATAAAAAATACGCAATAATATACTTCGTGTGTAATGTATATCCTAATTATCGTTGTTAATGGTAACTGATTGTTTTAAACTGCTAGGCTGCTGCTAAAAAAAATGACAAGGGAAATATCTAAAATATCTTTTTTCCTTTATTGTCAATAAAAGCGTAAATAGTGCCATTATCGAATAATTTTGGCAGTTAAAACAAAAAGAAGCTCAAGTTTCCAATAGTTATTGCTTAGAGGCCTAGCCAACAGTGTGTTATGGACTTAAGGTGTACTTTGTATATTCATATTGTAACAGTAATTAGTAATGGGATTATAAAAAATATGTTTGTTTATATAATTTGATCTCATAAATGCTGACTGATTTGGCAAATGTATCTTTTAAATAATTATTTGGTAATGTTATGCCAATTTTAACCAATCCGATGTTAAAACAAGAATGTATTTTAGAATTTATATTTGATGCAATAAAATTGTATACTTAGATATTCATCACAATTTATCCTTGTAACAAATAACAATTGTATTGATTGATTTTATTTAGCATAATTGAGAATTTAAGTTTAATAAATTAGTACAAAAGTAAAAAATAATGTTTTCAAATTATGTCTACCCTGAATTTGATTAAATAGTGCAATAATTGGACTGAACACTATCTCCAGTTCTTATTATTTATGTTGCAATTTATTTAAATGTGTTCTGACATTACAATATCTTTAATTAAAGTGATGAGATTTATTATTTGTCATAATTTGCAAGTATGATTTTGTATTTATTGTACAAATAAAGTTTTGCATTAAAATACGTTTTTTATTTTATCGTATTTATAAAACATTGTAAAATATAACACAGTTTTACAATAACATAAAATCCTATTATATACAACATTCCATTAAATTATTTTATGGATATTATCAATTATCCAATACAAATAACTCACTAAATATTTAAGTACATTTTTTTAATTTAAAATTAAATGAATTAACTGAAAGCAAGTGTAAACTTGTAAAAAGTGTAAAATTTAATATTAAAGAAGATAATTTTTGATATAACAATGACTTTTGATATAACACTACCATTATCTTAACAACAATAAACACTACATAACTTTCACTTAGAGACTATTGAACATTATAAATTGTTCCCTTAATCCGTTTTCTCCTCCAATCCCTCCCTCTGGAAGCATATATAACAGGCCATCTTCTGCTTTTTTTGGTGAGAATTCCCATAGATTCATGTTACTTCTATTCAGTTCATCTAGTGTCCATGCAGCAAGGAATCGAGATTTTCCATGCCTACATAGAACATAGACATTATTTGGATTAGAGGTATAGGACTCTCCTGGATCCTCGATGATGATTATTCCACAAACCAGTGCCCAGTGAGCTGTGTGACCTTGTCTGAGACAAGGAGAGTGATTATAATCTGCATCATAACTGTTGCATATATTATCTGTTAAAGAAATTAGGTGTATAGTTAACATTTATCAATACAATTGATTTTTTTATCTTATTCAGAAGTCTGGTCTGTTTAAGAGACTTTAATAATTCATTCAATCTTTGCATGCATTTAAAACATTTTGAGATAGCTACGAAAGAAATAAAGAGATAGATATAAAAACATGGGACAATTTTTTCGACTTATGTTATACTCTGGTTTAACCACAAAATAAAAATATATATATTATGGTTTACTATTATTGATTTTATTACTTAAGTGAATTATTTTAAAAGGATACGGTACTAACAAAATAGCACCATTTAATAGATTTTGTATGGTTTCATGGCTAAAAAGCCCGCCTTTTTTTGAGGTACAGGAAATATTATCTATCTCAGCTAAGCTGAATGCTTTCTCGGCTAACTTTGCCATATCCTTGCAACTTAACATCTCGCCGTTATTGCTGTATCCTTCCATTTTCGTTATATTAAGGAGTTCGTCGGGAGTAACTTCACCTCCTATAAACATCGACAATGCTACCAAACCACACGTAGGTCCTACTTGCAATATTGATTCGAAATTTCTATAGTTGTAACGGAAGGGTTTTTGGTTCAAGCAAATTTGATATTTGGCACATACTTCCCACAATTGTGGCTCAGATGAGGCCCATTTACAAACATTGGAGTAATCTGTTATTTCGTAAGCTGGTTCACTTCGCTCCAATTTTTTACTTAGAGATAATGTGGCTGGAGGTGGTGGTGGTGGTGGTGGTGGTATTGTGCACATTTTATACTCATCAAATTAAAGGAAATACTAAAATACATAATTTTTATTTTAACCTAGTCATTTTGAATTCGAAACAAATGACATTTGACATTTTTTTTTGGAGCTTATGGCCTGGTATCTAGACCTTTAGGCCAAGTCTTGAGTATTTTTATTCGGTTTATTATAATTTCCCCACTGTATTTTTGATGAATTTATATAGAGGCACGTAATAGGATCTATTTTTTAACATATCATTCAGGCGGCGGGAGGGATCTTGCACTGTCACTTGATTTTGCACTATATCACTAATTTCACTGACAAGAATCAATCTGTCAAATGAAAAGCACTCGCATGTAAATATGAAATGTTCGATATCACCAACAGAGGATAAATTATTGCAGAAGGTGCAGTAGCTGCTCTCCACTATGCCCAACCGAGCCAGGTGGGCCGGGACGGTGGAGTGACCAAAACGCAGTCTGTTTATAGTCGTAATAAAGTCCCGACTGGCCATTTTCAGTTTGTTATACCATGGTGCTACAGGTAGGTTTTCTTGAACATTTCCATACCATTTACCCTTCTGTTCTTGATCTTGTTTCCAAAAAATGTGATGGAATCCACATGAAAGAGACCTGTATACCCTTTTGTGCATAACTAAATAACAATTTATTAAAATTATACAAAATATAGTTTTTTTTAAAGTCAAATCTGAGATTGGTTAAACTTTGGACCATACTTAAACTGTCTGTTAAAATTAAAAAATTATTAAAACTATTTATATGTGCGATCCTCTTCAGGGCCTCGAGGGCCACATATACCTCTGAAGTGAAAACACTGCATTTAGGGTCCAAAAGAAAACTTTGACCAAACTTGGATTGGGGATAACCATAAATTCCTGGGTGTTGTCATTGATAACAAACTTTGTTTTGATTTACACATCAATCACATTATAACTAACTCTCTTAAGGGCTTAAATATTATAAGATGTTTAGCTGGTGTGACTTGGGGTGCAGACCCCAAAGTTTTAAGTATGCTATATAAATCTATAGTCAGAAGCTACTTCGACTACAGTTGTTTAGCCTACTCAAATAGTAGTTGTGTAAAAAAACTTGTTTAGTTTATGTTGGGAACTTAAGCGGGTACCGGGAGACTGGTGCAAAGCCGTGATAGTCCCAATATATAAGGGAAAAGGATCGCAGGAGGACTGTAAAAACTACCGTGGTATCAACCTTCTTAGCATTGTGGAAAAACTGTATGCTAAGGTGCTAATTGAAAGAGTTATGAAAGATACTGATGGAGAAAATTGGTATGTGCAAGCGGGATTTAGAAAGGGAATGGGATGTACGGATCAGGTCTTTTCCATGCGCATGATCGCGGAGAAGTTTTGGCCAAAACCAAAAGGCTTTTGTGCGTTCGTGGACTTGGAAAAGGCTTATGACAGAGTGGACAGGGATGTGTTATGGCAAACACTGAACTCATTTGGTTGATACAGGCATTGAAGTCTCTGTATAGGGACTCCAGTGCTTGTTTCAGGATCAACGGAGCCTACTCGGACTGGTTTGGCATCCATAAAGGTGTCAGACAGGGCTATGTGGCTTCCCCGTGGCTGTTCAACCTATTTATGGACAGTTGTTTGGAAAATTTGAAAGTCGAAGAATGCGGGTTAAGAATGGGTGAGTTAACCGTCAAATGCCTTTTGTACGCCGATGATCAAGTCATATTTGCATCGTCGGCGGCCGAGTTGCAAATGATGGTTAGTTTATGAACTGGTCATTAAAAGAAAGGGGTATGAAAGTGAACGCAAGTAAGACGAAAGTGATGGTTTTTGAAAGAGAAGTAAGTAAAACGTTATGTGAAATAAGAATAGAAGGGGAATTGGTCGAGCAAGTAGATGAGTTTGTGTATTTGGGATGTGTATTTAGCAGGGATGGTAGATATGATAAGGATATAGAACGACGAGTGAACGCAGGAAATGGAGTAAATGGGGCTCTACTCTCTATTGTGGAAAGTCAGAATGTGTCCAAAAAGGCACGTATGACAATTCACAGTGCTGTGTTAGTCCCTACTTTAATGTATGGTAGTGAAAGTTGGGTGTGGCAGAAGAAGCACGAGAGTAGAATAAATGCTGTAGAAATGCGGTCATTAAGGAGTATGTTAGGGCTGAATCTGAATGACAGAGTGAAAAATTGTGTGATAAGAGACGAGTGTGGTTTGCAAGATGATGCTGTGACCAGGATTAAGAAAGGAATGCTTCGGTGGTTTGTTCATGTAGAAAGAATGAATGAGGAAAGAGTGACAAAGCAAATTTATGTTGCAGAAGTGAACGGAAGAGTCGGGAAGGGACGCCCTAGACGAAGGTTTATCGACCAAATTGGGGATATATTGAAAATGGGCCAGATTAGGAGTACCCTTAACCGACGAGCATGTATGCGTAGGTATATGGATGTGGAGGAGGCGAGAGAGGTGTGTCAGGTTCTTGCCAAATGGAAGTCCATAGGCTCTGCCTACCCCTCTGGGTGACAGGCGTGAGTGTTTATGTATATGTATATGTATGTAAAAAATTCAAACCGGAACATATATTTTATTATAAATAAATTAAAATACATGTAAATTTTAGTTACAGTTTAATACAAATTATGACAATAAAATTACATAATATTATGTATTAATTTGAAAATAAAAATGATCCTTTATTTTATATTAATTGCAATATTTTTCTTAACATTAAAAGAAACAAAATAACTGCCAGCACCTGTGATTTCTAGTAAGGCATTAGACTACACCTGCAGTAGCGATGAGTGTTGAATCAACGAACTAGTTGAATCAACCGTTGATCTCGTTTTAACGTTAACTGTTTAAGAAATCAACTAGTTGAATTCGTCAACGACGATTATGAATTTAACTCGTGCGTCTCGTTTAATAATCGAGAACGCAAACGCAGCGAACTGAGCAAATTAAAAAACTTACTTTGAAAATAACGTCATAGATTGCGAGCGACGGTCATGTCATACAATTTTAACTCTAAGTGACGTACAAAAGAGTTGATTTTAATATTAAAAAAAAAAAAAAAAACTATAAAAAACATATAATAATTGATTTGTGTACATAGAATCAGATGATCTTTTAAATACGCCTGAGTAGAATATGGTTTATAGCTTATTGTATTCAGTCAGTCCTAAGCCTGAAGAAAAAGTATGAATCTCAAAAGGAAAAAAAGTATGAATCTGAAAAGGTCATCTAAGTAGAACCATCAATCAAACGTTTTCCAATACATATATTGAATCAAATTGTTTCTAAAATTGAACGTCGCAGCGTTGAATTAAAACCGTTCTATGAATGAACGGTTTACGTTGCAGGTTGACATTAGTAGTACGTTAACTCGTTGACGAATTTAACTAGTTGAATAACCAGTTGACAAACGTAAATCAACGTTAACGTTTGGTTAACGGAAAAACCGTCAACGACCCATCGCTAACCTGCAGCTTTTCAAGATACGAGTGCTAGCGCCTTTCGCTATAAATGTATAAGTGTTGCCAGGTCCAGTAGGTCATATATCGGGACGGAAATTAAAGATAATCGAGAATTTGGTTTACAAATCTATAAAATAAAAAAACAGGTTTTTTTGTAGCCATTTATGCTGCCATGTGTTATATTAAAGTATTTTTGACACAATGCGCTATGTGATGATTTCTTATATTTAATTATTTTTTGGGACTGAGCTAATGAACGAATAATTTATCGTCCAAACATCGGAAAAACTGCATAGTCGTCTATGTGCGTTTTTCTTTTTTGGCAAATCAGAACTTGTTGTACGGTAGGTTATCGTTGCAAACTCTGAATTTTCTAAATGGCTCATTTTAATGTTATTCTGAAAAAAGTAATAAAACTTATGAGCTCAGAACCCATGCACTTCAAAAAACCCTTAAAAACGGCATCATACAATAAAAAAACACACATTCATTCATAATCAAATTATAACCTCAAACACACAGGTAAAATCCTTGCATCGCACGCATAATGTCACTTTATTTATTGAAAACAACAATAACTACAACCGCTTGAAGAAATTGACTAGTGGAAGAACTGACCTACAAGACCTTTGCATTTAACTAAATGTACTTATCTAAACCGCAAAATGTAAGTTAGGTACTGTACTAATTACTACTAAAAGAAATAAATAATAAATAATGGTCGAATTGAATTGAAATATTTTTCCCAGTTTATAGATGTTGGACTACATTTATACTTTGTCTTCGCTGCTGCTTTTTTGTTTAAATGGTTTTTATTTCATCAGTGAAGCCATGGCCTCTCATTTTGATTACGCGAACTGGTGCATGTTTACCATAGAGACAGGTTAAGTTAGTCGCCTACGCCATTTTCGTTTCTGTTTTGGCACGCGTAAAACGTCTTATACACGGTCTATCTTGACGTACGTCCCGCCAAGGTCATGCACGACGCACGATGCAAAACGACAATGAGCAGACTTGACGTACGGCAATGACATGGACCGTGTATAAGACGATTTATAGTCAGTCACAAACTAAATAAGAAGTGCTAGCGGTTATAGTATAGGATCATTTTCCGGTTTATAAAAAGTACTCTGTGGGATCATTTAGTTCATGTCCTTGACCAAAAGAGTTTTAAAGCTGTCAATGTATCAAATGTCAATGAGAACAATTATAATACCTTATACCAAGCGTGAGTGTTTCTATATAGTTTGTGCTTATACCTTAGAGCAGGCCCGTCTCACTCCGCGCTTGAGGCATGAAAATATACACACGCTGCGTGGCCCCGTGCGCTAATTCCGTGAGGTTGTCACGCGCGCACTCGAGCTGACTCGCGCCTTACGTTAACATAAAAATTATTTTTCTCTAATAAGTATTTAGACACTTTTGATATTTGTTTTTGAGTTTTTATTCAAGTATGGCCTGTCAAAAAGCCAAAAGGTACTGCATAGCATACGGGTGTTTAAATAACAATAATAATGTCGACTTTTCATTCTTTACTGTTCCTAAGGATACCGAAAGATAATATATTATTATTTATAGGTATTGTCTAGATAATTAGGTACTTAGTTACTGACGCCATAGTCACAGATTTATTATTTGATTAGTGACCCGACCACAGCTTCGCAGTTTTCGATTTTTTCGCGTATAATGCCAATGACCTTAAAAAAAATTCAGTGTAAGTAGACCTCCCAGTACTAGTGACTGCCTACTAATGCAAGATCAGCATATGCTGGATATTAGTTTAACACTTGGTCGATAAAAGAAAGAGATTGAAAGTAGCAGCACTTCTCATTGCCACTCTTTCATTAATAATGAAGTCACGTGTCGCGTGTTAGTAAATAGCAAAAAATGTGAAACAGACAAGTGACGGCTCAGTGGCGCAGTGGCTTAGCAATGAGTTGCAACGCTCGGACCGCGGTTTCAAATCCCGCACGGAACAAGTATTTGTATGGCCTACAAATAATTGTTCCGGGTCTAGATGTTTGTCCTTGTGCAATTTATGTTTGTTCACAGCCTCCACGATACAGGAGAAAATCCTAGTATGGAAGTAATGTTTTTTTGACGTAAAAAAAAGAAATACTAATACATTGCATAACACCTCGGTGTATTCTACTATATACCAACTAATATCAAAGGATTCAATTTGTTTTCTCACAACACCTAACCCTACAGTAGAAGCGATCTTAACAACGGCGCGTAACGGGCTACGTGATACAGACACTCGGACGCGGTCGTAAGGTGCATTTTGATTTAATACGCGCGCCGTATAATTTTTTTTCGACTTTATAAACGGTAGGCTAATTTCATGAAGGTCACTTTGGAAACGTGCAAAGTATTATGAACATTAGCGACGTTGTAACTAAGTTTAAACTCGCAAGTTTGCTATCAGAGAGTGATCCTTCTGTTTTTGTAATATTATTTATTCTGTGCTTAGAGTAATGACTTACATAGTGGGAACCTTAAAATAAGAACAAAATTCTTGTTGTTGAACTCTTTAAGCACATGACGTTTTACGTGGTACAAAATAAGATAGCTATAATATTCTCACCTTCTTTCTTATACAAGATTGTTGCCGTTTTTCCATTCTTTAAACACCTCAATTGATGTGCCATTAGCGAAGGAAAAAACGTTGTCGATAAATTTATTTAGCCTATGACTTAGAGAAATTAAGGAGTTTGCGGTTTGTAATACTTATTTATATTAATAAACGTTAATAGAAGCTTCATCTGACATCTTACAACAAAAACGTAGCCGAATAATGAACGTAGGTCTTTTACATAGATTGCCTCATAGGAGGAATATTTGCCACAGTTCCCTCTCTTAGCAAGTGGGTTGGCAATCGTATTTTTTTATTATTTTGAGTTGTTATCAGGAAGATACTGCTGCTTATACTCGCGACAATCTAAAAAGCCCGATTTGACGTTTCTCATTATACATGCCGCGGTAACTTTGTATGAACGTCTACGTAAGAAATCGAAAAATCAAATTCATAATCCTAAATAATTACTATGTTATCCATACAGTATAACAATGAGTATCATTCGTATGCACCAAGTTTCACTTTATGTTGGAAAAATGCACTCAAAAACACGAATTAATCGTTGATTAATATTCCGACAGGACGTTATTACAATGACATGTCTGTTATATCTTTGGGTTCGTTGCCGTAGTGTTGTGACCGTTATAAACCATTTTTGACCAAATAAAATCGATGTTCTGAAAAATCGATACTTATATACACATATATTTTTAGCTTTATTTTGATGTTTAATATGTTAATATTGGAAATAGTTTGGCTAAAAAGGCCGGAGTCCATACTTTGATTTTGAAAAAATGTATTTTAACCTCCATTTTTTCTCTCTACGTCATTGATTCGTCAATGCTTCGCGATAGTCATGGGCGTTTTTGGATTTGAATTGATTTTTTTTTTCCTAAATCGGTACTTATTTTTTGCGCCAAATAAATTGAAGCGTGAGATCGTTTTAAATGAGCTTCTAGATTACCCGTTGTAGATTTATATGATATATTTTGACTACAATATTTACACACTGCAACTCCAGAAGCATTTTCTTTTTTGTCAAAATGAGTCAATACCTCACTGTGATGTAAACTTACTTATGTATATACTCACACACAATTCACTTAGTTAACTTTTTGTTTTTTAACTCTAAACTCGACTAAACAAACGGGCAATAAACATACTTGTAATTACAACATATCCTGTAATTCACTGAAACGACTGACCAGCACGCGCGCACTTATCACCAAGGTCAAATTTGCATCTAAACGAAAGCAATATGAAAACAAAAGATAATTTCTAGTACACAAACACTAAACCAAAAACAAAAATAAATATTTAAACAATCTCGCAAATATAGTCTTTAACAACTTAATAATAAGAACGTTATAGATCGCATGTTTCAAAGATTCTAGTAAGCAAACACCCAAACACGGAACCAAAAATTCATTAACACATAATCTCGCAAAGCAAATATAGACTTTAAGTACTTAGCAGTAAGGATAATATTGATCGCATATTTCAATGTGCAATGATTTCCATAGCCGACAAACCGAAATCAAATTGCAAAATTCACGCCATGTTTTTCATTCAGCTATGTTGTGTTTGGTTAGAAAGAGATAAACTGAGAAAACGGATTTCTACACATCAGTTTGCGTTTGGATTCCAAACGCAAACTGATGAAATTGAATCGATAACAACCAAATCCAAACTTTGATTTGGTTATTGTCGATTCGTTTGGGTGTACAGATCGTAAGATCGTAGCTTAGTTAGGTCGATTTTTGAAATCGGAATTGGCATAAAAACTGTCCGAAATATTATAAAGGAAAAGTACGGGCCTTCTGACTGTGAAGATAATGTACTATACACACTAAAAAGCGAAAAAAACAAAAACCTGTGACAGGTATCGATAATTTTGATACTGATGCTATTAGATCCCATATTTACGGCTACTACACAAGACAAGAATACTCCACCGTAAGTAAATTACTTGTGTCACTTGAATCTGCAAACTTATATGATGGCAGTGCAACATCTATTAAAACAATTCTAAAAAATATTGGGTTTTCATACAAAAAAACCGACAAACGGAAGATATTGATGGAAAGGTATGACATAATACTACAAAGAGTATCCTTCTTAAGAGAAGTTAATAAAATAACCAACAGGGACAAGGTAATATTTATTGATGAGACATGGTTAAATGCTAATCATACTGTGCTACAGTCTTGGGCGGATGATACGCAAGCATTCAGCTCAAAAGTTCCAATGGGAAAAGGTGGACGCCTCATTATTTGTCATGCTGGATCTGCCGGGGAAGGTTTTATAAAAAATTGTTTGTTGGCATTTGAATCAAAAAGTACAAAAAAGTACCACGAAGAAATGAATGCCGAAAAATTTAAAGAGTGGTTTACGACCCTTATGCAAAACGTTCCAGAAGAGTGTACTATAATTATGGACAATGCTCCCTATCACTTTATCCAACTAGATAAACCTCCCACACAAGCTAACAAAAAGGCGGATCTAGTGGCATGGCTACAAAATCATGGTGTGGATGCTGACATGAATTTATTGAAAGCAGAACTGTTAAAATTAGTCAAACAAAATAAACCTGTGAGGCCAAAATACGCCATCGATGAGTTGGCACAGGAACATGGGCATAAAATTATAAGGACCCCACCATACCACTGTCAATACAATGCTATAGAGATGATTTGGGCTCAAGTTAAAGGTTAGTATTTCAATATTTTAATCTAAAAGGAATGATTGTATACGTATTTATAGAAAAATAAATTCCTAGATTATTTTTAAATTATATTAATTAAAAGGAACTGAGACGTGGTCCTTCACTGCTGGCCGGATGAGGAAGCTCAAGGTCACTCAGCGAGCTATGGAGAGGGCTATGCTCGGAGTTTCTCTGCGTGATAAACTTAGAAATGAGGATATCCGCAGTAGAATCAGAGTGACCGACATAGCCCAACGGATTAGTAAGCTGAAGTGGCAATGGGCCGGCCATATAGTTCGAAGAACCGACAACCGATGGGGAAAAAAGGTTCTCGAGTGGCAGCCTCGTACCGGCGGACGAAGTGTAGGGCGTCCCCCCACTAGATGGAGTGACGACCTGGTAAGATATGCAGGAAGTCGATGGATGCAGGTGGTACATGCTTTGTGGCATTCCTTGGGGGAAGCCTATTTTTGTGAAGGGCTGTGATGATGATGATGATTAATTAAAAATAATCTAGGAACATTATAATATTGGTCGATATTTTTCGTCTAATATAGCGGCCGACTGCTGTCGTATTTTCATGGTTAATTAAATGGCATATTTATTAGAACCCTTACGTTAACTTTACCTCTTTTACAGGCTATGCTGCTCGTCAAAATACAAAACCTCCATTCACCACATAAAAATGCTTGGTCTTCTTAAAGAAGCATGTGCACACGTCACAAAAGATGATTGGATTAATGTAGTAGAAAGGACAAAGAAAATTATAACGGAAGACTTTAGAAGAGACGTACATTTTGACAATTTAATTGAAAATGAATTTATTATAAGGTTAACCGATGAAGACAGTTCAACTGATGATAATTTTTCTGGATCATTCAGTGATGAAAGTGAATAAAAATGTTACGAATTCAGTGAATTTATTTATTTACCTGACCCAACCACACTTATTTATTGTTAATTTTATTCTTGACTAGCGACCCGCCTCTGCTTCGTACGGGTGCATATCAGTGGCGTGCCTACATAATATACAATGTATTATTATACGTAAACCTTCCGTAAGAAATCAGTATGTCGGGTTTTAGTTTATGTCTTGGCTTTGAAACTGGTCTAAATTTAAACTTAGTTTGGATTTATGTAATAACTGTTAAATATTACAAACAGATAAAAGATATGCCTTGAGAATCAATTTTAAACGATGTAGATACATTGTCCATTACAAACTCTAAATAATCGATATGTCTCGAGAATCGTTTTTTAAAGCAACCAATTTTTTTCCCCATCATTACACAAAGTATTTTTATAGCTGTCAAATCGGGCTTTTTAGATTGTCACGAGTATATCTCCTGTTTCATTTCCCTCTGCTGCCTTTTACGATATTCACGGGCTTCTCAGTAATAATATGTATTCTTTTGTAGGAGATATTGGATTCTCTTACGCCGCTGCGACACAGCATTGTCAAGATTGATCAGATAATGCCTTCACTTCATGGTATCGAAATATTTTCATCCAAGCAGATATACATTTCTAATAAGTTATTGATAACGGAAGTGACCTTGAGCTTTCGGATGACCTATAAGACTATTATTAATATACACTAGAGAATTGATAATTATGTGTTTATACCATAGACTTCGAATATACTGGCGTATAGACGACCTGACAGCCCGAAAACACGTGACCAATTTTGATTTGCCATTGCGTGCGTTAGCTAGTGATGTACATTTTACTTACAAGGACTATCGAAAAATTATTGTTAAGGAAGAGGTAAAGAGATTTAAAAAAATTGTTTAGTGCACGAAATTGAATAACTTCAAAAATGAACTGAATTTTACCATGATAGTTCTAAAATAATTAAAAAATATTCATATAACATGTTCCTGGGAATAAGCTGAACCTACCTGCCTTTTGTTGGATTTTAATTCAAATGTATAAAATCCCAGGTGACTTTACCGATAAACTTAAAAAACTCTAAATAAATCAAAACAACAAAAAAAACTTAAAAAAATCTTTGGATAAAAATATTTACTGCCGTGGGCAGTTTCCCCGGAATTTCTTTTTTAACATATTGTTAATATAAATAGGTACTTAACTAAGTATATACCTATTTATATTTTATATATTTTATGAAAATATAATATATAAAATATAAGATAGATAGAGAAATAAAAAACGGGGACTCGGTGTACATAATGGTTGCTTTATTTTGCATATAAGTATTACTTTTGATAATTACAAACATTTAATAGTTAATAATTAAATACATTATAGAAGTTTATTTTAACATTCGACTTAAATATGAATCTAAATTTAATAATTCAAGTAAACAAACTTGTAGGAATCAGTTAAATAAGATGGCTCTGTTTAAAGGCCAATATGTTTATGAGGCTTTATCATAAAAGTCATCATCTGAAAAGTATAAAGTAAAAATAAACTTAATATCATTTTAGCTGCATGAATTTAAAAAAAATAATGATCTTAACAGAGTAAAGTGCACCAAGTGTCTGAGGATACAGATGTACTCTCTATTCTCTTAATCTCGGTATGTTAAGAAAATGGTCACTCATTCATGGACTGACCGCGGCAAGTGCAACTTAATCTCGCAGATCTATTGATCAGCGCAGCTATTACTTAACCACGAGTTCCTCTTCCCTACGACTAACGCTGTAGGGGATGAACCACGCTATTTAAGCCCTCGGCACAATGTCGTCGGCCATCAAGCATGATTCGGGCATCAGGCGTTGTGAGTATTAGCTATATTCTCAAGTCACAGTGATTAAACTTTTAGCATAGTTAGGTATAGATATTTAGTAATGCTCCTGAAGCGCCACTAGACGCTCGCGCATGAGACGCGATAGTATAAATTCCATAGTATTTGATACTCACAACGATGACCCACAATAATTCAAAAAATGGTTATACTGGGTGTTACAAAAGTACCCGTAAAGCCGAAAGGAGTTTAAATGGGGCCTTATAACGAGCCCATTCACAATATTTAAGAACCGTAGTAGCGCTGTATAACGTACCCCAAAAAATTATTTTTGTATTTGATCAACAAATAATAATTTCATTTTTATTCAACAATATATATATTAGTCTTCAATAACTTGAGACAAATTATAATTGAATATAATTGAAGACAACAGTCGTATATCATATCTCTAATCATTGAAAATGTCCTTCTAATTCCTACCAATATCATAAATGGACGTGTTATCATCAAATTATTTAGAAAAAATTTTTTGAAACGATGATTGACAATAAGAAATACAATTAAATTGTACATATATTTTATTATCCTTCCATAAACAGTTTAAAACATCTTATTTCATATTTATCAGTGTGTGATAACATAGATAAACATGATATTACTTAGTCATTTTTGCTTTAATGGTGTTTGGGGTATGATAACTAATCAGTTAATATATTTTAAAACAAAGTTTACACACCTTTACTAATCAACCAAAACATATTAAAACAAAGTCTTGACACCGCACCTGTCTGTCTGTCTGTTCCACTATTAACAGACTGCTTTGGAAATAATTACAACAATATATGCAGTGGCATTTTACTTTGTGTTTTATTTTATCCTTATACAACCAGTTTTTTAAAACAGCTTTCTTACTATATAGCATTTAAAGGTAATATTATAAATAGACATATTATCCGTTATTCATCTTGGCTTTAATCATATTTATTTAATTACTGTAATGGTGTTTGTGATGTATATTCACTAATCAATTAATACCTGTAAAAAATAGTCTCCACACCACGTTTGTTTGTCTGTGCACTGTTTTGCCGGAACTGCTAAAAGGATTTTCCATCAATCTTAAAGTACCTATAATTGCTGAATGTACCTACAACTTTGTTTAATACTATTAATTATTAAGCTATTCTATTCTATATACACTATTCTAACTCATAATATCGGTGAAAACTACTAGAAAATCGCTTTTAGTTTGTTTTAAGGTTATTGTGATATTCATATTTTAATTTTTAATTTCTCAGAATTCCCGTTAGATGTGATAAAACTAATATTAATTTTGTAATCTATAGATTATAAGGAATAAATCGGCATACATTTCATTTAGTTTCTCTGAAATTTGTGGTGGGCCCATTCTCCATACAAAAAGAAACTGTCTCCTTTATTTGCATCTCTGTTTGCGAGCAATTCTCGTATAGATGCTGGCTCTAAAAAACCGCCAACTCTACCTTGCTGTAGTTCTTCGATACCGATCCATACGAAAGAGGTACGTGACTTTGCAAAACCTAGACGTGAAAAATGTCAATGGACCTGATGTTATTCCTGCAAGGATACTAAAACATTATGCGCCAGAGTTGTCTTCAGTTCTGACGTGCCTATCTCTCAAAACTTGAACGGTGCCCAAATCTTGGAAGCTTGCTAATGTGCAACCAGTACCCAAGAAGAATAGTCGTGCCGATCCCTGTAACTATCGACCAATCGCCATCACCTCCATACTCTGTAAAGTTATGGAAAAGGTATTAAACAGTAAGCTGCTGACATACCATGAAAGTGACCATCAATATGGCTTCCGTCGGGTACGGTCCACTGGGGATCTTCTTGTGTATTTCACGCACTTCTGAGGCGAGGCCATCGAGAAGAACGGTGAAGCTCTAGCAGTTTCACTCGATATCTCGAAGGCTTTTGACAGGGTTTGGCACGCAAGTCTGCTGAGTAAGCTTCCTGCTTACGGCATCGTCACCGAATTTTGCAACTGGATATCTGACTTTCCGAGTGAACGGTCAATCAGGGTAGTCATAGATGGCTGCTCTTCCGAACTAATGCAAATTAATGCCGGAGTTCCTCAGGGTCTGTTCTCTCTGAGACTCTTTTCCTGCTGCACATGAATGACCTACTTCTACCAGGTATTGTTGGGTATTTAGATGACCGCCCAGTCACAGAGAGATTCATGTCCAGTGCAAAATACCTACACTTTCATAAATTGCGCAATCTTATTTAAAAAAAAAATAAGCATATAATATTACTTTATGGGCATTGGTGTGGGTTACACGTTAAGTAATCCTTTATAAATTAATTGTCGTGTATATTATTAACGTGTAACTGTGTTTCTTTTTGTTCCAATAAAAAAAAAGACGGAGGGGCAGTAATACTTTCACTCAGAGAGGCCATGGTGGAGCGGATAAATGCGACCTTAAATCTTGTCTCCCAATGGGGTGATGACAATCTGGTCAATTTTAACGCCGCCAAAACGCAGGCTTGTCTGTTCTGCGCAAAACAGAGTCCGTTTGATCTGCCTCTTACTTTCCGGGGTACATCTGTAGAGGTTACTGATCATCTCGAGCTTCTAGGTATACAGTTGAGTGCTAACCTCAACTTTGGTGCTGATATTGAGTCAGCACAAACTGCGAACAAAAAACTGGGTATTTAAAATAAGGTGAAGCGATACTTCACGCCTGGACAACTTCTAACTTTATACAAAGCTCAAGTCTGAACATGCATGGAGTATTGCAGTCACCTTTGGGATGGCTCAGCAAATAATGAACTTGCCGCATTCGACTTAGTGCAACGCAGAGCCTAGAGGCATATCGGTGACAAAAAACTAGTGGAATCTAAGCTTCTCATTAATTTTTTTCTAATTATAGAATCCAGAGAGAATTTGTTTGATAAACGGCAAAATAAAATTACGTTTTTAGAACACAAATCGAGCATTTATTTTCATTCCTCTTCTTGTTGTGTGGGCAAGTCTATCGATTCATTATAAACATTTAAGATATATATCGAAATTAATTTTGATATAGTTGAGTCAATCCCGAGCTTACATGTAAAATATTTAGTTTAAAAATGTTTTCATCAAAATCATGCAAATTATCAACAACGTAACTTTTTTCTTTGCAAAATATCAAAATTAACAAAATAATTGAGAATATTCTATATTTTAAAGTTTATAACATAAATTTTAACCAAAAATAGACGCGTCATAGCAGTGACAACGTCTTGAGAATTTACCTGTGAAATGTGTAAATTATTTCTATTATTGACACCACAGTCACTCACAGAACAAGTAACCATTTTGGAAAACAATTACTTACTAAAAATAACCACTATAATACTCTAAAAAATTACATAATATCTATAATAATAATTATAGGACCTTATTTCTTGCTTGCCGACTTGTGTCGACCTGTCATTCAAAATCGGCTACAGAGTCATGAGATTTGCTATCCTTTTCTATCTTGCTATATTTCCATAAGGAATTTTCTTTTCCCTTGCACACTATGGCCTTCTATTACTATCCCAAGCCTATGAGTTACTCGACTCCAAAGAGTCGGTAATTCCTTGATGGGGCAATGTATACGCTTTTACAATAAAGTCCCAGAAAATGTGTAGACCTTATCTATCAAAAGGTTTAAAATATTTATTACGCAAAAATTATTTAGTAAGGGTTATTATACTACTAAAGAGTACTTGATTGATAATAACTCCTTGGAATGAGGTGCCACCATGATGATTCTAAATGTTTTCATAACAATTGTATAAATATTATATTGTAAGTTATGCTTTAAAAAAAGTCAAAAACCGTGGTTTCTGCTGGTTCTTCCCAGGACAGAGGTTTTTTTCCGAATTAGTGGTAAAAGTTAAAAATAACTTTCAATAAGAATTACATGTAATCAATATTGAATAAAAATTATTCTATTCTATTCTATTCATTACGTAATGATTATGTACTCCTTGTCCTTGTTATATATTTATTAAATTGTGATATACTCTTTGGGCGTGTACTATTGATTTCTCTATTCCATAAATATTCATTCTCTATTCATTCACCAGTTTACCTTGGTTTTGTGATTTGTGACTATGTCATTCATTTCTTCATTCTCATAGAGAACTTTTTTCATTCTTCATTCACATAATCACATTCATTCATTTAACAGATGGTGCGTGGTGAGAGTGAGATATTTTTGATTCAAAGTATTCCCATAATTTTAAGTTAAGTGGGAAGTAAAAGTAAAAGCCTTTATTTTTACTGTCTTGTTACCGGTTTAAATTAAATTAATATAAAATGTCAGAGCCGCGGAAAAATCATCTCACTATAGATGGCGGTCAAGGACGGGAAGACGAACATGTCGTTGCTTCTTACAAGCCTATACCAGAATCTGATACAGGTAATTAATATAAGCCAAATCACTATATTTAGTATAATCCACAATATTCACATTAATGAGTAAAAAACTCTGAAATACTTTATAATTTTCCATACATGTATTTTTTGTAATTCTGCTAACTCTTTGTACATCCTTTTTGTTCTCGTTAGAAATTACTACTTGTTTATTACGTGTTTATACATAAACGTATCAATGTTATATCAAATGCAACGTTATCAATGTGACCCTTGACATTATCATGTAAAGTCAGCATCGTTTGTGCTCTGTCAAATATTATACAACTTTATGAAATGGTTTCCACTATGTACTGTATTTAAGTGTTCATTTTTTATTTGCCAATAAAATTCATCCACCTCAACTACACTTACTTTTTATATTACGTTTGAAATGTGTATGCTTTCAAAATCAGGTAATACAATTTAGGTGTCAACTTAACTATATATTTTGCTGGTTTAGAGCGAGTTACGTCTGAGACTTCTTAACTCGGATGGCTAATAAAGCGCTTTTATTGGACGAATATAGCTTTAGACAGCGCCATTTTGTCGCTCGATCGCTGACTGATGCAATCTGAGAATTCATTTTCAACGTTTTTGTTTTCTTTTAAAAGTTAAAAAAATTAGATTAGTTTTTGTAGTGTTTATTATACATTTCTATCGTAAATATATCATGTTAATTTAAGCATGATTTGCTACTGGCAAAAATTTGAGACTAAGTTATATTTTAAATCTATTAATTATTATGACTACATAGTGTTTACATTTATTCCAAACTACTATCTTCGAAATGGCCAAAACTAATAAAGTTTCAGTAATCTGTGCATTACTTACCACAAATTGATTCAATTGATATTTGAGTGAGTAATATAAGATTGTCACCGGAAACAACTTATCAAAGAAGGGTGACAGAAGATTTTATTTTCAGCACATGAAATTGAATATATTGAGACTGATGCCGAATTCATGCAGTTGAATCAAACCGAAACAATGGATGGGGAGGCAGCTGATGATGCTGATGATCATTGGGATAATAGTAGTATTAAAATTATGTTGAATTTATATCTACAAAACATTGAGAAATTCAGAAATCCAAAAATAAGGAAGAAGAATTTATGGGTTGATATTTCCAGTGCGGTCGGAAAAGGTCCAGACTGTTGTAACAAAAAATTTAGAAATTTAAAACAGACATATATAAGATTACTGAAAAAGAAAATTAGAGACAGCACAGCCACTGTTAAATGGCCATACTTTAACATTTTTGAGGAGATTTATGTGGTTAATGGTGAGTATCAGCCAGAAATACAGCAAAAAGTACAAGAAGGTTCTAATGAAAGTATAGCGAAAGCTTTGCTTTCAATAAGTACACCTTCGAATTTTGACGATGGTCATGAAAATGGGGAAACATCAGGAGGACAGAGTGAAGAAGTAAGAAAAAGGTTAACTAGAAAACGAAATGCTGAACTTAGAAAAGCAACATTAGAGATTCGAGATAGACAGAGAGTTGTAGAAGAGAAATTAGATAGATTAATTAATATAGTTGAAGAATCCAATAGTATTCAAAGAGAACGTAATAAACTCTTTCAAGAGTTTCTGGAGAAACTAAATCAATCAAGAGAAGAATGTTGACATTACACTGTAAATAGTTAATAATACATTTTTAACTCTGGGACCTGTGTGATTTGTGGTCTATTGTGTCAAAGAGATTTGTCTGGAATGGTGTTACTGTTATGTGTGATTACTAGTTTTTTAATAAACTTTATATGAAATTCGATGTTTCCACTAAGACCCCTTATTTTTCTTATTTAATTATTTAAACTTTCGTAACGAACATACAGTACTTATATTTAAATTGCACTGGAAGTACAGACTACACAATTATTATACCGGTTACATATCTATGGATTTTATAATTAGATTGTATATATTATTTATAACGTGGATAATGTAATGTATTCATATAATGAAAGTTTATAACTGTCTGCAACTTGATTGTAATAAATAACATATTAATTGATATGTTATTTATTACAATCAAGCAACAAAGCCTAATAGTTTAGGGGTAGGTTTTCTTTTTTATAATAGGTTCAAACTAGCTATTTGACTACTATCATGAACCACTCCTAAGGCCGGTCACATACACTTGGAATCCCGTTTTGCCTGCAATATTTCGAACGGAAAACTTCCCATTCGGGATTTAGAACGCAGCAAGTCCATATAAAATCAAGGACCCGTCACACGCGTTCAGTATTTTTCCGTACGGAATTTTCTCCAGTTCGAAATTTCGCATGTTTGCCTGTGTGTCCATAATCTCGTACGGAAAAAGCCGTTCTGAACGCAAGTCTTCCATAGATTTTGTATGAGTCGTACGGAATGCGCCCAGTGTGCGTCGCAAGACCGAAGCGAGTAGGTGTGTTTATGTATGTTTTCACATGTGATCTCATATGTGTATCTCTTTTTGTAACCTTTCATCTTATTTTGTTTAATAATTCATTGAAAGAGTTTATAGACATTCATATAAGTATTTAAAAAAAATCACTGGGTAGATAGATCTTTTTACATAATATTGACTATATTGCAATCTTAGGGTGTTAAGGGGTACACCCAGTAACAATGATACAGCAACAATGGAATCGCAATCAGAAAATCATCGTCATTATTTGTTTGCTGGCAGAACGTCTAGACTCAACAGCTAGCATCTCTCAACTGAGTTTGTTATACCCGAAATCCCGAATCTGAATTCCGTATGTATGTTGACGGCCTTAGGCTAAGCTAGAGGGGTTGATGGGAATTTTAGTAATGTTAGCAGCATAACAAATAACCTTTTAAAATAAAAAATGAAAATGTATTTGAAATCTTATTCTTCAACCATTTTCAAGTTCACTGTAGACCATAGGCCTTTTCAAGGATGTGCCATACCACGGTAGGTCAGAACAGTAAGTATTCAACAGTGCAGCGGCTAAGGGTATGGATATGGTTGTGGTGTTGCAGAGCCACAGGTTCAAATCCTTACGAATAATTCTTCTGGGTCTAGGTGTTAGTTCATGTTTTTATTTATGCATGTAAAATTGCTACACAATGCAGGAGAAAATACTTGGGTGGAGGTAACATTTTAATATAATAATATTAATGTAGTAAAAGTCCTGCTGGGTTTCTTGCTGGTTCTTCCTAGGACAGGTTTTTTCAAACCAGCGTTAAAAGCATAAATGACTTTCCATAAGTATTCTTATAATCCATATTTAATAGACATTATTCTATTCTATTCTGAAATACCTATTCTATTCTAAATTACCAAGAGGTGGCGGTGTAAGAATATCTACTATCCTATATCATCAAGTGGGTGTCGTAAGAGGCGACAGAGGGAAACAAATCGGGAGAGCAGGCAGTGTCTTCCTAATAACGACTAGAGATGGGCCGAATATTCGTTTCATATTCGGTGTTCGGCATATTCGGCAGCTTTACCGAATATTCGTATTCGGCCGAATATTCGGCTAAATCACCGAACATTCGTTAAAGAGGTACTCAAAGTGTCCACTGTATTGAAATGTACGAACATGTTTGTCCACATGTCAGATGTAACCTATAGACATTTGGCCTTAGATAGCTCACCTTGAATAGTGCTTTTCAATTTTTTGCAATTGAATTCGTAATTGGAAGTGATCTGGGGTCGTCGATTCTCCATTTGGAAATAAATGAATCTTCTAGTGTAGTTTGAGTGGTTGGACAGGTTTCAGTATTTGTAGATTGAGCACCTCTGGTAGAGGGTTGGGTGACCTGTGCAACTTCAGATTCTGTGTCGTTTCAATATTTTGTATATTTGAGCCTACCTGATGCACCGGTTTTCCAGACCAGAAAATTCCGCAATGTGTTTCAATTTTAAATGATTGCTCAAAGCTGAGGATGAAGCTTTCCTGCCGCTGCCACCCCGCGAAATTATTATTTCGCGAATCGTACATTTCACTTTACTTTGGTCATCAGTTTCTCTAAAATAAGTCCAAATATTAGATCTCTTCCTGCCACTCATTTTTATCATATAATTATCAATTTTCACTAAGAATACGAAACACTTTTTTTTTTCTCATAAAAACAGTCAAAACATAAGCGCATGGCGGCAATTTGCTCAGTACTAGATGATGCAATAACATGTCAAGTGTGGCGCGAGGTGATCCTGCCGAATAATGTTCGGCCGAATATTCGGTTCGGTAAAAGTTTTACCGAACTTTCGGTCGAATATTCGTATTCGGTGAAATCCATATTCGGCCCATCTCTAATAACGACTCAAAATAAAAAAACTACGGTTGCCGATCAGCTTGCCAACCATGGCAACTATGGCAAATATCCCCATGAGGCAATCTATGGAGGAGGCTTATGTTCAGCAGTGGACTTTAATAGGCTGTAAGGGTAATGGATTCTGAAATAAAAAATATTCTTATTCTCATATCAAAAAGAGTAAAGTTAAGTTAATATTTTTAAAGTTAAAAAGTCAAGCTTTGATATTTGAATAATAGATAAGTATTACGTATTTAAGTACTATATTGTGTATTATAATGTACATCTAAAATTAATTAATTTAAACCACAAACTAATATATTGAAATCTCATTGATTGATTTGTGTGATGCCTGATTATAATTATAAATTTATACTTTGAATTATTATTTAGTATTTACTATTTTTTTAATGTGTATCTTTTACTAAATTTAACAAAATTCTAAACAAATTTTTTAATATTTTCATTGAAGAAATGTTTAACAATTCATTTTATTATTATATATATATGATATTCACAAGTAATATTTCTATCAACCTGTGAAAGTCCACCGCTAGACGGTTTAGGATTTCATAATCACATCATGTTTGCTGGACGGATTGGCGGACGGATTTTTGACGCTGCTTCCCGTCGATTATTAATCTCCCAGACATTTTAGGTCATAGGCCTTGTGATTTTTGCAGCTACCTGGCGGCAGCAACATAACATATACTTACGGCACTGTCGAATCGTCTAACATACCAACAATTGTTTTCTAAAGTGCATTCTAAACCATAATGAAATTATTTTCATATTATCCTTGAGTAGGTATTTACTAACTGACAATGTGTTGCGCTTGACTGGCACGTTAACGATTCAATTGGTTGGTGCCTAGGGCTGCATTTAAGAGATTAAATAAAAAACACTTCGAAAGAAAAAAAGAAAGAAAACTTAATATGATATCACAAAGAAAAAAATATATAACACGAGATGAAAAAAAAATACCAGAGAATTTGTGAAGTCATCTTTCATAGTCTGCGGTCTTAGAAAGGTCATAAGTTTCATCATAAGCTCCTTATCGCCCACTGCAGGGCATAAAGCAAAGCTACTTACTAAATATTATGTGTAACGCAGCAGATAATATTTAATCGTTCTTCCTAATAATGCTATAAATGTGAAAATTTGTTTGTTTGTTACGCTTTCACAAAAACTACTGGATGGATTTGGACGAAATTTTGAACACGGATAGAGCTCGACCTGTGTAAGACATAAGATACTTTTATCCCAATAAAAGGATCCCGTGGGATAATTTTTTATGTTGGTCCATATCAGCCCGGCTAGCATGGGCGGGGACAAAATTTTATCCTGTTTATATCCACTGACAAGAGATAAAATTATCTTGTTATGTCAAACGGGAGAAGTATATCCCCGTTTGACATAACGAGTAGACATATATCCCCTGTCCGTAGCATGGAGCCAAATGAAAGGTAAAAATTATGCTTTTGACATTTGAAAGGGACAATTTTATCCTAGTTCATTGACGTGGGTTGAAGTTTATTTTCATACAAAAATCTATCTAAGTCTAAGTCTATCTCCCATTTTATCTACTGTGATATTATATTCACCGGTGTGCCCATGCTCTAAGGGTGGATAAAACTAAGCGAGGGATAAACATTTTCCTTTCCTGGGATAAAATTGTCTCCTGCCCATGCTAGCCCTGCAGGCGAACGAAACCTGAACGGAAGCTAGTAAAAAATGAAGGGCCCTTTGAGTCCCGCCTAGCCCTACGGTATCTACTAGCTACACCACTGTGTAAGAGTGGGGTAAACTTTAAGATCTCGCGCCGCGGATAGCCAATACGTGGTATGTACGCATCTCATGTACGTATTTAAAGTAATTAAACCGGCGTCATGGGATAGCGTCAACTGAACTAAGCGAGTTTCCATTCTTTATCGGCTACATTTTTATTAGATCGTTTATTTCCTGATAAAAAGCAAAAAAGTTTAGTTCAGTTCAATCAAACTAACTCTTTGTCCACCGAATGTCGCACGCTGCTGTTAGTCAAATATGCATGCAGCGGAGAAGGCGGCGCTAAAAGCCTTTTAACGTTCACACTTTAACAAGTGGTAAAATTAAAATTTTTGTACAACCGACTTCTTATTGTTGATTTTTTTTTAAAACCGCTCGACCAATTTCGATAAAATTTAAATGGCACCACCTGCGAAGTATAATCCTTTAAAACAAAAAAAGAATTTTCCAAATCGGTTCAGGCGTCTTCGAGTTATCGGTGAACATACATTAAAAAAAAAGATTCCGACGAATTAAGAACCTCCTCTATTTTTGAAGTCGGTTGAAAATAGAAATGTACACATCGTATGAAAAAGTCAGTTATTTTGATGTTTACGCACAGACATTTCAAGTTTATTCATATGTATGCCTTGGCACAACCCTAGCTGAATGTAAATTTAATCGAGCATAAGTCGGGAGACTCCTAGCCGTAACGGTTTATTTTGTACCAATTCCCGTGTAGAAGGGACTTATGCATTCTGCTAATTCCGGCCGGTTGGGTGCTATAGTGGCACACGCTAGGAGAAAAATTGTCAGACTGAAAAATGAACGAGGAAAAGCACATTCCAAGACACCAGCCGATAGTTCTCAATGCGGTGAAGGTTTCGTGTTTTTTTTTTTTTAAATAATATTGTAAACTTTTTAATAATCTGTTCTTGGATCGTCATTCGTTCTAATCTAGTGGTGAGGCTTAAAGTCGATGATTGTAAATACAAGATTCTCAAGGCCTGATGGCGAAATAACCTTCTCAGTGATTGCTTAGCAAATATGACCTAACCTAACCGGACGCAGAGTCAGTGTTAATGGCACAACGCATCTGATGTCTTGCGAGAGGTCTAACTCCAGCAGTGGACTATTCACAGGTTCATGATGATATAGGTATTCTATGTTCGCCGTATAATTTATTTTTCATCCCTGCATGGATTTTCTCCTGTATCGTGGTGCCTCCAACATAAATTGTTTACAAACATAAATTGCACAAGGACAAACATCCAGACCCGGAACAATAATTATTTGTAGTCCACACAGATACTTGTTCCTTGCGGGCTTCGAACCCGCGGCCCTGATCGCCGCAATTCAATGCTAAGTCACTGCGCCACGGAGCCGTCAATTGTGGCTTAAGAGCGCCCATCACTATCTCCCGTAGGTGTCGTTGTTAACCAAGTATCAGATAAATTGCAGAACCATTTCGTGAGAAGTCAGTCTTAAAATAATGATTTCTTATATTTACGCGAACAGTACACATTAAATAAATTATTTTTACCGATTTAATCGCGGTTAACTTTATTTTTTCGTTAAAATAAAACGCGATAAAATCCGTAAAAAAAGTTTTATTCGTCCTAAAATATTTTAGTGCATGGTCTGACACGGGGCTGGCCAATCCACCAGTCAAATGTGGATTGCACATTCTAAGAACGTGAAATAAACGTATGTTAAATTGTGAACTGTTTAGGGACAGGATATTACATATTTTTCAAACAACTTCAAAAAAAGGAGGAGTGTGTTCAGTGATAATTGTATCACCATGTTGTCCGATTTCAATGATTCATTGTTTTTTGAAAGGGGTACCTCAGGGATGGTTTCTATATAAATTTAGTTAATATATTATGATGATTGGATCCATGAGAAAATCACAAAACTCTTCAATTTACAAAGCCATCACATACTTGTATGTGCGAATAATTCTTTACTATCGATGTCGATGCTAATATTCTTCTTAGTTCTTAGTAATCGGTTTTTACTTTTTTTTAAAGTAAAAACCGAGTAAAAATGTAAATTTAAGATGGCTTATATTTTTTTTTACGTTACTTTCGATTTATTCATGGTACCATTTATATAACACATAAATTATACGAATTTTATCTAAAAAGCATGGGTAATTCCAAATAAACCGAGCTAAACCTTGGTTTGTTATTTCTTTTGACATTACTCCTACCATGAATTAATCGAGCTTAGCATGAAAAAGGGTAACATTATTTAGTCTACGTTTAAAACTAAAGTCGACCCGGATAATCTTTATATTTACTTACGGATATAAATCTTTAGTTTATTATTCACAGTAACAATGGCCGTAACATTATAATGATAATATTTTAAAGTTAAACTCGAAAATGCTGTGTTTCGTATGGTGAGTTTAGAGAACCGGAGAGCCTTTTTACTGGAAAAGAGGCATTCCATCTTAGTCCTCAAGTCTGACAACCCATCTGCATTTTGATTCACAAACGCGGATAGATGTAGATGTCTATGGGCCACAGCAACCACTTACCATCAGGTATACTCGTTTGCTACGAGCACTTAACCCTATTAAGTGCTCGTAGCTCGTTTGTCACCCTATTTCTGTAATATAAAAAAAGATATCATTTATAAATAGTTCCTTATTTATGCCATAAACCATTTTCAACCGACTTCAAAAAGGAGGTTTACAATTCGTCGGAATCTTTGTTTTTTTTTAATGTATGTTAACCGATTACTCGATGACGCCATAACCGATTTGAAAAATTCTTTTTTTGTTTCAAAGGGTATACTTCCCAGGTGGTCCCATTTAAATTTTTCAAAATCAGTCGAGCGGTTTTAAAAAAATCAACAATAAATTATATTTACCTATATTGAAGTCGGTTTAAAAAAATATTTAATTTTACCACTTGTGACCATTATAGTTTTGTGGATATAACTTCATTAATTGTTTAACTAAGAGTTAAACTTAGTTCATTATCGTGTCTATTGGTTTCTCCAAACAAAATAAAACATTGTAACGCTTTCATTAGTTCGGGCAAACTTATTAGAAATAAAAATAATCTACTAAGTAACTTTTGATAATCCGTTCACTGTTAATGAACGAAATTTTATGTTTATCATTTAAATTGTTGAACGTTCTATAATTTTCTTCCACATTAACATTAATGTGTAGTTGTCCCGAACTAGGTACCTGTACTGTGGTGGTTACCGCGACCTCGTTTTTAAGTAACAAATTACAACGTAATGTCCAGTTCAATTGCATGGTTTGGTTAGGTATTGTTAATGTATAGGTATAGTCGGCTTTATTGTGCACCTGAAGTGTAATAAAGTACAGATGCTTCCACTTACACTTTTGTGCCTATAGCAATATGAACGATTTTCGTTTATTCACCACAGTGTTCTTGCGAAAATATTTGGTATGCAATGCAATTACAGCATTTCATTATCTGAGAACCAGAAAACTGTCACAAAAACTTGCAGTTCAGAAACAGTTAATTTTAAGAAACGTCGTCATTAGTAAAATATATGTATTTTTTTATAATATATAATATTATAATCGTATGTCAGGAGCTGAAAATTTATATTGTTTGTTAGTTATATTTATTACTCTGCAAAGAGAATGTATTTAAATATATATATGGTCTATTCAGACGTTGGCGGCATCGGACATCTGTGTCTACCACTGCGTTACAGCGTATAAGAACAGAGAGGTTACAAGATGAAGTTGTGAAAGAGAAGTTCAAATGTAGACTGAGAGAAAATATGAGTGGTATGGATGAATTGTGTATGAATGAATTAGATTTGGAGACTGTGTGGTATAATGTCAAGAAAGGTTTGGTGGATGCAGCTACCGAAGTATGTGGTGTAACTAAGAGAACGAATGAAAGGAAAAATAACACTGGATGATGAGGTACAGATGGAAGTTGAAGCAAAGAAGAGAGCATGGCTAGATTTACTAGCAACCAAGGCTAGTCATTCTAGCGGTATGAATAATGATATTGAAAGAAAAAAGGCAGTCTTTAGGCATCTAAATAAGAGAGTAAAAGAAGTAGTTGAAAGGAAAAAGCAAAAAAGAACGGATAAGAATGATAGAAGAATATCGGATAACTTCCAAGCAAATATTAAAATGTTCTGGAAACTTGTAAGAACTGCCAGGGGACATTCAAAACAGCCTAGAATGAATGCTATACCAGACCAGAATGGTTGTATTTTAAATGACGAAGTTTCGAGTTTAAGGAGATGGAAGGAATACTTTGAAAGCGTGTTTATGAGTGATGAGACGTTTGAATTAAATGAAATAGAAATTCCGAAAGAAGAAGAAAGATATAGAGAGATAGGTATAGATGAAATAATGAAAGCAATGAAAAGTATGAAAGCAGGTAAGGCAGCCGGATATGATAGAGTATCACTCGAAATGCTAAGGGCTGGAGAGGGACTGGTGGCAGACCTGCTGTACACCTTGTTTAATCTGTGTTGGGAACTTAAGCGGGTACCGGGAGACTGCAAAGCCGTGATAGTCCCAATATATAAAGGAAAAGGATCGCAGCAGCACTGTAAAAACTACCGTGGCATTAGCTTGCTTAGCATTGTGGGAAAACTGTATGCTAAGGTGCTAATTGAAAGAGTTATGAAAGATACTGATGGAAAAAATTGGTATGTGCAAGCGGGATTTAGAAAGGGAATGGGATGTACGGATCAGGTCTTTTCCATGCGCATGATCGCGGAGAAGTGTATGGCCAAAAACCAAAAGGTTTTTTGTGTGTTTGTGGACTTGAAAAAGGCTTATGACAGAGTGGACAGGGATGTTTTATGGCAAACACTGAACTATTTTGGGTTGAGCGCTGGGTTGATACAGGCATTGAAGTCTCTGTATAGGGACTCCAGTGCTTGTGTCAGGATCAACGGGGCCTACTCGGACTGGTTTGGCATCCATAAAGGTGTCAGACAGGGCTGTGAGAGGCTTTGAGAGCCGAGTTGCAAATGATGGTTACATTAATGAACAGGTCATTAAAAGAAAGGGGAATGAAAGTTAACGCAAGTAAGACGAAAGTTATGGTTTTTGAAAGGGAAGAAAGTAAAACGATATGTGAAATAAGAATAGAAGGGGAATTGGTCGAGCAAGTAGATGAGTTTGTGTATTTGGGATGTGTATTTAGCAGGGATGGTAGATATGATAAGGATATAGAACGACGAGTGAACGCAGGAAATGGAGTAAATGGGGCTCTACACTCTATTGTGGAAAGTCAGAATGTGTCCAAAAAGGCACGTATGGCATTTCACAGTGCTGTGTTAGTCCCTACTTTAATGTATGGTAGTGAAAGTTCGGTGTGGCAGAAGAAGCACGAGAGTAGAATAAATGCTGTAGAAATGCGGTCATTAAGGAGTATGTTAGGGCTGAATCTAAATGACAGAGTGAGAAATTGTGTGATAAGAGAAAAGTGTGGTTTGCAAGATGACGTTGTGACCAGGATTAAGAAAGGAATGCTTCGGTGGTTTGGTCATGTAGAAAGAATGAACGAGGAAAGAGTGACAAAGCCAATTTATGTTGCAGAAGTGAACGGAAGAGTCGGGAAGGGACGCCCTAGACGAAGGTTTATCTACCAAATCGGCGATATATTGAAAATGGGCCAGATTAGGAGTACCCTTAACCGACGAGCGTGTATGCGTAGATATATGGACGTAAAGGAGGCGAGAGAAGTGTGTCAGGATCGTGCCAAATGGAAGTCCGTAGTCTCTGCCTACCCCTCTGGGTGACAGGCGTGAGTTTGTTTATGTTTATGTAATTAGGGTTCCGCGTAAAAAAATTACAACTCCTGAAATCGTAGTAAATTCTACGCGGGCGACGTTGCAAGGGACAGCTAGTCCTTAATAAAGCCGGAAGCTTCTAGACACCTTTAGTTTTTATTTAAAAAAATTATATACTTAAGCATAAGAAAACGCTATTTGTATATGTTATTTTACCTATACTACTAACCAATAATATAAAAATAAATGTAAATAATAAAATTAAAATAAAATAAATATTAAAGCAGTACGTACACTCGGTATTTCTTGCATTATCTGTTGACTCCTGCTGTTGCGGTTGCGGGCCAAATTTGTTTTTTTTTTTGAGGAGATACTGCAACTTCCCCGCGGCGCGCAACGTCCAACTCGTTTTAAGTACGCCGTGCCATTTCAAAAAAATAATCTTGGGACACAATTTGGATATTTATTGGTAATCGTGTTATATTTAATACCGAGCCGTGGGCAAAAATTAGTATAAAGTATATTTACCATACATATTTAATTGTAACTATTTTTATTTTTATTTAAATAAATAATTTAAAAGTAAGAAATATAAAAATCACCCTGATATAACTGGGTAACATAGTAGCCATTCGTAGAAAATGAAATTCGTATAACGATCTCGTATAATATGCTCCCTTCCCCTATAGCTCGAAGAACTGTCAACCGATGGGAAGAAAGTTTCTCGAGATATAAAAAGATTATATAATCTTTTTTTATTTTATCACACACTATATAATTAATAATAATAATAATCTTTATTAAAACTCATAAAGGTAACAAACAAATTGTTGCACTGATTCCTAAACTATGATTAATCATGTATCCTAGGACATCAGTAATTAGTCTAGAAGTGGTCAATTTAGGGGCTAATAATAAGATTGTTTGATGTAACAGCTATTGCATATCAGGACAATCCCTCTTCGCCCTGAAAATGTGGCGACACTAGTTACATTCCCGACGGCTACCTGGAACACTGTTATTTATTACAGCCAGTCGAGTTTTCTTGTTCTTATATTGTTTCTAAAGCTGCGATCATATTTTTTCATTTTTGAAAGTCAAACATTTCAAGTGCATAAACCATGCCAAAACCATGCTCAACATATTTCGAGAACACGCGCTCACGTACAGATATGCATCTCATATTATTTGCAACCAACAACATGACATTAGGTGCATATCTGTGCGTTCAGGAGTGAACCTTTACGTACGGGTGTTTAAGAAAAATCTCCATCTGTCCGCTCCATCTATCTTTTTTTATTAGTCTGAGTTTTTAAATTAGAATTACATGTAGAATTTAAAGTGTCATTATTTTTAGTCGTCTTAAAAATTAATGTACGTATTGCTTTTTAATTTTGTAAGCTTGTGAGTTCAGTAGATTGTATTTACAGCCATTGTTAACATTAATGTGATTTTCCTTTCTCTGGGACATTACGATAGTACCGGACCAAGGACCAACAATTAGTGTTTTTGTACATGTTAGATTTGACTGAAATTCGAACCAAAGACCCATGAACTAGAAGACAAGTAGATTTTAGTGGTACAAATAATTAACCAACACAAAACATTTAACTAACGCAACGCTGATGCGTTGGTGAATGTTTGAAAATGTATGGTATTATATACCATACGTATTACGTATTAAAAAGTAACTTTTAATGAAAAGTTACTTTCAATGAAATTCTTTTTAGTTTTTCGAAATCTGTTTATACTTATAATTAAAAGTTTATATTTTACCCATTTGAGTGAACTGAGGAATATCACAATCTCCATATGGTCTAAACAGTTACATTAAAAACTTCATCCCCATTTTGCCACTCCTGAAATATAGCCTATTTAATGAAGAAAAGAATCAATAAAATCGATTTATACAATTTTCAGAGATATCGCGAAGATGTACAAGAAAAAAAACAGTCGAAATGTAAAACTCTTACGTTTTTTATAGTCTGGTAAAAAGTAAACGGATCTGTGAAATATTATGTTTTTTGGTATCCCTTTACATAATTTGTTCGGATCGTTGATTTATAACTAAAATATTATGATTAAATAATTTTTTATAATTTTTAATTATAATATAGTACTTTTGTAATTTGTATATCCGTCAAGCGTCAAGTTACTAATAAAAGTTTGAAGTCGGGTTAATTCGTATTTTCTACCGACTTCAAACAGGAGGAGGTACTCAATTCGATTGTATGTTTTAACTTTTTTCTGGGTGAACCGATTTCGATGATTCTTTTCTTATTTGAAAGCTGGTGCTTCACATGTGGTCCCATATAAATTTTATCAAGGTCTGACCAATAGTTTTTGAGTTATTCTTAATAATTTATATTAAAGTCGGTTGTACAAAATTTTTAACTATTATTATGTAACCTACTGAACTTCGACAGATATTTTCAATCGGTCGCTTGTTATCTATATAAATATAAAATACATATAAATAAAATGATAGAGGTTTGCAGATGTGCGCGCACCACGGAAAAACTACTGGATATATTTCAATTAGGTTTTCTAAGTTTTATTTCTTAGACACTTGGCCCTTATCTAAAATAAAATTATTGCAATATCTTCAGCATTTAATATAAAGTTATTAAAGTTTTAAGAAACAACGATTTTTGTACGGGGTTTTTCACACGGTCGCGTCGCTTGCTCTCGCGTTACAACGAATAACATTGTTTACAAAGAAATTTTGTCTTTTTGATGTTTTTTCCTTCGCACATATGGAAACTTTGTTAATATATCAAGCAACGCTGACGAAGTCGTGGGTATCAGCTAGTCTATTATAAAATTCAAAGATTGAAAGTGTTATATTATGTGGACGCGGCTTTATACGCGCTACTCGTTGGTCGTTGTCCACTGATTTTCCATTTCCAGTGTTTCGTCAGAAAGGCCTGGGTTCGGACGCGTTCACGGTCTTGCATAGGTATGCAGTTTTCTTATGATTTAGCGAAATTGTTTAATACGCTGACTTGATATTTTACTGGTTTTATTAAATTGTGACACAAATTTAATGTTAATCTAAATTGTCAATAGTTAATTTTGTCATAAGTGAGTAAACCACATTTCTTGTTAAACATCGTGAGGAAACCTACGTCTGAGGAACTGAGGTACTAGGAACTACGCTCTGGGACAGCGCGACGGACTATTTGCTTCATAATCCTTTCAAACATAGGCCACGTTGTGGCGTGACACACGGGACATCATTCTGTAGTGAAATGTGTTTAGGCTGTATCCTTACTTTTTAACCGACTTAAAAAAGAGGAGGTTCTCAATTCGAGTGTATGTTTTTTGTATGTATGTTACGCGATATCTTCGCAGATTGTGAACCGATTTTAATGATTCTTTTTTTATTAAATAGGCTTTACCTCAAGGGTGGTCCCATTAAATTTTGAAGGAAGAATTCCGCCCCCAAGCGTGGAAAATAGGGGAAAAAGTTTCATATTGGACCATTGTTTAAGGAATTTCATATGATATCTTCGCAGATTGAGAACCGATTTTAATGATTCTTTTTTTATTAAATAGGTTATACTTCAAGAGTGGTCCAATATAAATTTGGAGAAAAAATGCCACCCCTAAATAAATAATTTCTTTTTTAGCAATTTGAAGTCAGTTTTTATTTTTTGTTAAAAGTTATAATTATTCCATACTTCTTGTAACAAATTATCAGTATAATGTTTATGGTTTATGGTTCATACGACGTTTCAAAATGGATACTTCCCCATGCGATTTCACCATTTTCACATCTTACATCATCCGTGTGAAGGGAATCTGACGTCTCCATCATACAGTTTAAACGTTTATGTTATCATATTTTCTATTGATTTCATACTCTAAGCTATGTTCTTAGCTTTTTGCTTATATACTGAATTGATCTCTCACTGATAAATTCAGTATTGGATATACTGATAATTTTTGTCTTATAGAAATCGGAGTTCTACTCTAAATAAAAGCTGTTTTTATGTGATAGAGCCATACTGAAAATATTTTATGGCTGTATAACATGAATGGGTCGGCTCGACCGGGGAAGGACCACGCTCTTACAGAATACCAGCGTAAAATAGCAATTTAATTATGCTGCGTTCCGTATGGTGAGTGTAGAGAACCGGAGATTTTTTACTGAAACGAAGCATTCCATCTTCGTCCACTCGTTTTGCTTTTACATTTTGATTTTTATTCGAAAATAGATGAAGATGCCTGTGGGCCACAGCATCCACTTATTATCAGGTGGACTGTTTGCTCGTTTGTCACCTTTATTCTATAAAAATCCAATACGTCACAGTAACTTTGCATTTCCGTGTTTGTGAAAGTTTCGATAGATCAGTGGCCTCATAACTCATGATTAGCGCGCGACCATACTAGTGTTAAAATACTGATATTATAGTACCTTCATTGGTGAGATGCTCTAAAATCATTCTTTTATCATTCGCATCACTTTTTTTCCCAAGTTTTTTCTCCATTTTTCTGTTTTTTATGAATGCATACATACAACCTCAATATAACGTTAATTTACTTATTTTTTTTATTATTTGCCCTCAATAGTCAGCATTTATATTTAATACTATATTTTAAATTTGATCAATAACCAGCACACCTGAACATCTGCTGCTTTAAATACGCACCTAGCGTTGTCTCACCTAAGGAAATATTATGGTTTTAGCACGAATGGGTCGGCTCGACCGGGAAACTACCACGCGCTCACAGTATACCAGCGTAAAATAGCAGCTTAATGCTGCTGTGTTTCGCATGGTGAGTGTTGAGAACCGGAGACCCTTTTTACTGGAAACGAGGCATTCCATCTTAGTACTCGGGGGTGACAACGCATCTGCATTTTGATTCTTAATTGAGGATAGACAATGTCTATGGGTCACAGCATCCACTTACCATCGTGTGGACTGTGTGCTCGTTTGTCACTTATTTTATATAAAAAAAAATGTTATCGCCTCAATATATATCTACATATGTCACAGCCCGATGGTTTAAGTCTAGCCATTGACTTTTAGCCGTTTTGACCGTTTAGTAAAATGCCAGAATCTACCTGCCTCCTCGGTCTAGTGTACGCAAGCACATCATGTGCTCTCAAATCAGTTATTGGGGTTTCCTTTCAAAAAATTCTTAGTAGCGGCCTAGAATAAGAAAGCTGGCGGTATTTAAAAAAATTGAAGCGTACGTGGGCGTTGAACGACCTTGTCGTTTAATTAATGAGCTATAATATAATTAAACGATCGGGCTGCGACATAATATACACTGCTAATCGTTTTTATTTCGTCTTTTCTTATAGGTGAATCGTTTGTAGTCTTTGATAACATTTATAGGACTATATATATAACTAGCGATCCGACCCAGCTTCGCACGGGTGATTTTGTGATCTTAACACAGCGCCACCTACCGGGTCCAATTGTGGAACAAGTCATTACACCAAAAGACACAAACGAACACTAAGCACCTCCTGTGGTGTAATAAGAGAAACACGTCTGCTTCGCTCTTATTTATTTTAATAGTTTCTTCCCAAAAAATAAAATAAAGCGATTTTATGAAGCTTATGGAAATTATAATTCATATGGCGAAGAATATACACCATAAAGATAATATGTTGCTATATACAGTAAAACTTGGTTAAGTGGGACCTGGATAAGTGGGAAATCTCCATAGCTGGAACTCATGCTTAGGTCCCGACACTTTAGCACTGAATTACCTCTGTTGGGTTAGTGGGACAAAACAAACCTCTATATCTGGGGTTAGTTCTTTCGATTTTATCGTCATAATTACCTCTATAATTGAGACAGCGAGTGTATTTTACTTCTTTTACTGAGACTATATTTTAGGGATTAGTTCTTTCGATTTTATTCGTCATAATTACCTCTATAATTGAGACAGCGAATATATTTTACCTCTTTTGCCGAGACTATATTTTGTGTATCGTTTTGTTTACTAATTCTTATTCTACCCGCAAATTCCGCACTTGGCTAATTGTGTAAAAGTGACCTTCAGTTTTAGGCCGGCCACATACATAAGGAATTCCGTTTCGGGATTCCGTTTCGATATTCCGATTCGGAATTCGAACGCAGAGAGTCCATATAAAATCTATGTCCCGTCACACACATACCGTAGTTTTCAGTTCGAAATTTTGCGGGCAAAACGGGATTCCGTATGTGTGTGGCCGACACGTTGGAATTCCGAAACGGAAACCCGAAACGGAATTCCGTATGTATGTGACCGGCCTTAGTTTGCTTTTGCTATCGTCCGGATGTTTATGTATTATGTTTAAAAAAATACGTTATTTTATTTAATAATCGCACCTCTATAACGGAAATGACCTCTATTCTCACCTCTATTAATGGAACCCTCTGTAAATGAGACAGATATTTATTTATACCTGGATATCTGAGACACTGGGTAAGTGGAATACCTCTTTAAGTGAGACAAATTTGCAAGTCCCTCAAGGTCTCAGTTATCCAGGTTTTACTGTATCTAAATATGTTGCTATATATCTAAAACTTCACTTGCAAGTACCTTCGTACTGCTTTTTACATTTAAACCGTCTGCAAAGAGGAGGAAATTGTCAGTTGTGTATTTTTTTAATGTTCTTATTCATCTGGTAATAACCAAGATTTCCGACCCGAGCTGTTTTTTTAGTAAAATTAAATTTAAGTTAAAAAAAAAGTATATTTTGCGGTAATCCAGTATCAATTCCAACTCGTTCAGATGATTGCAGTCCGTCTATTTTTCTTAAACTCTAAAAAATATGTACAGTCAATACTAAGTCAAGTAACGTTTCAATAAAGTTGCAATTGCCTTATTTCAGGCTTTCGGACCTCCAAGTCGAACTTGTCCAAGTCGAAGGAGAAGGTGTCAGCAGAAGAAGAGAAGCTACTGGAGAAGGAGGACGAAGCGAAGATCACGACGCGCGTGGACATGGCAGACGCCAAGTATGTGGTTGGTGACCATAGGAACGGTGACGCCAAGATAGAGCTAGACGCTAACAAGCGGGTGAGTGCTATATTTTATTTAAGTTTTGCCATTGAAAATGGACACTGCTCAGAGAGAACTCATTACCCTAGTAGGATGCCGTACTTATGGCCAGAGATCAGCTCAATAGATATAGGTATAACCACGTTGTATATACCAGATGTAAAATACCTATACTGACGACAAGAAGCAACGCCACATGAGTAAATAAACGGAACAGAGATAAAGCTTCATACCAGGGTTGCCAACTTAATTTTTTAGGAGATCGTACCATAAACTGGAAAAAATCGTATTTTGCTAAGAACTCAAAAGAAAAAATAGTATGCATTAAAATTTCAATAAAACAATGGAAAAAATATACAAAAATAATATTATTATAACGTCAAAGCGAAATTTAACATTTAGGGTATAACATTTAAGAATCTGACACTAAACTTCGACGACTTTTTTTTTATTAAAGAAAAGGGGCTCGGACTGTGTCCACTCTGTCCTCTATTACAAAAATAGTTACTTTTACTTTTTCATTAAACATAAACTCACACTCAACATGGAAGAATATACTTATATCTATTACTATTATAGATATAGCCCTGAGATAATTTTACATTACAAAATAATTAACAAAGTTAAACAATTAATCATATAAATCAATACAAACATAGCTCTTAGAATATATATGATTTGGCAAACAACGGCAAACACCAAACACCAAACAACAAACACGAACTTGTGGATGGTTGTTTGCCTGTTTTTGTTTGTGATTGCCAGTGATCGGCGTCGGTGTCGGTTTTTGTGTACAAATCAAAGGATGTTCGACAAAGGTGTTTGCGATGTATCCACACGCTTGGCAATCGGTCAGTAGTAGTACGCGCGAGCTTGCGGGCGGCAGGAGTTTTTTTTTTTTTTGCGCCCAAAGCATGACCTAAAACTAGCTGCATTAATAACTTTGTATTGTTATTGTAAGCTGTTAAAAATAAACATTTATTATATTAGCTTTACTTTTTCATTTGCGGGATAGATAGGGTATATTATTATCGAAATCGAAAAGTTTTTTAAATCTTTTTTGAATACCTTATTTGATTTGAAAATAAGTCCTTCAGTTACGATCTTCTACGGGCCCATTTTTATTTGTTATAGCGGTCAAACCGTGAACTCACTCATTATGCTCATTGACACGCACTTGGCCAGTTTTTAATTATAAATATTCAATTCCTTTTTCGTATAAATAAACTTATTTGAACCTGAAGACAATTTATAGCAGTGATAATTGAGAATTCATTTGAGATTCTATGGTATATAAATTCTTCAATACAATAACCTTGAGAGCAATTCATTTTACCTTTTTTAATAAAAATAGGTCAACCCGAAAGTAATCGCTGCCACAAGCTCGTCGTCCGTCATGTTTGCCCATCCGGAATATAGTAGCACGTTCGCCGAGCGTGTGGATGCCGTGTTTGTTTTGGGTGATTGTGGTCGGTGTTTGTTCGTGTTTGGTGTTTGTGGCAAACACCAAGCATGTGGAGGCGGCTTCAGTTCGTTAGTTGCAAGTTTGAATATTTTAATGTAAAAACGTGGTATTATTAATAATTCACACTTCCCGATGTCTGATTAAGTTGAAATTTTGTATACCGTAACTTGTTGTGTGTTTTTTTTAATTTGTCTTCACCTATTGTGACAACCTACCAAAATAGGTAACAATTTAGCACGTTCCTAGGAAGCTTTGTCTCTGTTCCGTTTATTTACTCATGTGGTAACGCCGAGGATCTGCAAAAAATTGGCGTTACGTGGCGATTATTGCAAATCCTATGAGAGATTATGAAAAACTACGACAGACGGCTAGTGTCTAACACTGCATTGTTACGGCGAAAGAAAAAGAAAGAAAAAACACTTGTTTAGTTGGAGTTTTTCAGTAGTAATTAAACAATGACTTAAAACAAAGGTGATCCTATTATTTATATATGATTATAGATTTTTAAAATACGTACGGCCTTATAATCGTTGACTATCGCTTACTTAAATGAAGTATTAATTATCTGTACATCTGTTTCTTTTTATTGACATTTAGTGAAGAGAGAGAGTGATATTCATATTATGTTGTCTTAGGGAAGATTCTGGCTTGATAGTTATATATCAGAGACTAACTCCAGTACGCCTATGTCTTTTGCTGTGAAATATGTGTCAAGATTTAGTGATTAATTGGTGAATGATAATTGAAAAAAAAAACATTCCAAATTTATCAATCAGAATTTAGTAAAAACCTTACTTATAGTTCTACAAACATTCCAATATCTGTACAGACATGCACACATTGTACGAATCTTTTAATTTGTTTTCAGTTTTTTAACTACCCTAAAAATTCTACCTTAAAAATCGTGCCCTAAATACGATATTTTGTCCAACCTTAGTGATACGTTACATTGACAGCAATTCTCCGGACTGACGAAGGAGGAGCTGATGAAGTATGCAGACGATCCCTTCTGGGTGAGGCTGCGCTGGTTCATGTTCATCATGTTCTGGGCTCTCTGGCTGTGCATGCTAGCGGGGGCTATTGCTATCATAGTGCGCGCGCCTAAATGCGCTCCACCACCGCCTAAGACTTGGTAAGTACTTTCTTTACTTATCTTTTAAGAAAGTGCGAAAATCATTAAAATGTGTCTTTGTCTGAAGTATCAAAAGTTACTTCTTTTTTATAAATTTAATATACCTACATAATATGATTCATTTCATTCTTACATTTATAGAATAATGTTGACCTTCATGCAAGTAAATGAGTACTTGTAGCAGAAGGTTTCGCTCTTCCACAATAATTTCGTTTTACTAAATAAACATAAAAATTACACAAATGTAATAACGGTAGTTAAGGATAATAAATACAGTAGGCGCTCGGTAATCCGGCGCTCACTAATCCGACACTTCCAATAGTCCGGCGTTTCCTAACTTGGCTCTCCTACTCTGTAAGCCGGCGGTTTTGATACAAGTGCCGGATTACAAAGCGCGCGCATTTGTTCGTTGTCATTGTGTCGTTCTGCAGTCCAGTTCAGTTGCAAGAAGGAAACCAAAATTGATAAGTTTTTGAAGAAATTTTGAATGTTGAGACACAACCAATTCAGGCAAACCAAAAATTGATTATGTTATTTAGTAATTTCTACGAGTAGGTATTATTAAACTAATAATGATTTTATACTTTGTAAATCTATGTTAAAATTATTTCTTACTAGCTAGATAACATTTCCTATAGAAATCCAATAATCCGGCGCTTCCGATAATCCGATATTGGCGAAAAACAATGGGTGCCGGATTACCGAGCGCCTACTTTAATACGTTTTATTGTAATGATACCAGTGCGACCTCCGCGCAATAAGGTGTTTGTTGAAGTGCATTCGGACAAACTGGCAATTATATTAGTTAGCAATAGGGAACTGTAGTCAGGTTCTTAGTTTTTAATATTAATTTACTTGTCCTCATGTAGGTATGAAAAGGGCCCCTTGGTGGATATGTCCTCTGTGGATAACTTTGAGAACCTGGAATCCGAACTGCCATTCCTGCAAAACTCTCAAGTGGAGGGCATCTTCACCTACGTCTGTAAAGATACGTACGAAGTTCTGGAGACTCCCGACTGTCTCCAACAATTTAAAGACTTCGTCACTAAGGCCAAGAAGTACAGCATCAAGTAAGTATAGTTGTTTTTAATTTCGTTGTCAAGTATTTAAAGCATTTTAGAGTGTAACATGATCATCCCCGATTTAGAGTGGATTGTATCTTGTTGTTGTGATATAGGGTACACCTTCACAGTATTTTATACCATTGTCGAAAGAGGTGACAAAATTTGGCTGGCTTTATAACTGTTACATACTTGTAAAATTATAGGTATAAAATGCCCAGACTGACAGCGGGAAGTATCAACAAAGGTGCGAGACAACTGGTAATATGATTTTCAAACTGTTTGCCAAGCATTCTTTTTATGGCAAATATTATTTGGTAAAAAGTTCTCATAAATATGTCATCATATTGTTGATTTTTAATTGATGACTAAAATTAAAACATGTATTCTTTTTTCGTTTTAAAACTTGTTGTTAAATTAACAAAATTTCTTGATAAAGTGACAGTTGGTTAAGATCTGAGCCTGAGTCAGATGAAGGTGTAAAACCTAGAGAAAACTAACATCTCAGAATATAGACTTGTGGATTAAGACACTCAATAAGAATGAGAAAAGCTATAAAATTGATCCATCATAAAGGAATAACTAATGCCATAGACGCCGCACGCATAGCCACATACCATCAGGCGGACTCTTCGCTCGTTTGGCACTTTAATGTTATGGAAATCTTATCTTTTTTTTACTTACAGAGTGATTGTGGACCTGACGGCCAATTTCGTGTCTAAAAGTCACGCTTGGTTTGCACTGAGCGAAAACCGTTCTTCAGAATATGACAACTACTTCATCTGGGCAAAGGGCGGGGATTACGATGAAGCCGGGAAGCCCCAAGTGCCTAACAACTGGGTAAGTTAGTTCGTTTCATTTTATGGTTGGCTTTTAGTGATCAGAGCACCTGACTACTGCCTAACATGGGTTCAAGGCCAACAATTTCAAAATGACAAATTGTTTTTTTGTGTCTTGTTGTTTCAAAATTTCATTTTTAGGTATCAACCCTGGACACCCCTGCATGGTCGTGGAGTGAGCAGCGACAGGAGTTCTATTTGCATCAGTACGGTGAAGACCAACCTGACCTCAACTTCACCAACCCGGATGTTGTGAGGCAGTTTGACAAGGTGCTCAAACTCTGGATGGAAGCAGGTGCTGATGGAATCAGGTACAGGAAACAAATTTTTCAAATTGGGAATATTATTCATTTGGTCACTGTCTGTATACATCTTTGATATTCAAGTTTGAATAAGATGTTCTGATTGATAGTGCTGTGTAGTGTAGAGGTAACGACATTTACCATTCCATTTTGTCCAATGGGTGTTGTAAGAGACGACTTTGGTAGCACCAGAAAATCATGGTGGGAAATTAAAAAAAAAACTGTCATCATCATAGTATTTGTTGAAATGTTACCCCATGTGTTAGGAAAACTTACAGATTGACCAAGGTTTCTTTTTTCTTTCAAAAACGTTACCCCCACACTAGGATTTTCTCCTGTATCACGGAGGCAGTATACATACATAAACGGCACAAGGACAAACATCTAGTATTTATATGGCCCACAAATAACTGTTCCGTGTAGGATTCGAAGCCGCGGCCTCAGCGCCGCAACGTATGCTAAGCCACTACGCCACGGAGCCGTCGCATATTTTACTGCTAAAAGCCAAAGTGTACTGTTAAATTTGTCAAATATACGACATTATGTATCGAGTAATATCTGCCACAGTAGGTTCTTATCTCTCTATCTATATCTATATGAGTTATGTAGGATACAACTAAGTTTAATCAACTGCAATTGGCTGCACCTAATTTTAGCCGGCTAAACCTAGGTGTATCCGCTCGGCTTTTAGCCGTAACATAATTAAATATATTTAATCTCAGAAGAAGTAGGTATCATAGTACCACGTGCAGCGTGCTAATGTTACAAACGTCCCCAGGCTTCACAAGGCCCGTCAGCTGGTTGTGAACGCGTCCTTAGCGGACGAGGTTGCGGATGCGGGCAGCGGGATAGCTCGCGGGGCCACACACTCGCAGTACCAGTTCTGGAGGCACCGGCACACCAGCGACCTGCCTGCCTTGGAACCTCTACTGGCACATTGGGCACACCTTGTGGACCACACCCCCCCTGCCACCGGAGCAGGTAACTTGTACTTGGATACCATCCTTTCTCACTCACGTAATTTCCAGTCGGTAGAGTCCATTCGAGTGCAATGGTAGCTCAGGGGCTAAGGCGAACAACCCGGGTTCATTCCCGCCGGCATCAATGAAATTGATGTGTGTGCTGATTTGCCACATGCTCCTCGATAAAGGATAATATTGTGAGGAAACCTGCATGGCTGAGCAACAAAATATTTATAGGATTAACACGAGTGGTGTTCTTACCTTTTTCTTCAGAAGAGCAGTGTGTGCATTGGCTGTGTACTGGGCCGAAGGATATAGGTAGGCTTGATTTGTACATTTGACTCACATGTATACTAAGAGGTAGCGATGGGCGTTGAATGAACGAACTAGTTAATTCGACCGTCGACATACTGTGAATAGACGGTTTACGAACAATCAATGGACTAGTTGAATCTGTAGACGGATAAATTGAAACTCCATAATGTTCATTTCGACTAGCAATGCGACGACCGACGCTAGAACCTAGAACGTGGTCGGATAATATTAGTTCATATAATATGTTTGTTGAAATGACATAATTGCGCAAACAAATTAGAACTCTAAATGTAACATAAAAGAGATAAATAGCAGTTTGTTATTATGTTAGGTGAAGAAAAAGATGCCGTCATGGTATCATCGCGTGTGCAAAAGAGAAGGCCGACTTAAGGTGAAACATACGGTCTGCTCTCGGCTATTTTCCCGCGAGATGGCGCTGAAGTCATAATTTTTTAGTTTATTTGGGCTTTTGTGTAATTGGAACACGACTTAATAGTCGTAGAAGTAGCTACCGTGGTACTCGGACATTATACTTTATTGTACTAGGTCATATCATTGCCTCAAAATCCACACAATTCGACACAAAGCCCTAAAATAACATCTGCCATTGAATATAGTGTTGTTTACACATACAGACGTGTAAACAACACGTGAACAACGTGAATTCCTAGTCCCTACGTTTACGAAGATTGAACACTAGATGGCGTGAATGAAAAAAAATGTTTTTTCATTCACGCCACACGCCATTCTTACACTCAGTATTTGAATAAAATTTGAATATCGTAATTCACAACCATATATTGAAAGAGATCGCTGGTCATCAGAAAGATAATTTAGATCATAGATAATTCTTTCTATTTGGGTTGCGTTCGGAACAAAAAGTAATAAGTTTAGAACAATAAATTGTAACAGTAAAATTTGACTTATCTTTATGTTACCTTATTCCTGGTAGAGTATTGGTCGACGAATAACAAAAAATAAATCAGATTAGAATAAGTTATTTATTTATTAACAATAAATTATGTCTAATTGATTGTAAGCACGGAACAGAAAAACAGATTGTAAGTAACTGAATTATGTTTGTTTCTGAAAGCACCAGGACCGTAGCAAACGATACGACGAGACCTTGAGCTTGGTACTACAAAAAAATAAAACAAACTAATAATAATGTGTGTCTGTCTGAAACTGATATAAGATATTGATTTATAAGAATTATAATATGCTTTTGGCGCTTTTGCTTGTCAAAGTTGTCAAAAGTCACTCACACTACTAAAAGAATGTCAAAATTTTCCTAGATTTCACTATTGTTTTTTTTATTATATACTGTAAGTTCTTTAAAAAGGTCAACCGCATGCACATTTCAGTGTAGAAAAGTGATAAAATGATTATTTTTAAACAAATAGTGTCTGTGTTTAGCGTATATGTCCAGACAAAAATGTATGGGCGGGCTATCGGAGCATCCACCTTAATAATAGATGGCTTAATACATCATGCCGTTACACTAGTCCACGGTCCACGTATGTCGACTGTGTCTAGCCATAGACGACGTCGCGGAGTTTAAATTTAAAGTCTGCAAAACCAAGTGGACGCGTAAATTAGTTGAGAATTTGACTAGTTTCGTTAACGACAAATACGTCAACAACGCATCGCTACTAAGAGGTGAGACTTTCTGACTAGGAGTCTTCTGGGTAGATAGCACGCTCTTACATTACTTAGCATTGGATGCACTGCTGTGTTCCGGTCTGAAGGAAATAGAGAGTCGGTATAATTACAAGATGAAAGATATTCCTTCATAATCCTCGGAGGTGCCAACGCATCTGTAGTCTTCTTTGTTTGAAGTTGGTTGTAGGTGTCAATGGTTGCAGTAGCCACTTGCAAGGTTTTAAGTTCATTTGTCACTTCGGTGAAATGTAGCCTGAGGAGGATGGTGACTCAAAATGGTCCCGAGTCATCGTGATAGCACTACGAGGGTGCTGGGGGTAATAGGGATAGTCAATACCCCGGATAGACAAGCAATATGATTGAAAGGCCCAGGTTACATTCCAAACGGATATCCCGGAATGCTTTGTATACAGTGATGGTGACCACGCTTTGTATACTTGGGATTTTAGCCAGTAGAAGGTATCCATGGAAGGTAATCCATGAGGAGTTGCCTACCATAAAAAAAGTCACCATCAGGTAGACAATAAGTTGGTTTGTCACTTCAATATTATAAAAAAAGTGATGTTCGCCAATAAGCACTGGAGCAGTGGCGGTGTTGCTCCTTAACCCTCTCAGAAATGCGAGCGATAACCCTCACTACAACAAGGAAACCCATGTCCAGCATTGGGCTTTGATGGACCGAAGAAGAAAAGAAGCAGTCCACTGATTGGTTGACCGGACTGGTGTTCGCAACTCCACGCCTAAGCGCGTATTTTGCGTGTGGTCAGGCATAGAATATTATTCGAGCCACCCGAGCCCCTCGAAGAATCTCAGTTCTTTACATTACTAATGACCTTGAGGAGCGACCACGTAGGTATGTTCTGTGCTGTAAGCAAATTGACACTCGTACTATCAGTTCTGTATTAGCGATATACTGTTAAAATGGTTACTAGCATATTGGGTACACCTTGCAAACAAGATTATCCTACCAGGACATATTTTTTTTATAGAATAAGGGTGACAAGTGAGCACACAGCCCACCTGATGGTAAGCGGATGCTGTGGCTCAGACATCTACATCTATTCGCGAATAAGAATCAAAATGCAGATGTGTTGTCACCTCTGAGGACTAAGATGAAATGCCTCGTATCCAGTAAAAGGGGTCTCCGGTTCTCTACACTCACCATATGAAACACAGCAGCTTTGAGCTGCTATTTGTCGCTGGTATTCTGTCAGAGCGTGTATTTCCCACAGTCATGCCGACCCATTCGTGCTACGACCGTAATATAGCTGCAACATGGCTCTACCACGTATAATAAAACGTTTACGTGTAGTAAACATGTAAAAAAAGCATATAGAAAAAATGGTCACGTATTTTTGTTTGAACAGGTGAGACAGTGTTCACTTTAGCGGAAGAGCGCCGGCCTGAGCTATTCCTGTTGCGTAACAACTTAACCTCCCTGCGGCCGCCCTCAGCCGCGCCCATACAAGTCTCCAACGCGGCTGAAGTCGTCGTCAGGCTTAGGAACGTACTGCCATATTGGCCTGCGATACAGGTAACATATTTTTATATTAACTCCCTCAGACCAATAAAGAAAGATAGACTGAGCGCTGCGTACATGTCAAGTGACGTCAAAGCTAAGCCAAAACTATGGTCGACGTTTTGTAAGAACACTCACGCAAATATATGAATCTAAAAGATGAAAATAAGTTTAGTAAATTTGTTAAATTTATAAAGAAATTACTTCTTAATAAAGCTGTATTATTATTATTTCTTATTATACCCTCAATTAATACTTACAATTGTTTCTCACTAAGAAACTTACTTTTTATTTAAGTTTAAATGTCTGCTTCTTTGAATGCAATAGGGAAGTTCCATAGGAGGTTCCATATTGCTATGCTTGAAAAGGTACCTGTGTAATGTTTAATTGCATGACATGTGATAGTTACAATATCTCATTTTATGCAGTTATTAAATAAATTTATTAATTTGCAACCAACAACATGGTTGTAGGTTTTGCTTCTAACAGAGGACTGTTACGGACTGCTAAAGAAAGAAAGAAGAAAGCTGTCTGTGTGTTAGGAATGGTTCCAGTGTCACTTGAAATATATGCAGCACTCCGTTTATCTCTTTTTATTGGTCTAAGATTAACTTAATTAAAAATTTATGTTAATGTAAAATGAGATCATAATTATCGATGACATCATTTAAATTTATTTTCGATACTCTTTCTCTCTCTGCATGTTTGTACCCTTACACAAAAAAAGAGAAAGAGTACACAAGAGCAAACAATGGGTGCAAAAGATTTGCCCAACTTCAGAGATGTGCCAAATCAAAATAAAAAATTAATAATGATCGTCATCCTGCTTTTGGAAAAGTTTTAATAGAATATTCGGGCGATGTTTAATTCTTATAAGGTATTCCTCTGTTTTCTACCTAGATAATATCACTAGAGCAAATATTTTTTACGATACAATCCATATCTACCACTAGCATTATCTTGCCCAGTTATATTGCCGTTATCTGACATTCAGGAAACAAATTTGACGGACAAAAAGTAGTGAAAAACATACAGACAGCCTTCAACAATCCCTCAAAAATCCTTCTGTTGTTATTGAAAAAAAGATCAGTTCAGTTTTAAAGGAAAGAATGCGGTATAATTTCATCAATTTTTTTGTTGTAGTTATCTCTCTCAGTCGTCTAGGTTGTTCGTTCGAGCACAATGCGACAGCAATAGATCTGTTAAAACTTATTTTTTAAATATCTCCCGCATTTCCATTTAATTTAAGGCCTGTCCCAAAAACTAATCATTGTTTGAACGGCTGCGTCGGGAAGGGACGCTCTAGACGAAGGTTTATCGACCAAATTGGCGATATATTGAAAACGGGCCAGATTAGGAGTACCCTTAACCGACGAACATGTATACATAGATAAATGGATGTAAAAGAGGCGAGAGAGGTGTATCAGGATCGTGCCAAATGGAAGTCGTAGTCTCTGCCTACCCCGTATGTATGTATGTTTTAAACAAAGCGTAATTCGTTGTAGATATTTCATGTGAAACATTTTATCCATTCATCCGAAGTTCTAAAACCATTTATTTACTCCAATAGCTGGTAGACGAAGAGGAGGCCAATGAGGAGTTGTCGTCGCTGGCGCTGCTGCTGCCGGCTGCACCCGTGGTGGACCTCAACCAGCTCGGCGTCGGCAACAACACGACTGATGTAATTGCTTCAATTTTTTATACTATATTTTTATACTTCTTGTGTTCCAAGTATAGCCAGAAAGGTCTAATGGGTTTTAATAGACATACCCTCTCGTTTGCGTCAGACTTAAAATACTCAGACCAGTGGTGAGAGAGCCTGTCAAGTGTAGTGATTAATGCAAATCCTCCCTGCAACGTAATGGTCCATCTCCAGCCGTAGACTTTAGCCTGGTGATGATGATGATGATGAAACAGTCCGACGCTGAACAATTATCGATAGCCAAATACTTGCTGTGCGGGAAACCACAGTCAAACGCTTAGCCATTGCGCTGAAGAGTCCACAACATATATTTTGTATTCCAGCCGTTAACTTCGCGGGTCATGAATTAGAGTGGCGTGTCATAATTTTTTTGTCTATCTATCTATCTCGCTCGCACTCGTTAGGCTTACGAGGCGCCATGTTAATGCGCGTAATATGAGCTAGTGTATATCGATAAAATTGTAATGTGATTTTTAACTAATAGGAAGACTAGTACAGAAAGCATTAGACAATTCAAATAATTTTATACATAAAAATTAGCTTTATTGAATAACGATTAAAATAAATCATATTAAATTGACATAAATATTTTACTTTAAAATTAATATCTCCTGTTTCAGTTTCCCGAAACAGGAGATGGGTAGCAGCATTTTCCTGATACAACTTAAAATTATTAAAAAACTGCCGTTGCCAACCCACCTGCCAAGCGTGACAACTATGGCGAAATCCCTTCTATGAGGCAGTCTATGGGGGAGGCCTTTGTTCGACACTGGACTTTTATAGGCTGTAATGGATGGAATGGAATGGATTTTACTATTTATTTGATCTCTTATAATTTAAAATATAATAATTGTACAACCGACTTCAATATATATTATTAACAATAACTCAAAAACTATTGTTCAGACCTTGATCAAATTTATATGACACCACATTAGAAGCACGAGCTTTCAAATAAAAAAAGAATCATCGAAATCGGTTAACGTAGAACAAAGTTATGAGGTAACACACATAAAAAAACATACAGTTGAATTGAGTACCTCCTCCTTTTGAAGTCGGTAGAAAATGATTTTCTTCAAGGAAATGGAGTGACAGAAAGTTATAACAAAAGTGTGTAACAAAAATATTATATACCCAGTGCTTATCTTTTTCTTTGCACAAGCAATCAGTGATCAGCGTGCGTAATGAGGATTTCTCATTACTCATAGACAGAGCGTAAACAGATAGCAAATTATCGATATTTCGGAAGTCTTTGGCACATTACTGACGTTTATGACCTTTGTTCATTAGAGCTATAATAGCTTGATGTAAAAGTATCCTTCTCTACACTATTTATTGAAGCAAGTAAGCAATTTACCACTGATGTAAAAAAAAATTACACAATTGATTGCAACGAAAATTTCGCAACAATACGAGTGCGTTTAAATTATATTTAACTTGCGTAAATCTTTACCAAAGTTACGAGTTTGGGTTATAGATCCCGGTGACATTCCAAATAATCTAAAGATTTTTTTTATTTGCAGAGCTCCCACTTCAGTCAGATAGCCTCAATGCGGCAAGACTCCAGCATTGAGCACGGCCTGTACAGTATTGCGGCTGTGCCAGCACAAAACTCCACCAACAAACTCATCGCCTGTGCCAGGTTGGTCGCTGTAGTATTTATTCCACACGGAAATTGTATAAACCATGAAAATGTGCAATGTTTAAATGTTTCATTCCATTAAAAAGGAATGAAAAAAAAATTGATTCACTACCTAAATAATGCCCTAAAAGCGCCCTAAATGCTTTGTACGTAGTAGAGCTGCAGCTATATCATGGTTGTATCACAAATGGAATGGCTTGACTGAAACACTGACTGACAACTGAAGTAGGACCACGCTCTCACAGAATACCAGCTTAATGATGTTGTGTTTCGTATGGTGAGTGTAGAAAACTGGAGGCCTTTTTCACTGGAAATGAGGTATTCCATCTTAGTTCTCAGTGGTAACAACGCATCTGCATTTAATTGAACATGTTTCCCATAGACATCCACCTGCCATCAGGTGGACTGTTTGCTCGTTTGTCACCTTGCCCTAAGCTCTTTCTATATCAGCCACATCTTTCTTTTAGATCATTTGTTATACTGAGGCCTAGATATTTTAAGTTACTTCTCAGCTGTACGCCATTTAAAAGGTTCTAATGATTTGTTTAACATTCGCAGGTGGAAATCGGGCCACACCGGCTACGCGGCCGTATACAACCCCAACTTAGAGGAGGCACGTGCAAATCTCACTTCGCTTAGCAGCGTGCCCAGCTCATTAACCATACATCATGTTTCACTTAACGTGAAACTTTATACCAAGTAAGTATTATTTGTTAAAGTAACCAATATGGAATATAATTAATTAATAATTGATTTATGAGAGAAACGTGGTAGCTCAGAGCAATTCAGACTTAGCACTCGCCGCAAATTATACAATACGCGAGCAACCCGGATTCGATTGCCGCCAACACCGTTGAATCAGCACTTAAAAATTGCAATTTAGTGCTGATTCAAAAACCACAGTTTTATAGGTTCTTTGCAAAGTGGGCTAAGTTGTTTTCGTAATACGTAATGGTAGTGAGGAATTTTTTAAAATATATAAGTTCTATTTTATTATTTAGTCCATGCTTTCAGAAATGTAAGGAAACTTACCATCTTGCTAATAATCCTTAATCTTGTTTTAGTTACACAAACAATGTGGCGGTGAACAGCGACGATGTGCTCGTGCCGCCAAAATCCACCGTGGTACTGTCCTATGTACCGAAGACCACAGTCGAGAACTGAGTCGTGACCGAAGACCATAATCTTATAAAATGAATATCGTGTGTTTGATGAAAATTGCTTTCGCCAGCCTGCTCAAACGGCTTAGTTTTTGTTTTGCATTTAATTTTGTATTATGACGTGCATTAAATATTAAATACTTTGAGGCATTACTTTATTGTTTTACTTATATAAAATACATAAGGCCATTTCGTATAACTTTTACAGTCTTTTAACACGTTTAAATAATGTGTCATATTTATTTATTTATTTTTAAGCAAATCGCTACGATTCGTGTTACTGCCTTCAAACATCACTTGACGAGTGTTTTCAATTTTTATAAAATGATTTTGTTTTTACGCAATTATTACATTACAGTAGATTTATAGATATTATAGGCAGACCGTGTAGTGGCAGTGTAAGAATATCCCCCCCCCATCTGATATTTATCATTCCGTGGGTGTTGTAAGACTGCTACAGAATGCAACAAACCAGATGATGAGCAGCGTCTTCCTAATAACAACTAGAATTAAAAGACTGTGGTTGCCCACCGTGGCAACTATGGCAAATCTCCCCCTTATGAAGCAATCTATGGGGAGGCCTATATTCAGCCGTGGACTTTGATAGGCTGTAATGAATGAATGAATGAATGGGAATTCAAAAAAGTACTACAATGTCGCCTTAGTTGAGCTAAGTAAAAAAATAAAAACACCACGAGAAAAATTAATATAATTATATTCTCAAAAACGAATTACATTCGCAATGTTAAACAATTTAAAAAGCATGTTTGTACAAATATGAATAAATCGTCGCAATGTTTCCTTGACTCAGATCTGTCTTAGCTTACTTAGGATTATTTATGAGTTATAAGTTAACGTAACATAATTTCTAGAATATTGACACATAAGTACATAAAAATCTTAAGTCATTTCAGGGGAATGTAAGTAGTACGCGTGTTATATTTTAGCAAAGTATAAATTTCAAACAATTAAGAATTATAATGCGTTTAACTTAAATTTCGTAAGATATCTATATCATAGAAGTAACAACGTATGTTGTGATTTCGAAGTGATACTGAATTAAATGTTGAAGTCGAATTAACGACGGCCGCTAAATCCTTAGTTTTCAACAGGATAACATTATTATTCATTGTGTCAACTACAAGCAAACATAAAGAAACCACCCTCTTCCAATTATGTGTCGAGATCGGAGCAGGAATTGGGAACATTTAGGTGGTAGAACTTATTTTGGCTCTAGCGGTCCCGGGCGGCAGCAACCCATGGCTATGCCACTGCTAATATGTTCACTAAACCAAGCTTAGTTTTAACATCGTTAGGAACATTTTCTACAACTAGTGTTAGTAGTTATGTTTTAAACTATGGATTCTCAAATGCAGCTACATATTGTTGAAATCACAAGAATTTATTTTAAAGTATTGCGGTTATTTGTTAAAAATTACTAGTATTTTTTTCTGCTGGTCACCCTTATTTTGACAACCATAATTTTTCACATAAGCAAACATCGATCACTGACGAATGACGATATCTATAGCGTCGTACATCCTACTTAGGAACAATTTTTCGAGCCTTTATTTGAAAAAATAGGACATTTCAATAAAAAAAAAAATTGATTTTAAAGCAAACAATAATAATACTGGTAACAATATATTATATTCAGTTAATAAAATCAATAAAGCAAATTTTCCGCTTTAACTTGCATAGTCATATTTGTTATTGTTGTATTATATTATGTTCATAAATTTAAATCAGACATTTCGAAAAACCGACCACTATGGGCTCCATTGATATATTTGAAAAATATAGAAAATAGTCTATATTATTATTGTAACATATCCGAAACGGAAACGTGTCCGATAGTCAATGGCATCATAGACAATCCGTCAGTTTCCGTCCGTACTACTGCCGTATATAGTAGAAAACAGTTATAATTTCATGTCTTAAAACTACTATTGCGAAAGTTGGCAATTCCTACTGTTATATAATATTAAACAATTTAATGTAATAAGACATTTCTTTAATCACAAATAATACATGGCCATTTTCCCTAACAGTTATATGCAATTACTAAAATTGACATGCAATAGCCGTCTTGCCAATTAATTGATTGATGCAACAAATTAATATTAATCATAATCACCGCGATAATTAGTGTTATCCTATATAGGGTCAACTATAGGCCATGGGCCATACTGATTAGTTGTGGCCAATGGTTGTCACATAAGATTTATAGCAGGTCGGTAAGCGGCCACTCTTGACTATTGGCCATTACCTAAGGTCATACTGAACTTATTAACAGGTTACCGTCGCTTGTTTGTCTTGGGCTTGTTGAATTGGAAGTTAGCGCATTTGGGTATATGACGTTCGGCGGCCGCCTGGTTGAAGCGTCTGTTACAATGGGGACATTGCACGTAGTCTGGATTTTCCGACGGCGGTGGAGGGGCAGGTCGCTGAGTTTGCCTGGAGAAAAATATTTATTATTTGAAAAAAATTGCAACAGATAATTATAAAAAATTGATTCTGAACCTGCTACTTTGTACGTCGAATTGTCATGTAAGAGAATTCATTACACCATTATATCCCGTAGGCGTCGTAAGAGTAGATTGTGATCAATGCTTGCAACTCTCCTTTAAAAAAAACCATGTGTAACTCACCACCAGCTTTTAGATGCGCCTGCACTTGTTTGGCGGCTCGGATAGCTTGTATGAACTCCTCGTGCTTCTGCCGCCAGGTGCTGTTCAGCTGCTTGCTCCCTTTGTTGGAGGTCTGCGTCGTGCTCTTGCGCAGTTTACCGATGAAAGGTTCCGCTTCTGTACCCTATTTATTTTTCCCAAATTAATAACACTTGCAGATGACACATGCAGATGCGTTGTCACACCTGAGGACTAAGATGGAATTCCTAATACCAGTAAAAAGAGTCTGCGGTTCTCTACACTCACCATACGAAACTGCCGTTTCAAGCTGGTATTGTGAGACCGTGGTGCTAATCCGGTTTAGCTGACCTATTCGTGCTGAGTGGGTGTTATAGGAGGCGACTCTGGGATACGCCAGAAAGATCTTGTGGCTTCTGAAAGGTGACGGTATAGCTTTCTGAAAGGTCATAAGCTGTGATGGTCCTAGTGAGGATACTAGGTAATAGTCATGATATAACTGTACTGTCTTCGGTTAGGTTTTCTCCGAAGCAGCGGTAAAAATATAGATGACTTTCAATAAGTATTCTAGCAATATATATTGAATACAAATTATTTCCATTCTATTCTGCTATAAGTTATTCAAAAAAACTACTTAGAACAAGAAAACTACTTAAAAGAAGCAAAAATTAATAATAATCTTTATTATTAGGGTTTTCTTCCTCGCACGACTACTTTGTGGAATCATTTACCACCGGCGATTATTCCGGACCAATACGACTTAGGGACCTTCATGAAACGAGCTAACTCCTTAAAAGGCCGACAACGCACCTGCAATTACACTGGTGTTGCAGTTGTTCATGGGCGGCGGTCGACACTTTCCATCAGGTGAGCTGCATGCTCATTTGCCGCCTCTGCTATAAAAAAATTAAAACATTAACTTATAATGTGTTACGTAATGCGTGTAGGTACTCACAGCCAGGCGATGTTTGAGCACGTCAAACGGCTTCCGTTTCTTGGAATGTGACTTTTTGCAGATCTCCTGGTGCTTCGCGAGGCGGTCGGGGGCGAAGCGTCGGCCGCATATCGCGCACGGGGCTCCATCAGTACCGTTCGTCGAGGCTGAAGTCGCCGCCATAGATACGTTCGATCGCGTTTTGGTGGTTGGAGGCGTCTTTAACAAAACAATCCATTATGACTTATGAGTGTTTATTTAATACAATAATACTTTTACATACATATATATACATTTTTGACCTTTTTAGTGGACTAACGAATATCAAAAGCTCGAATGTCGTCTAAATGGTTACTACATTGAAAATTTCATACCCAGAGGCGGGTTAAATGTCGACAGCGGCTTAGGCTAGCACCTCATCGGCGCCCCTCTAGCGGCCATATTATAAATTATAACAACTCATTTTGCAATTAACTATATTATTATTTACAATATAGTTTAATAGCTGCAAAATAATTAGGATACCTACGAGTACCCTTAACAGGTGGACATGAATGAAAAATGTGATGAGAAAGTAAGGGCGATGTAGGAGTAATGAAATAGACGATAACATTCCGTTTAAAAATTTCCGCGTGCGCCCCTTTGTAACCTTGCGCCCCTAGGCACGTGCCTAGTTTGCCTTAAGGATAATTCTCCACTGCTCATACCCTATTTTTCCACCCTTAGTGAAGGAATTTTATCTCCAAATTTATATGGGACCACACTTGAAGTAACCTACATAATAAAAGAAGAATAATTAACATCGGTGCACAATTGACGAAGATATCGAGTTAGATGCAGCCAAAAAAGAACATACCCCAAATTGAGATCTTCCTCACTTTTTTGAAGTCGACTAAAGGTAATTTTCATTATCGTAAGAGCGGCAGTAGCCTAATGGCTAAGGGTGCGGACTGCAAATTCGGAAAGTCGTGGGTTGGAATTCACCATTCGACTGTTAACCACTCCAACTCCAAGCAGTTTAAGCTTGCTTTTAGTAATTTTGTTAATAGCGTTACTTTAGTTTTTAACGTGGTAGAGCTACGCTGAAGCTATATTATGGTAGAAGCACGAATGGGTCGGCTCGACCAGCGTAAAATAGCAAATGAATGCTGTTGTGTTTCGTATGGTGACTGTAGATAACCGGAGACCCTTTTTACTGGAAACGCGGCATTCCATTTTAGTTCTCAGGGGTGACAACGCATCTGCATTTTGATTTTTGATTGAGGATAGATGTAGATGTCTATGGGCCACAGCATCCACTTACCATCATGTGCTTTTTTGTCACCCCTTTCGCCCCGTTTGTGTCGTAAGAGGCGACATAGGGAACAGACAGAAGATGGGCAGCAGCGTCTTCCCTATAACAACTAAAAAACAAAAACCACGGTTGCCAAACCGCCTGCCAAGCGTGGCAAATATGGCAAAATCCCTTATGCGGCAATCTATGGCCTATGTTCAGCGATGGACTGTTTATGGGTGCAACCTGCAACGGAAGGGTAGAAACTGGCATACAGTCCACCTGATAGTGAGTGTATACTGTGGCCTACAGACACATCTCTATCTACGATAAGGAATTGAAATGCAGATGTATTGACATTCCTGAGTCATCCAGTTCCTGAATACCTCGTTACTAGTAAAAAGGGTAAATTATACCTCTTTGTGAAGAGCATATTCTATTCTTTACTTTAGTCATGCATATTTTGGCGGTCAAGTTGGAAATTTTTGATAAAACTAAACTTTGAGCAAAAAAAAAATCGATAAATGATAAAAAATGTTCATATTTCGAGGCAGAGTGCGCGAGAACTATAAGTGATATCGCTTTTATACAGGGTATTTTTTCGCGCGTACATTGACCCCTAGTCAGCTGATTGTAATTCAGTAATTCCACTGCTGGTTTTATGTTTCAGTATTTTCATGATTTTTTTAGTGAAATATCGTTTCAATTAACTGTAACAACATGATGGAGCGTGAATAAAGTTAATAAAACGTTGTGAAAAGATTTTTTTTCCCTCGGAATCGAATTTCTTTGTGACCCATCATCATAGGTATCCTTAGTACTATCATCTGTCTTCGTTTTCGGGGGCGTTTCAAAAATACCCTGTATGTATGTATAAGAGGTTGATAGCAAATTTATCAAGGATTATTTCGTACCTGCACACTTTTCATGTATCTTGTACAGTTTTCTTTAAAACTGGAACAAACCGCGGGACACTTTCTGGGGCGCGGGGGGGTGACGCTCACCCGGGAGGGGGAGGGGAGTGGATAAAATTTAACTTCGCGCTATGAAGTACGTATGCAGATAGATAAAAGTACTTCATTAATTTGGGCAATTTTTTAGCTAAAATGATAGAACTAATGTAGTAGCGAAACGAGAGTGCAGTGCACTACGAATGGCTCGGCTCAATTCTGTGCGAGCGTAGTTCTTCCCGGTGACCGATTGTTAGTCTGAATAAATCAAACACTACTGTAGCTCTTCCTTAAAATATATTTTTAACACATTTAATATTATTTTTTCATATGTTTTGTTTATATTTCGTTTACATTTTGTTTATATTATATTTATAACTAAGTATAAGTTAAGCTAGGCTAGGCTAAGGCGTATTTTTAGCAGAAACAGAACTTTTAACAGATAGTATACTTATTAGTAGATATTAGTAGATAGTATACTTTTTACTTTCATTATTTCATCTAATAATAGCGCCATCTACTTACTACTAAACTGGTAAGTTACTGATAAAATTAAATAATAGAATGCTACTGAATATACAATGTAAATAATTGAAAATTCGTTCGTGGCATCGTTGGATCTGTAATTACTAGGTAGATGTAGTCAACAATCATCCAAAAGCTTAGTTTCAGTTTTTATGAATTGTATTTAAACAAATACGACGGCCATGTAGCTTGCCGTGAGATTTCATCATGGCACGGGAACAAAACGTGTACGATTCCCTCGAGGATGAATCTGTAGAACATTTTACGTGCTGAATTAACACGTGTCCGTTAAAGTGGTGAAGAATAACTTTTGTTACGTGGTAGAGCCATGTTCCAGCTATATTAGTAGTATAGTTGTAGTACGAATGAGTCGGCTCGACCGGGAAGGACCACGCTCTCACAGAATACTAGCGTAAAATAGCAGCTTAACACTGCTGTGTTTCGTATGGTGAGTGTAGAGAACCGGAGACCCTTTTACTGGAAAAGAGGCATTCCATCTTAGTCTCACGGGTGACAACGCATCTGCATTTTGATTCTTTATTGAAGATAGATGTAGATGTCTATGGGTTACAGCAACCACTTACCATCAGGTGGACTGTGTGCTCGTTTGTCACCCTATCCTATAAAAAAAACTTCGTGGGAAACCTAGATGTCTGAGTAATTAAAATGTTTTGGGCACTTTATAGCACCCATGGTCACGGTAGGACTGAGCTGTTTGACGACCTGATGTCATAGTTAGAATATAATATAATAGAATAGAATAAATGCAGTAGTATGCTTGGGTTTGAAATTTAATTTTATTAATTACAGGGTCCTTAGCAGATGGTACTGCACTGAGCCATCTTCCTATTAAAATTAGGATGTTTTTTAATTTCAATAGCCTTGCGAATCATCATTGGTAGGAATCGGTGTTCTATTGCAAGGATTTGTTGTCTATCAGAACCGATAAATGGTTGGGACGATACTAAACATGTTGAGATACTTTGGACTTCCCGGAGCGTCGGTGCTCCACATCAACGATATGTTCTTTTATGCGGGTTTTATGGAACTTTCATCCAAAGATGAAACACACGTAAAAAAAGTTAAAATTAAACGTGATAAAATCCGTAACATTAGTTTTATTCCATGTGTAGTATACATCATTATAGAACTGCATTTATGAAATTTTGAAGTCTACTCGAACGTAAAAAAAATATCTACATCTATTTTATGGTGCCAATCAATATTAAATAGAACCAATGATATGAATAAAATATCTCAAATAAACATTATACCGTAAATTGATAGAAGACCATGAAATTCATCATTATTTTGTTAAAACTAAATTAACTTTAATTATGAATGAATGTAAAGAGTAAAATGTAAATAATAATAATAAATTTTGATTCCAAGACAATTTACCTTTCTTATGGATACATCGGAAGACACGCTCGATATAATGCTCGATATAGTAATGATGTTCCTAAATTCAAGCTCACGCGAGCGAAGCCGCGGGTAAAAAGCTAGTTTGTAATATAATCAGTGATGTACGCGTACTGTTATACTTTAGTTCATTAAGTATACGGGCGCTGACAGAATAACAGCGTTGTAGATTCTCTGCAACACATGCTGAGTCAGAACCCTTTCATTGTCCTTCTTAAAATATTATTTTTGTATTAGTTTAACTTTTAAATGTTTTGTTACTTGTGGTCAATGAATAAATATTTTATTATTATTATTATATCTCACATGTGCGGCATTTTGTAACTAAATTTGTTTTATTATTTAATTATCTCTCTTACAGGCACATGTGCGACACGAAATGAAACACAGCGGTTACAATCACACTCGTGCATACCGTCTACTGCACTGCTCCTTCTTTGCTCTTTTTGTTGTGCATTGGTTAGATTCGGAAATCTATGAATGAATTTCGTAAGGAACGCCGGATATGCCGGGCCGCTGTAGACGTTTTGCGGGAATCTATATACTTAGATATAAAAAACAATTGAGGTCCGTTAGTCTCGCTAAAACTCAAAAACGGCTTGACCGATTTTAATGAAATTTTTGTGGTTTGAATGGGTCCCTAGATGGTTTAGATTCACATTTGGACCCGGTAGGTGGCGCTGTTGTCAAGACCCAGAAATCATTCGTGCGAAGCCGGGGCGAATCGCTAGTATTTTAATAATTATTGCAATGCAGGATTACAACTGATATGACTATTGATGAGTCTTAATAAATAAATAAAAAACTTACCACTGGTGTTTTCTTAACGACCTGAAAAAGAGAGAAAATTATAAGAAGAAATGAAGACAGTCATATAATAAATTTATAAGTATTTAGTGCGACTAGAGTCGTGCGTAGCTCATGGGTACATACTCTCAGCAGCGGCCAAGCTTTAGCCGTAAAATTCAAAATACCTTCGCGAACAACCCGGGTTCTATTCCCGCCGAATGAAATGTTATGTAATTACTACTAATTAATGAAAATGTTATTTGAAATTTTAGGTGCTGACTTACTATATGGGCATATTTTTTAAAAAGTGTACCTTAAGTTTTTTCGGTCTTTTGTTTCGATTTTTTTTTACTTAAACCATTGAAATAACTTAATATTTTTAACGTCGTTTGGTTGAGCACAGATTTGGTAGAGTTTCAATATTTTTTTTCATTGTTTATTTGTTTATTTAAAATTTTATGTTGTAATAAAGTTACCAATAAAGTAGTTTTTACCGTGTCTCCTCGTTAAGTAATGACATTCAAATAGGAGTAACAGTTAGGTTATCAGTATGTGTATTGATCTAATAATATCATTCGACGGCTTAAGCCATATATTTTTGAAAAACTTATACAACAATTAAGTAAAACAACACATTTGTTTTAAATTATTTTTTAAATCGAAGTCTCAGAATTTTACCGGGTGGAATTTTCCCCTGATTAACGTGAGTTTAAATGGTTTGAAGAAAATACACTAAATTAGATAAAAGTTTTTTCATTTGCAACTTTACAAAACATCTCATTGGCTACCCCACGGAATATAAAAAACAAGAGGAAGCCCAAAGTGGGCGGGGCAAACGTGTCACAATTAGCGACAGTAGAGCGTAATTAACTGTCATTCGCGGGCTCAAATTGTCGCGAGCTAACGGGTCGCTGTTTAAGTGATATATGCGAAAACATGCCGTTTTGTGCAATATTCTAGTGTAAAAACGAATTTAAAAAGAAAAATATTTCCACCATACTCACGTGAAATTTTTCCTTTTTTACATAGAAACGTGACTAAACATGGACAAAATATCAGATTTCCTATATTACAAGTAATATTCAACCTTATTTCATTATCCTAAGGTTCATCTGTTAATAAATTTTGAATAAAAATTGCTGCGATAGTGTTGTGACTCGCCGATATTAAAGTTTTCGATAAAATTTTATCTTAGTTCTGTTTATTCACTAACATATTAATGAAAATGCGCAATACTGGATGTCTATGATAATATACGAAATTATAGGATGATACCCTGAATGAATGAAAATTTTTGTTAGGGTTGTTAAGCCCGAGAAATAAGTAAATAGTTTAGTATTACTCATGACTTATGGAAAGAAGCTGAAATAAAATTAATCTTAATATCATAATATACATTAGTATACGAATTCATTATCGTCTAAAATTAAATATTAAAGTGTGAAAACGACAATTTTAAAATTAATATTTTATTTCAATGACAATATATACAAATGACAATTGCTAAATTATTGTTTTTTTATTATATTATATATGTTCGCGTTCTCCATAGTTAAAACTAGTTTTTACTTAATGCCTTTGTTATAACTAGAATTAACTAATGCTCAAAATTGAATATCAGGTAAAACTAGTTCTTACTAGACAAACCGCGTTTTTTCGAAGCGAGTCAGTCAAAACTGTTTTTATTGAATGATTTCTGAGAAAAATCGCTTTAATGTGGAGGGGGGAGGTCCCCCCTCCGCCGAAATAATACCAAAGTGTAGTCTATTTCTGGATGGTTTATAAAAAAATAACCACGAAGGGGATGGCGATTTTATAATTACTTTAATAAGTAAACATATTTCATTACTTCCATCATTTCCAAAAATGGATCTTTATTATATTTCATAATGTTCCGCCTCCACAAGTACTCCACTATTCCATCACCAAAATTCTCCGGATTATTTTAATTATCTTTAAAAAAAACCCTTCACAGTTTTCCATTGTGACTCAATCCATTGTGTGCGAGTCCCATTTCGGGTAATTTAAGTTCCGTTTCAGGTATTAATTAGTGCTTTATGAATATTTTTAGAAAATGATTTTAAATAGATCGCAGCTCCGGCAGCTAAAATTGCATGGGGTTGCTTGAGATAAGCCCCCTTGACCCCCCTTGTGGGGGGGGGGGCACAATGACAGACTCCTCAAATTCAGGCGACTTGATTCTAAACCCAACCCTTCTCTAGTGCTAGTTTTAACTGAAGCTCGGAGTGATAACTAGTTTTATCTGACAATCAAATATATCAGTGGTAAATTCTAGTTTTGACTAGGTATATCTAGTTTTCACAAAGGCATTTAGTAAAAATTAGTTTTAACTAGGGAAAACGCGTTCTATCTAAGAACGGGTTTTAACTGTAGCATATATTATCCTTGTTTCCATTTTAAAAATGATAATTTAGCTCACTGTTGATAAATTTCCATTAACATAACTAATTATATGCCGGCTATATGGCTTAAAAATCAATTAATATATTTTATGAATTCAACGACACATTGAAAAAAAAAGCATAAAAAATTAGGACCTTCATTTTAACTTAGGTACACTTTTTAAAAAATCCGTCCATATATGCAGGACTTGGTTTGGTAAGGGTTATTATACTACTAAAGAGTACTACCATCTCCTGGTTTCTTTTCCTCTGTCGCCTCTTGCGGCACCCACAGGACGATATTCTTATACCGCCACTACATAATGTTATAGTAAACAATTAATTATGTGTGCATTTCTTTCACCAAACCTACAACAAGATACAGCGTCGACATTGGGAAGACCTCAGCAGACGTTAGACTGCTGTCGTATCGACCAATGAAGGTAGGTCTAAGTTGGAAAGCACACTAACGACCGAGGCACATAGTCTATAACGGTATTATAATTGGTCTCGACTGCCTCGTTGGTCTAGTGGTCAGAAGCGTGACTGTTACTGATTTTCCTGTTAAGAAATTTTCAGTGCGCCGGTCGCGCTCAGTCTTGTCGGATTGCCGTCCCATCGGATATTTTTTTACGCAGAGCCACGCTGCAGTTATATTATGGTTGTAGCACGAATGGGTCGGCTCGAGCGGGGTAAGACCACACTCTCACAGAATACCAGCGTAAAATACCGGCTTATTGCTGCTGTATTTCGTATAGTGAGTGTAGAGAATCGCAGACCCTTTTTACTGGAAACGAGGCATTCCATCTCAGTCCTCAGGGGTAACAACGCATCTGCATTTTGATTCTTTATTGAAGATAAATGTGGATGTCATTATCTTACAATCAGATGGACTGTGTGCTCGTTTGTCACCCTTATTATATATTGTTGGGAAATAGGGTAAAAATAAAAGGAAATACGAACAAATGAAGGTAGATCGGTAATCTCCCACTTGTTCCAGCAGTATAAATTATCGCGCAGGACACCAAGAGAGATCAGTTGGTAATTCTACGAGTCACACTGTCGTTACTATGCCCGTTGGGGTATTCTTCTAGTATACGCAAGGAAGATCGTCTGAGAGCCTGCCTGGTACATTGAGATGGGTAGTGATGCTGTTGGCTTGCATACTTTGGTGTTATCATGTAATTGGGTCCTGAGTAAGCAGGGTTTGTTACCGTGTAGTATTCTTTTATTTAAATAATTTTGAGAATAATTTATAACTTCAGAAATGGATTTTTTTTTTACAATATATACAAAAAAAATTATGAGAATGAGAGTTAGCCTGCGTTGAGAATGGTGGCCGTAACTGAAAATCTGTCTGGAGGACATTAATAAACGGTCTACGTATAATGTTTTTTTTTTATACAGGATAAGGATGACAAACGAGCACACGTTCCATCTTATAAGTGGATGCTGAGGCCAATCGATATACACGTATCCTCGATTAAGAATCAAAATGCAGATGCGCTGTCTCCCCTGACGACTAAGATGGAATGCCTCGTTATCAGTAAAAGGGGTCTCCATTTCTCTACACACACCATACTAAATACGTTATTCTGTGAGAGTGTGGTCCTCCCCCGGTTGAACCGATCTAATATGTGCCATAATCATAATATTGCGGTAGTGTGGCTCTACCACGTGAATGTTCAAAAATATCTTAATACAACAATAAATCACTTACAGTGTTTGAGCTTCGTTGCATGGCTGTCCGCGCTTTAGTGATCTCCGGCACCTGGACAATACATTTCGTCATTTAATAAACATAAAATTTTCTTTTTTAATAATATATCCGAGGCTTTTTAAAACGACTGCATTACAGAAATTTTGACGTTTTTCAACACTGACAGTTAACTACGCCATTCGGATTGTCACTTTTTTGATTTTTTATAGATAAAAGTTTTTTTTAAAGCCATTCTACCAACTTAACACAAGGCTAATCTGTCGTCGTGAACAAAAAGTTCGCATGATACTGTTTCCAAAGTTAAGGCATATCTGCTAATGTTTTTAATATAAAATTTTATAATATAGACATTTTCTTTATTATATAAATAGTAGATAATCCTTTAATAAATAAACAACTTTGTAATTGGCTCTTGATTTTTTTTTAATGTACCAAGCAATGTTTGCTATCCGACGCATTCTAAGTAAGGTCTACGTCTAGCAGTAGGTACCTATTCTTAAAAATATTGTTTGGTGTGATATGATGAACAATATAATACATAAAATGTATGCTGTATATAACTTAATTCGTTATACAAAATTAAGCACGACGTTCTAAGTTAACACAATTTGGCTTCAGATTGAACGGAAAAACTTGAAAATTTAAAGTATAAAATAAAAATATACGGATGAAATTGCGGTCATTGTCAATTGAACCTATTATCCTACTCATATTGAGGAATAATGTAAAGTAAATTAAATTAGTAACGACGCAACAAAAAGTAAAAATAAGCAAACTACCAAGACGTCTAAATCTCTGGCGAGTAGGCACTTAAGTCGCTGCTTAATTTGTTGCGAATACATGCGATTTTGTAGTGGCGGTATATCGTCCGTGGGTGTCTTAACATTCGATAGAAGGAAACTAGATAGGCAGCAGAATCTTCCTGACAAAAACTGGAAATAATAAAAAACTGCGGTTGCCAACCTGCCTACCAAGCATGGCAAATATGTCAAATATTCCCTTATGGGGCAATCTGTGGAGGAGGCCCATGTTCAGCTGTGGACTTTGATAGTCTATAATGGTAACATACGAACGTGAATTTGCCTTTGCCCTGACCGTTTTCCCAGACCGATAAACTATGTTTGCAACAATTGGATCCGGTCTCGGCAATTGGGTGTCATTTACCACTAATATTATAAAAAGTAAGAGACTTTGGAGATAACGGCCTACTAGAGACGTCCATGTCCACAAATGGATTATATGAGGGTGAATAACGATTAAAATATTACTTAGTTCTACATGCTGTTTTGTGGAAATTGTTTTATTTAGTGAATGAGGCCATCCACAACTTTCTACTACCAGGTCAGCGCCACTTTGGAATGTGGTGTAATATTTGACAGATTTCCGGGCGGGGAAGTTAATTTGTTAGAAAAGTGTAGAGAATGTTTCTTTCTGAAATACAGTGAAACCTGGTAATCTGGGATCTCAAGGGAGCTAGAATTTTTTATCACTTATGCACAATAAATAAATACACAAAAAGTTTCACAAATAGGCAGGTTAACATGATAGTTGTCTTATTTATAGAGGGTCCCACTATAAGAGGTCGAAATGTACCATTTATCATATAAAGAAGTAGTACTGATAAACAAAACAAGTATGGAAGAAATTAGTAAATTGTAAACAAGCGTGTCATAACTTGTCTAAACATGATGATAAATTGTTTCACTTATACGGGCTATTGAGCTGCGAACCTGCGAAGTACCAATTATAGAGATAAGCATCGAAAGAATCTATGAAATCTAATCTCAGGTCCCGAAACTTTTGCAATATTTCAATGCAAAAGTGTCGGGAGTCGGGAGCTCATTGTAGTTATCAATAACACAGGTTTCTCACATTTTCAGGGCCACTTAACCAGGTTTCACTGTAGGTATTAGTTATATTTTATAGGTATTAATTAGATTAGAATTGGATAAACCAAATTACGGATATTACTGAAATTAGGAAAATTGAAAGAGTTAAAAAAGATGCAAAAAATTAAATATCAAACCACTGAGGCATTATTTTGTGTATTTACATACTCTAGAAACCGATAAACTTTTATTTGAAACGAAATTTCTCAATTAATATGACTTTGTGTAAGAAATAAAATTCTCCTCACCCGCAAGGCGACATCTGGTGAGTGGTAAATTAATTAGTCCTCATTACCAACAAAATCGGTATTTTTCTCACAAACAGGACTCATGTAACGAGGAAAAGTTTTAATGATGTGAACTCGACGTTTTGATGTTTGAGGACTGTTGACATTTTTGTAATAAAATGAACATTGACCTATATACCTATTACTATATTTATATCTTTTCTGTTCTTATCTTTATATATAAATATTGAAGACAAACCTGTGGATTGTTTGTTTATCATCAACATTTTTCGAGTTGCTATCAGGAACATGCTGCTACGTATCTCCTGTTTCGGTTTCCATTTGTCGCTTCTTTCGACACCCACGGGATAGTATAATATAAGTAGTCGATTCTGTTACGTCACCACGTGTAGTATTAACGTTTAGCATTGTTTAGACTCTACGTCACGGCTCCTGGATTCGAAACCTAGCTCGGAGAAATGTTGATGCTAAAACATAATGGTCTGTCCTGGATGTTGTTGCAGTAGCATTACGTCGTAGAGTCACGCTTGCAGCATGAATGGGCATGCACAAATGGGGGAGGAACAAGTTATTTTCTTAATAGAAGTACTGGTGACGAACGAGCTCACAATCCAAATGATAGTAAGCATTGAGTTATATGTACTACATACTAGAGAAGCTCTTCCAAACAAAAAATGTGCGCTACTCTATGTCGTCGCGCATGCGCGGTAGATAGTAAAATATTACGATATTATTACCTATTTATTCACTTGAACAACAAAAAAAATTACTTAATTGACTATTGAATTGTTATTTACGTAAGGTTTAAACTTTAATTTGAAATCTCGTATTATTATCGCCGCTCCACACTGCATGAATATTGAAGCCACAGTAAATGACACTAAAGTAAGGTGTACGGATGGCAGTACAGTTCAGTAGAACATAGTGAATGTTCGGAATGCGAAATCTAGTGCGTAGTACATATATATCAATGATAGTAAGTGTATGCTTTAGCCCATAGACACCTGCATTCTATCCTTGATTAAGAATTAAAATGCAAATTCGTTGCTATCCGTGACGATTAAGTTGTAAAGCCACATTACCAATAAATATAGTCTCGGTAGTTCTCGCTACACTGTGTAACTTACACACCATACGAAACACAATATTATACTTCTATTTAACGATGGTATTCTATGCGTGCGTGTTCCTTCCCCAATCGAGTCGATCCATTCGTCTCCAGCACGCAGCACAAATGCAGCGTCAACAAAATGTGAAAAAAAAGAGGTAATCCTCCTCTATTACAAAAAAATTAAGTTTTTTTGTAGTGATTAAGGACAATATTAGTAATGTTAATAGCATTAACATTACTAGAATATTTATTAAAATGTCAGCCAGAGCTTAGTTCGTTATAGTAGTTGTGTCTGAATAATAAAGTGAGCGGTGTCACAATAATTTTATTTTATATATTGGTTCTCATGAGAATAAGAGTGACACACAAGCACAGTCCACGGCTCCACCTAATGGTCCTCGATTATAAATCAAAACGCAGATGCGTTGTCATTCCTGAGGCGGAAATATGGAATGCTTAGTTACTAGTTCAAAGTTCTTCCCAAGCGGGAGGATTTATTCTTGTCGTGTTAAAAGAATAAAGGTATTACTTTATAACATTGAATAAAAATTCTTCTTTATTGGCACGTAAAAGTCCATTGCTGTGCGCGTATGTGTGTGCGCAGACACGCGCACACATGCTCACACGAACACATAAAACAAAATATGAAAACATGATGTTATCTCAATTTTCTGTCATATATTTTTCATAGCTTATCTAAGTAGCGCGATCTCCTGCTAGAGACATTCTGGGCTTAAAGGGAGGTCCAGAAATCAATAATGTAAACTTTTACTATAGTATTTACTATAGTAAAAGTAAATAATATTAGTAAATAAATAATATAGTAGTAAATAAACAAGAAATAAAATCTTACTGAGTTTTCGCTGGGGACTCGCCTCGTTGGAGCAACTGATGATTGCTGTGACCTTGATTTAGTTGGACTACTCGCTCGCTTCTGGATGGGATTCCTGGAGGGGAAAATGTTTCGATTGTAAAAAATCATATATACCTAAATAATATTTTGTTCCAAACAATCTATGTTACAACGCACGAAGTGGATGGAAAATCATTTGAAAAACAAAATACTGGTTCTACAAATGTCGACGACTTAAAATTGAAAGCAAGGCTACTTGCCGAACGAATAGTTTGTAATGGGGACGGATTTTAAGCTATTTTGTTTATAAAATTTATTTGTAATGTAGAACAAAGAATGTAAAAAGTTATGTAAAGGTTCTTAGGAAATAAAATCGCGTCACACAGAGTGGCTGACAAGTCACACAGTTTAGATTAGGCCGATATATTATTATGCGACTGAAACCTAACATAAATTTAAACATTATACATACAGGGGTTAATTTATACATACGGGGGTGATATTTAGTTCATGATTTCTTATATTTACGAGAATACTACACGTTGAATAAAAGTAATTTTATCGCAACCTATGTTTAATTAATTTCAATAGCCTCGTGAATTAACCTTGGTAGGAATCGATGTTACCATCTGCTTCGGATCCCATAATTAATAAAATTAAATCCAAGTTCACGCGTAGGTAACAATGCAAAATTTCAAGATACTGTAAGCTGGTTCTGCGTAGATCGGACCACAAAAGAAATTAATATTTAAAAGCTGGTTTTAAATATTAAATTGACTTCCAACACATGCCCCCTCCCCCTCACGTGACGTGACCATGGGTGCTGTAAAGCGTCCGAAATGCCAGGAATTAATGTAGTAATATTTAGTTTTCATCTTAATTTTTTATTTAAAAACCAATAGGTATTTTAACCGACTACGGCGATGCACAAAAGAAGGTTCATGTTTTTTTGGTCGATATGTATGTAATATGCACTATGAAGGTCTGTTGCTACCGCTTTTACCTCTACTACTCTTTGGATTTCGACAAATTATATTTCAATTCAATTACCTCTGGACAACTTTTTTAACCTCTGGCTTAGGCTCCGGGGACCTGGGAGTGGGTATTGGCGCCAAAGCTTCTGGGAACGTCTCATCTTCCAGTAAACAGTTGTTTTCCACTTTGTCCACTTCGTCGGAGGGAGTTACATCGCCGTTATGATTCTGCAAAAAATATTTTCTTTAACAATGTTGTTTCTTCTTTATCCTTCCCTTACCCTTCTTTCTTTATCTTTTCTTATCATATAATTCGGCATACATCAGTCATACAGTCTTCTTCTTCCATTCTCCTCTATTAGACGTCATCTCTTCATTTACTCCTTTCTTACGCATATCATGCCTGACAGAGTCCATCCATTTTTTCGTAAACCTACCTATATTCTTATGTCATTCAATTTCATCTTTAATGATTTTGTTTGTGACGGGAAATTACTTAAATGATTTGCAAGGTACAAGTAAATGTTTAAGAGGAGATCCGTGGGAGCATTACGTGCATTTGTAGTTTACTACGTGGTAGAGCCATGCTGCAGCTATATTAGTAGTATAGTTGTAGCACGAATGGGTCGGCTCGACCGGGGAAGTACCACGCTCTCACAGAATACCAGCGTAAAATAGTAGCTTAATATTGCTGTATTTCGTATAGTGAGTGTAGAGAACCGGAGACCCTTTTTACTGGAAACGCGGCATCTTAGTCCTCACGGGTGACAACGCATCTGCATTTTGATTCTTTATTGAGCATAGATGTAGATGTCTATAGGTCACAGCAACCACTTACCATCAGGTGGACTGTGTACTCGTTTGTCACCCTATCCTATAAAAAAAAATTAATTTGCAAGTGAAAGCACCTATAACCATTTGCACTACTAACAATAGTTTTACGTGCAAATATGTGTATGTGACTTACAAAGCGTGTCGTGTACTTACAATAAATTAGCATGGTTTCGGCGTCATTTTTAATATACGTTGTGTTCTGGCTATCTTTATTGGCCAACATTTTTAAAGAGATGTATAAAATAAAGATGTGTAAAATTCTAGGATTTTATTTCATCATAGTCCTAAACAAATCCATCTTCACGATGAAAATATTGGATCTGCAGGATTATACGTTAACTTTGTTGACAACAAAGTGATTCAGTAATTTTGTAGTACATTACGTCGTATGTTTTACGAGCCAAGGTAGCTCTCATAGAAAAGCTTTATAGAATACGCAATATACTACAAGATGACGAACATTTTGTTGTTATGATCAAATCAAGGATCTATTTAGTCATATTCAGGGTTTTAAGGAGTCCTAATGTCATCAAAATCCAGCGACACAGTACCTATATAGTTTGCCAATTAGAATACGATAGGACTCACCGATTTGGCGACAGAATTCATATCGAATTCGTGGTTGTGATTTAAGTCACTCGCAGCGTTCACAATATTCTCGGTTTTTTGTACCTACAAAGGAAGAGAGCAAATATATCATGTAATTATTAGTTAAAATAAAGAACATATATATAAAAAATAAAGGTTTGTTTCCACAAACATTGGATTAGCTGTCGTTAAAGACTAACACATTAGAAAGATAGAGAAGATAGTATAGATAGACGATACAATCGAGAAAAAAGGGGAGTTAAAAGAGTAGAAAGTGGCAAGTATTTTATAAATAATTCTAGTAACGCTATTAATTTACCGTGTGTTTCCGTTAATCACTCCAAATAAGATAAAGATGCTTGTGCAAGGAGCGGTTCTCAACACCTCTCCCGTATAGGTTCTGGCCTAAGGATACTAACTTCAACTAAATGTTAAAATGTAGGTACTTTGTCTCCCTTGTGTATTAAGATGGAATGCTTTGGTTGCAGAAATGGATTTAGAAGCCTATGGGCCACAGCATCTAATTACTATCAGGTGAACTGTGTGCTAGTTTGTCACCCTTATTTTATAAAAGAAGATAAAAATACTGATACAACACAATAAATTAATATACAAGATAATTTAAAAATAAAAATTTTGTACAACCGACTTCAATATAAATTATTAAGAATAACTCAAAAACTATTTGTCAGACCTTGATCAAATTTATATGGGACAACTTGTGATCGAAATCGTCGAAATCGGTTCACCCAGAAAAAAGTTATGAGGTAACACAAAAAAAAACATACAGTCGAATTGAGTACCTTCTCCTGTTTGAAGGCGGTAGAAAAAACCGTAACGAAGGATGGAAGCAAGTAATTTTATGGGAAGCAATGTACCGTTTAAAGTAACTTACAATTTGTTTCTTTACACTATGCGTGCTGCTGGTGACATGTGTTTTCGCCGCCTTCTTTTCGACGGTGACCCGTGAGTTGGTGGTAATCTTTGAATAGCCATTGGGCAAGGGATTCCTTGGCTTCGCCCGCTCCGTATTGTGTATCGGCTGGAGTGGATAGCTCTTATCGATACCGGCTTTAGTTCTTCGCTCTTCAAACATTTGCCGTACCTGGATGATTAAAAAAAAATTAATTGCGGTTTAGGCTCACACAATACCAGTGTAAAATAGCACCTTAATGCTGCTGTGTTTCGTATGGTGAGTGTAGAGAACCGGAGATTCTTTTTACAGAGAGCAACGCATCTGTATTTTGATTCTATGATAAATGTAGATGTCTATGGGCCACAGCATCCATTTACCATCAGGTGGTCTGTGCTCGTTTGTCACCATTATTCTATAAAAAAAGTCAAGTTGATTTACCACGTCCTCGGAGGTGAAGTAAAATATCGTGAGGAAGTCTAGCTGAGAAATTAAAAATTTTCGTGGATATGATGAGTACGCATTGGGTGCGGTGGACTTTTCACAGTCCCAAAACCAGTAATCGTGATGATAGTAATCGTAGTGATGAGAGCAGAGTTAGTAGGCTAACAGGCTATCAGGCATCACATTTAAATTCTTTAGAGTAGTTTGCAGTCTGCGTTGTTTTAAGTCTGTCTAAGTTGTTTTAAGATAGGGTTGCCAAATTTTTGTATATCACATAAATAATATTTGAGGTTATTACTTGTATAAACAATCACAATTTAATATTTTATTTTTAACGAAATATTTTTATTGCCTTGAGACTTTATAATAAACTACCTCCCCGCCCCGGCTTCGCCTGGATAGTATCTATTAATGCGGCGTTATTTAGATTTAAGGGTGCGTTTGCAAATCGGGCAAAATTATGCTGTTTTTCGGTACATTTTGTGACAAAACTAAACCAAATCAAACATAGCTAATAGCTACCACGTATAGAACGGTTCTTCATCTTCAAATGGTGGTGACTTTTTTGTTGAAAATAATAGTTTTTTATATTGTAAAAACGATCTTCCCTAGCCATTTTCTACAAAATTAACGATACCGGCTCATGTTTAGGTACATTTTTGTTCTATTATCAACATATATTAAGATTTCTAAAAATACTATAAGTAGGCAGACATATTCAATAAAATATAAAGTGGTGTTTACTTTTATCAAAATGTCACAAATAGTCGTAAAAAAAATAAAAACTGATGCTTATTTTTTCACATATTTTGCTAATACGGATGAATCAAAATGGATTGCAATAAGGGTTATTTTATTTTTGATGCCTGTTTTGATTTATTGTACAAAATTTCGATGAAACCTCAGTCCGCGCTCGGCCGCCGTCATGAGTGGATACTGTATCTCCTGCCTGATGTCAGCAGCAGTCAAAAGATCGCTGTACATACACAAAATATTCGAATTTGATACATAGGTACTTGACAAGGCCTGTCAAGTGTGTGTAAAATGTGTGATTATAAAATAATATCATTATTTTATAATCACACATTTTGTTATAATATTTTGTTTCGCTGAAAGTAAGTGGGATTTATATATAAATAATTATATAAATGCCTATTCTTCTTGGACTTTATGGAGTGATCTGAAAGTGTTCATCGGTGACTGCTACTGGAACTCCTAGTCGACTAGAACTAGATTTGCCGAGTTTGGGCTCGTTTTGTTAGTTATGATGAGACTTTACCTCCGAACTTGATGGAGAGACCTGATGGTGTACTTCGGTGATCATTACTGGAACTCCTGGACGAGTAGAACTAGGTGTGCCAGTTTGGGCTCGTTTTGTTCGTTATGATGAGACTTTACCTCCGAACTTGATGGAGATACCTGATGGTGTACTTCGATGACCATTACTGGAACTCCTGGACGAGTAGAACTAGGTGTTCCAAGTTTGGGCTCGTTTTGTTAGTTATGATGAGACTTTACCTCCGGACTTGATGGAGAGACCTGATGGTACTTCGGTGACCATTACTGAACTCCTGGACGAGTAGAACTAGGTGTGCCAAGTTTGGGCTCGTTTTGTTAGTAATGATGAGACTTTACCTCCGGACTTGGTGGAGACCTGATGGTGTACTTCGGTGACCATTGGAACTCCTGGACGAGTAGAACTAGGTGTGCCAGTTTGGGCTCGTTTTGTTAGTTATGATGAAACCTAACCTCCGGGCATGATGGACAGACCTGATGGTGTACTTTGGTGACTACTTCTGGAACTCCTGGACGAGTAGAACTAGGTGTGTCTGTCACTCCATCAAGTCCGGGGGTAAGCTCTCATCATGACTAACAAAACGAGCCCAAACTCAGCACACCAAGTTCTACTCGTCCAGGAATTCCAACAGTAGTCACCGAAGTACGCCATCAGGTCACTCTATCAAGTCTGGAGGTAAGCTCATCATGACTAACAAAACGAGCCCAAACTCAACACACCAAGTTCTACTCGTCCAGGAATTCCAGCAGTAGTCACCGAAGTACACCATCAGGTCACTCTATCAAGTCCGGAGGTAAGCTCTCATCATGACTAACAAAACGAGCCCAAACTCGGCACACCTAGTTCTACTCGTCCAGGAATTCCAGCAGTAGTCACCGAAGTACACCATCAAGTCTCTCCATCAAGCCTGGACGTTAGGTCTCATAATAACTAACAAAACGAGCCCAAACTCAGCACACCAAGTTCTACTCGTCCAGGAATTCCAGCAGTAGTCACCAAAGTACACCATCAGGTCTCTCCATCAAGCCCGGAGGTTAGGTCTAACCATAACTAACAAAACGAGCCCAAACTCGGCACACCTAGTTCTACTCGTCCAGGAATTCCAGCAGTAGTCACCGAAGTACCATCAGGTCACTCTATCAAGTCCGGAGGTAAGCTCTCATCATGACTAACAAAACGAGCCCAAACTCGGCACACCTAGTTCTACTCGTCCAGGAATTCCAGCAGTAGTCACCGAAGTACGCCATCAGGTCACTCTATCAAGTCCGGAGGTAAGCTCTCATCATGACTAACAAAACGAGCCCAAACTCAGCACACCGAGTTCTACTCGTCCAGGAATTCCAGCAGTAGTCACCGAAGTACACCATCAGGTCACTCTATCAAGTCCGGAGGTAAGCTCTCATCATGACTAACAAAACGAGCCCAAACTCGGCACACCTAGTACTACTCGTCGAGGAGTTCCAGTAGCTGTCACCGAAGTATACCTTCAAGTCACTTCACCAAGTCCGAAGCTAAAGTCTTATCATAACTAACAAAACGAGCCCAAACTCAGCACACCAAGTTCTACTCGTCCAGGAATTCCAACAGTAGTCACCGAAGTACGCCATCAGGTCACTCTATCAAGTCCGGAGGTAAGCTCATCATGACTAACAAAACGAGCCCAAACTCGGCACACTTAGTTCTACTCGTCCAGGAATCCAGCAGTAGTCACCAAAGTACACCATCAGGTCACTCTATCAAGTCCGGAGGTAAGCTCATCATGACTAACAAAACGAGCCCAAACTCGGCACCTAGTTCTACTCGTCCAGGAATTCCAACAGTAGTCACCGAAGTACACTATCAGGTCACTCTATCAAGTCCGGAGGTAAGTTCTCATCATGACTAACAAAACGAGCCCAAACTCGGCACACTTAGTTCTACTCGTCCAGGAATTCCAGTAGCTGTCACCGAAGTATACCTTCAAGTCACTTCACCAAGTCCAGCTAAAGTCTTATCATAACTAACAAAACCAGCCCAAAGTCCACAGCCACCATCTCACTGCTAGTAGTGGGCTTCTAGTGCCTAGCAGTCGCTGGAGCAGCTATTCGTATTTCGTATGTAACATATTTTTGAAATGAGAAAAAGAAAACAATCTTTCAAATTATCAAAATGTTTTTACTTGATTACGATTCTCACACCTGCAGCTAACCGTGCGTACACTTGTGTGTGTGACCCGTGTCAATGTAATAGTTCGATTCTATACCTATCAATTTTGCAAACGCGTCCTTAAGATAATCAAAAACTATTTAGTTTATAAATTTTTCGTTTTTGCAAAAAAAAATCTTCAAGATTTTTTTCTAAAATATGGCCTATTCGGATTTCACGCCATAGTCAACCTTTATTAAAATATAATAGTATCACATACTTATAAAATTATTGAAAAAGAAAATATTTATTTACCTTCCCTGGATGGTGCGTATGCGATTGTGAGGTCGGGCTGGTGGTGCTTGCGTTGCTGGGCGAGAGCCGAACTTTGTCGAGTGCGCGCGCCTGTTGTGCTTCATACAACGAAGCGATCTTCAGCTCCCTTTCTTGGAGCTGCTTCTGCTGGAACCGAGCCTGGGGACAGATAGAGATATTTCTGTTATCGCTAGTTTAGGGACTGCTGGTGACTGTGATGAAATTGAAAGACTACCTTAAACTTTTAAAACTTTAAAAGTTTAAGGCAGTCTTCGTTCACTATGACATCAGGACGTCAAACACCTCAGGTCACGGAGACCATGGGTGCTGTAAATTTCCCGAAATGTCGGGAAATAAAAAAAGTTTAAATTAAACGCGAAAAAAGCAGTAAAATTAGTTTTATTCCGTGTTAAGTAATCGCGTAAATATAAGAAATCATTAAAATCCTTAGGTTTTCGTTGTTCCATTATTGATTCCTTTGCCACCAGCAACCAGTTATTATAGTTAAAGTAAAGGTAAATTGAATATGGATAAAGTAAAGGTTATCTATCAATCCCATTTTATTTATGTTATAAGGAAACGTACAGAGTATTAAAAACGTTACCACGACGGTTAATAAAGGCATTTTACACACAATTTGGGGCATGGAAACACCCAGGCCAGGAACAATAGGCAATATATTTGTTCACCCGCTAGGGTGACAGTGTTTCAACACTTAGCCGCTATGCTACTAAGTTTCCGAGCTTTTGTCACGATTCGCAACATTATATCTAAAAAAAAAACATAAAAAAAGTAACGCAGTATCTTTCCCCATACCACAGAATAAATAATAGTACTACGTCACCATACTTAAAACGTAGTATGGAATAGGTACATGTGAACATAACGAAACTAAATCTTATGTCAAAACTCAAAAAGGTATTTGATAAATTTGTCCCAAGAATATTTTGTTCGGCGTTTTCTTATTATAAAATAAACTTAAAATCAGTGCATTCTTTAAATAGTTTAAAAGTCGTGATACAAACTACGTTGGGACAAAAATAAAATAAATAGAAAGCATTAATATTACAAGTAAGGAACACTTTAAAAATCATATTAGTTATTTTTAAGTCACTCTTATTAAAAAAAATACGGTGTAGTGGTGGTGTAAGAATATCTACCTCCCTGTAAGAATAACTACTACCCCTTACGGGACGATTTCCGCGGGTGTCGTAAGAGGCAACAGAGGGAAACAAACCAGGAGATGGTCAGCAGCGTCTTTCTAATAACAACTAAACTAAAAAATAAAAAACTGCGGTTGCCAACCCCCCGGCCAAGTGTGGCAAATATGGCATAACATATCCCCCTATGAGGTAATATATGGGGGAGGCCTATAACCTGCAGACTTTTATATGCTGTAACGGGTAACGGGTGCCGTGTGACGGGTATTATTACAAATAAACACTATAAAATAATTAAAAGAAAATAAATATTAAACATCAATAAATCGTAAACTTTATAATAGCTCTACAACAACACTTGCTAGAGATGCCGACGTCTTGGTGCTTTGCTTATTTTTTAAAATTTTTGTTGTTATTTTTTTTTTGCGTAGTTATTTATTTTACCTCAATATGAGGAATTATAAGTTTAATGGATGCCAATGTCTTCAATTTCACCCTGTAATAATAAAAGTAACAATTTGCCAGAACGAAATTAACCACAAATCGCAAATCATTTGTGGTTTATATCAATCAGCAATGCAACTACTTTCAATGAGTATTCTATTTCAATTAACACAAAAAGCAAACAAGATTTATGTTTTTTGTGTTATAGTGGTGATTTTGTTGATTCATTTTAGATTTCATAGAAATTTACCTTTTTAATGCATGAGCGAAATAAGTACAGTTTTATTGAGCCTTAATCGTCTTCTGACTTATGCCAGTATTCAGGGACAATGTCGAGTTTGAACCCAAACTCCTCCTCAAAATTTGTGGAGCTTAGTATGGACTAGAAACAAATTCTGAAATTGTAGAGTTTGAGTTCAAACTCGAGATTGTCTCTGAATACCGGACTAGGCGTCTACGCCATTCTATGTAACATAGACTTTGACACTGGCCTTTGTCTTCTCTAAGTTTTTAACGTGGTAGAGTTACCTTGCCGCTATATTATGGCTGTAGCACGAGTGGGTCGCTCGACCGGGGAAGGACCACGCTCTCACAGAATACCAGCGTAAAATAGCAGCTCAATGCTGCTGTTTCGTATGTGAGTGTAGAGAACTGGAGTCCGTTTTAACTGGTAACGAGACATTCTATCTTAGTCCCCCCACGTAATAGTGCTTGCAATGCTATGTTCCTGAGGAATATAAAGAGCCATTATAACTACTAGCTGCGAGGCATTCAATCTTACGAGTAGCTCTCATAGGTGATACTACATCGTTGTAGTCTTCATTGTTTGAAGTTGGCTGCAGGTGTTCATGCACTTACCATTTGATCTAATAGAGTGACTGTACGATAAACTTGGTATCCACCTGGTTGTGGAGCACAAGTTTGTTTTATAAAAATTGTTTTATAAAAAAAATTATGTATTTATTGCATTTAAGACAATCGACATAAGCAAATGTTGCGTGGGATCCCTTGGGTTAAACAATCGAAAATAACATAATATAAGTATCGATAAAATTGCGAGGACGTTAGCGGAATAAATTGCACGACTCGAAGGAACTGCCCCGTGGGCTTAGTTCTTGAATACCGCTGTTAACTTTCCTTACATGGCGCGTTGTCGATGTGGAGTATTTAGGTTGCGTCCTTAGAGACGCGGATGTAGAGCGTTCCGGACATTCCCACAATGTTGTTATTATAATGTTTCCATTACGAGTTATAAACAATATTCCATTTAAGTAAATATTCGAAAGTAATGTCATTTCATAATTTTAAGAAATTTTATATAAATAGTAGTTAAGATCCTTCTGGCCAATTTTTGACCACGGCACAAATTTGCGGTTAATCGCAAGCTGTCAAAGGCAATAGATGTTATAATTACAGGCTGTGAGAAATTCCATCTTAGTCCTCAGAGATGACAACGCCTCTATAGCCTTTTTGCTTTGAAGTTGGCTTTGTTTTATAGAAATAAGGGTGACAGTCGAGCACCTGATAATAAGTGGATGATGTGGCTCATGTAGGATCTCTGGTTCTCGCCCCCATCATGCGAACACAGCAGCGTTATGCTGCTATTTGACGCTGGTATTCTGTGCGAGCGTGATCGTATTCCGGTTTAGCAGAACCATTTGTATACCATACTTCGCTGCAGTGTGACTACCACGTTAGAAATCGGAAACTGACAACTGCAGTTTCATGCACAAACATTATTCTAAATATTATTTTTGCATCGCTCCGCTTATGTATAACACGGTAACCTTCCGTGAGGCAACGGGGGGCCAGCGCCTACGCGTCACTGCAAACGGAGACAACCTGCCAACGGGCCGCTAATGTTATTGTTCTATTGAGTCGAACGCTTCCGTCAGTTCGAATCACTTCTCAGAAGGCCATGCGTTATTGAAAGTAAACAATACGCTTCATTGGTGATCATTTAGATATATAATTTGATCGGTTTAGCGATTTGACAGCGACAAAAACACGCTTTGATTGCAAATCTGTATTTGATGACATTGGAATAGCGTCCTTTTTGTCAAGGGCGTCGGTGACAAAATTATTCTCCAACCATTTGATGTACTCCACACCATAATGTGGGTAACATAAATGGTACGAATTATCACTGCCCCATGGGAAAGAATGGTTCTCGAGAGCCTGGTACTGGTAAGCGAAGTGTAAGGGCGGAAGTGTATGATCTAGTAAGATATACAGGTAGATCAGGATCGTGTTTTGGGAAATTTCGTAGGAGAGGTCTGTGTTCAAAAAAATCACCCCCAATAATAAAGTCCTCGAGATCGAATTTCGGTCACAGTGGCAAGTCTTAACGGAGAGTAGCCATCTGCGCAGTACAGGATTGTAGTGCATGGGTGCACTAGCTTAGGTGCACTCTGTACTTCTTTACTCTCATAGTCTGGTGCGACAGCAATTCGACAAAAACGCAGAGAAATCAGGCACAAGACACTTTAAGGGATATCTGAGGATCGGGGGCGAAAGTGAGTCTATCAAAAGTCCACTGCTGAACACAAGCTTCCCCTATAGATTGTCTTATAGGGCTTATTTGCCATAGTTGCCACTTTTATAACCGCATTTTTTATTGTTTTGGTTTGTTTCTCTCTGTCGCTTCTTACACTACCATTATAGGATCAATGGTTTTTTGATTTAATTAACATTAAATTTGCAGTTAACAAATTTGATTGCTGCCGGCGGATATCGAACCCTGGTTGCTCACGTACTGTGAATTTCTCAATCATCAATCAAGATCAAGCTCGTCAATAAAAGTTGGTATTCCGTCAACAATGCTGATAGTATGGTAAAATGCAGTTGTCTGAAATTCGCATAAGCCTGAGCAATGTTTTCCTAGTCACGTATTTGCGTAGGCTGCAATCTGTATTCCCAGTGCGTTACCCCGACATGATGCACGTTCGCAAACGCCTTCTGTATAGCAACGAGATCCTGCACTTTTAAACAATCACCATTGCACTTTTAACGAAGCGCGTCAAGTTAATTAACAACAAGCTGAGGGACCGATCGTGTAGAGACGGTGTAAGATTATCCACTACTGCATATCATTCCATGGGTATCGTAAGAAACGACAGAGGGAAACAAACAAGGGCATGGGCAGCAGCGTCTTCCTAATAACAACTAAAAAATAAAAACTGCGATGGCCAGCCTGTCTATCAAGCGTGGCAACTATGGCAAAAATCTACCCTATAAAACAATCTATAGGAAGGCCTATGTTCAGCAGTGGACTATTGATAGGTAACGGTAATTAATGGTAACGGTATAAGAAATCCACGACTATAATAATAGAAATAGTACTGTCCCTTGACCCTTGGATACATATAATCGAGAAAAAATAACTAGTTTTCTCGATTATTGGCAATCGCTACAAAATCGAGTTAAAAATACCGATAAATATAATAATTGGTAACTGATTCCGATCATAAAGCGAAACGAATAACGTGCAATAACATAACTTATTCGTTATAAAGTTATAATCATGGCGTGGGCATTTAATCGATCGCCATGTATGATCGGAATATTGTATAGGTTGCATAAATTAATAAAATACAAAAACACCCAAGCAGTTTTGCAAATAATTTATAAAAATGCTATATTTAGCCGCGGTTATTTAAAGGCTAAGTAAGCAATCAGAGTTTTAGTAACTATTAAATAATATGTGACCAGACCTGGTAAGACATGCAGGAAGTCAATGGATGCAGGTGGCTTGGGACCGTGCTTTGTGGCGTTCCGTGGGGAGGCCTATGTTCAGCAGTGGACTTGTGAAGGGCTGCAATGATGATGATGATGATGTGACCAGAGGTCGATCCCGCGGATACCAATGTAGTTGTTTATTGCAGTTTAAGTGCTGATTTACCATTTACTTGGTGAAGAAAAACATCGTAAGGAAACCTGCAATTTCAAGAAATAAAAAGTGTTTTGAGGACATGAAACCCGCCAACTTGCGCAGAAGCCACGTGAAGAACTCATAGCATCATAACCCTTTCAAGGAATGGGAGGGGACTTGTGCCCAGTCGTGGGACGTACTAATCCACACGCGTGGCCTGGTTCAAAGATGTTCTATGATCATTTGCATATCTCGATCGCGCCGTCCAAGGCGAACCGCGTTGAATCTAAGACCGGGCGGTCTAGAATGCCCTAACACGGCGCCCGCGCTCTGACTCAGCAGTCATCGACCTTACTCTGCCTATAAAGATACTAATGTCTCTTTTCCTTTATTTAATATATTAATTTTAGACTAGTAAGATTTGATATATGATATCATTTCATATTTCAAACAAAACCACTTGTTCCATGCCTATGCCAAAACTTTTTAATCATCATCATCCTGCGGCAGTCCACACAGTTAGACATAGGTCTCTCTCAAGACGCGCCACTTAACCAAAACTTCGGCTTAACGCATCCAGTTCCTACCAGTCACCTTGTGCAAATCGTCGCTTCATCCAATAATTTTTTTGTAATGAAACAGTGTAAGTAATAATAATAATAAAAGTTGTGTGCGTACAAAATCGAAGTCTAAGCGATTAATAAAAAACAATTTTATTCAAAGTGGCTTTCTTTGGCTTTGATATAGGCCTATCTCGCTCACAACGAAGTTTTGGATTTAATTGGGATTAACGCACTCGGGGAATCAAGTCGCTATTAGCTCTTAAGATCTCTTGAGAGTCTCAATGTCGGAGTAAGGTTTTGAGCTGCTGTCCTTGTACTGATTTCAATTAGAGCCAGTTTTGAGTTGTTCGTACCTTGCGATCAGTTCAGTTCAGTTACAGTTCAGTTTCAGTTCATTATTTCAGCTTCACTACATGATGTCTCTTGATAAACTTTGGCTAAAGTCGTTACTCCTTTTTCACAAAAATCAAAATTTCGTGACTTCTTGTTATGACACCATCTACCAACCTTTGATTGATGCAGGATGATGATCACGTTGAACTTTTCCAATAAGTTGCGAGACATCTTTTGAGCTGTGAGCACACACTTTGTTGTTTTGATTGAAGTGTGAAGCACACAAGCAATTTATGTCGGGGGCCAAAGTTCAGTAATGGACTTTTGACTTTATTAAAAAAAAAAATTATAAGCTATTTCTTGGATGTCTGATTTGATCTGTAGCACACTTTAAGTGTGATGATTCATACGCGTTTATGTGCACATAAAACAACATATACTTGAACGTCCTGTATTTCCTTCCTTATTCTTTTTATGGACGCCATGTTAGTTTATAGGTGAGTATAAGCCAACGTATTAGGACCAGTAAGCGACATAGTTTTATTTATTGAAACCAGTATGTTTTATATATAATATACTGATAATGTGTATTCAAATAATGAGGGCTTACTCAAATTCTTCTGCCATTAGGGTAGGACCACTTTGGATGAGGTGAAATATTTGACAGATCTCATGGTGAGGAATTTAAAAAATTGTGCGTGTAACTTTTACTTTTAAAATAAAATATAAATAATATTATTTAACAAGGTGGTAGAAGACCTTTCTTTATCAGTTATTGAGTTTTTCCATCAAGAAATTTGAGAATTTCCAGCTACTGAGGTAGCCACCCGGAGTCAGGAAATTGGCGGTGTCTCAACCCCGTGCCTCGAAAAGCACGTAAAGCCGTTGTTCCTGCGCCTAAACTCTCTCTGGTCGTGTCGGTTTACCGTCGCATCGGACTATGAGAGTGAGGGGGTATAGAGAGTGCACCTGTGCTTGCGCATACATTTGGGCACTATATTCCTTTTCTGCGCCGATTGCCAGTCTCCGTTGAGGCTGGCCGCCGTCTAAAATAATAATTCAATAATAATAATAACGTCCTCCAGGCCAAATTCGGTCTGGAGGACATTATTATTATAGAAGTCCTATTCTACCCAGGAGTCTGTCTGGGTAGATACCTATTCTTACCTATTTTTGTGTTCCGGTCTGTATGGTCGGGAATCTTTGCCTATCTCTCTGGTGTATTAGTGTCGAGACGAATGCCTTGGAAGGCTCGTACAAGCGAGAAATTGCAGCATAATTAATGCTCCTGTATTTCGTACGGTGAGGAACGAGAACCCAGAACCTTTTATTCCAGCCTAGTTCTCAGGGGTGACAAAGCATCGGCATTTTGATTTTTAATCAAGGATTAATGTAGGAGTCTATGGACCACAGCATCCACTTACCTTCACGTGAACATTGTGATCGAATGTCGGCTTTATTTCTATTAAAAAAAAATCACTCAGTTCTAGACTATTAATTATTCGTTACAAAACAAAAGTAGTTTTTTGCAAACCTGCCGCACTGGTGACTCACTCGATACCGTATTCAAAGCAGTGATGTAACGAAGGTTACTACGACCCACGAGCGTCGTGACTAAGCTGAAGTAAGGCAATGTAGGCAAACGAAGCCGACTGCACGATTATCGAGTTGATCGCATGGTAGCTTCTTGAAATTAAGCTGCCGATTTACAGGACTCCTTGTGAGTTAATGACCTTATGGTTTCATTTTCGTATTAGATAAAAAAAACAATTAAAGACTTTATGCAATTTTTTTGAAATGTTTTACAAGAACCATCATAAAGGTTTTAATATTATGAGAATAAATATTAACAGAAAGGTTTTTGGACAAGCAGGTTGAGCTATTTATAACTGAGTAGAGACCTAAGTTATATTTTTGTTTTTTATTTTATTTATAATACAATGGTGATAAACAAACTCACAGTCCACCTGATTGTAAGTGGATGCTGTGGCTTATAGACGTGTACATCTATTCTCGATTGAGAATCAAAATGCGTTATCACCCCTGAGGACTAAGATGGAATGCCTCTTTTTGGGTGAAATGGGACTTCGTTTTCTGCACTCACGCTAGTATTTTGAGAGAGCGTAGTCTTTCCCTGGTCATGCCAACCCATTCGTGCTACTACCTTAAAATAGCTGCAGCGTGGCTCTACCACGTATAAATCAGTAGAGGCAGTTTTGGCAGTGAGGTGAAGCATGTATTGGCTAACTTCAATTTTTTTTATAGGATAAGGGTGTCAAGCGAGCACACAGTCCACCTGATGGTAAGTGGTTGCTGTGGCCCATAGACATCTACATTTATACTCGTTTGCGAATCAAAATGCAGATGCGTTGTCACCCGTCACCGAGACTAAAATGGAATGCCTCGTTTCCAGTAAAAAGGGTCTCCGGTTCTCTACACTCACCATACGAAACACATCAGCGTTAAGTTGCTATTTTACGCTGGTATTCTGTGAGAGCGTGGTCCTTCCCCGGTCGAACTGACCCATTCGTGCTACAACTACACCAGTAATATAGCTGCAGCATGGCTCTACCACGTAAAAATGATAAAGAATAAGGGAGAAATACGCAACTGTTATAAAAAAATTATATTGCTTTTGTACCTGATAATTAGAAAGAGTGAGCCAACCGTTTCTAATGTCAGCGGGATCGGCTCCTTCTAATGATATAGAAGAGACACTTCTGGGTTCCCTCGTCTTCCTGTGTTCAGACCACCAGTTTATATGCTCCGTTGAACGATGATGTTCATATGCCCCCATAGATATAGTTTACTTTTCAATTTACAGAAGTTCCCAAAGAACAATATGGCCGAATTAAAAAGGTAAGGTCTTGAAAAAGTGTTATATTTCCGTTCTACTTTCCGTTTAAACTGTCAAAAACTGCTCTAAGTCGTTGTATTACCAACAAAGAGTAACTACCACTGTCAGCGAAAGCTGAATGAGCTTTAAACGTTGTAGACCGAAGTTAATGTTTGTTTGCTTCCCCGTTGCTTAGCAACGCGTTCACGTGGATATCAATGTCCCTATAAACTTGACCTTGAAAATAACGTTAACTTGACCCGCTGACCAATGTTTGACAAGCTATAAGTCTTCCGTGTTGCTTTACTTGGTAACTTTAAATTAGGTGTTAAAAGAAATATTTTATTTTAGAAGTAAGGGTGACAAATGAGAATATAGACTTCTACGTCTGTTCTTGACTACGAATTAAAAACGCAGATATGCTGTCGCCTTTAAGGACTAAGATGTAATGCACCGTACCAGTCAAGATAATATACAAAACACAGCACTATCCTGCTATTTTACGCTGGTATTGTGTCCGAGCGTGGTTCTTTACCGGTCAGCCGATTCATTTGTGCTGCAAACGTAATCTCTGCAGCGAAGCTTTACCACGCCGAAATAGACATGTATTCGTATGCCGGAAAAAATATATGTTTTTATTAGTCCCTGCTGTTTTGTGGACTACGCTCTGGTGGTCGGCTAATGGGGATATAGTTATTTGAAAATGCCGAACCCAAATCCGACAGGCTGGTGAGTCATTGAAAAAATTGTTCTCTCATTCTCATTGTCTTCTCATTAGTGCTGAACAATTTTTTCAAATCAAAATTTTTGGGTGCATTCTTAAAAATGCTTATAACCAATAATGGATGGAAAAGTGGAGTTAAAGAGCTGTCAGGTTTTTATAACAAGTTTTACATTGGATCTATTTTGCGTTCTTAATGTAATGTACATTTAATAGTTGTGGTAGAGTAGACTAGAATAGATTAATTTTTATCCAACATAGATTATAGATAACACGTATTATAATGGATACAAATATAAAGCTAAACAACTATAGTTTCTATAATAAGTTTAACACGTTATTACAGTAATAGAAATTTAGTTAATAATATATTATAATAGCTGAAAATCCTAGTTACACAACTATAAAATATTTGTAACTATATTTTATAGTTGTGTAACTATTATGTATGTATTATGTAACTAGTAAAAATACTAGTTACATAATACTTAGTTAAGAAAAGAACCGAACAAGTTTTTATTCTTTTAAATTCTTTTGAAATAATTATTTAATAATATTTTTTTTATTTGTAAAATCAACAACTCTTATGGATATACAATGATTATACGTATTGTGAATATACTTGATTAATAATTGTTATTGAAAGTGTTATCTTTTATCACTGGTTCAGGAAATAACTCTTTTCGAAGAACCAACAAGAAACCCAGCGGGACTTTTTATTAAAGTAACATTTTACAATAAACCAAGACGTAAAAATTATAGTAATCATTTTAGAAAGAAGTGGCAGCGACGTTATTCCTAACAGTTTTCAGTAACATATTCATCATCATTACAACCGATCACAAGTCCACTGCCGACATAAGTACTCGGTGGAGCCAAGGAATGCCACAATGCATGTTCCTGGACTTGGACATCTATCGAAATCCTCGCATCTCTTACCAGGTCGTCACTCCATATTATAGTAGTAATTAACAATAATATTTTTAACTAAAGTAAATTTTATCAGTCTGTCTGTAATTTTAAATAACTGCCTTAGGTGATTATTTGCACGCTATTAAGACATGAATAAACTTTTGTAAATAATATTTTTAACTAAAGTAAATTTTATCAGACTGTCTGTAATTTTGAAATAACTGCCTTAGGTGATTATTTGCACGCTATTAAGACATGAATAAACTTTTGTAAAGTTTTTGTCTGTCTATATATTCGGGCTAATCTTCATAATGGCTAAACCGATTGTAATAGAACTTCACTAAAGGATAGAGAGCAATGCCAAGAGTGATCTAAGCTATAATTTATCCGCAAAACCGAACTAAATGGTCTTTCATGAATTATATCTTGAACCTAAATAACGCCACGTTAATAGATCCCACCCAGGCTAAAGCCGAACGTCCACCGCAAACTAAACTAACTTAGTTTATTTATTTATTTAAACTTTCATGCACAAAGTTGTACATATGGCGGACTTAATGCCATAGGGTATTCTCTCCCAGTCTTATTCGATCAGGCTATAACAGGCTACAGTCGATTAGGCTAAACAGAGATAGACAAACAAGAGGCGGTGCAGCAGTAATCAAAATAGAAAGAGCTAAAAAAATAAAAAATAAAAATATATTGTATAATACGTATATACATATATACACAATACATATAAATATTATCTATGTCAGAACAAATATGATATATACTCGTACATAATTTAGTAAATGAAAATAAGAGCTGTGTTAGTTCAAACTTGCAACGATTTTTACACATGCTTACGGACTTGATTTTTAAAAACAAACTTGTTGGAAGCTTTTTTAAATGTCAAGAGGGATGTCGTTCCAGAGTTCGATGGCCGTGAGGGCGAAAGAGTGAGATAAATAACCTGTACGGTGTAAAGGAGTGAGCAACTTAAGATTAGCCGAAGAACGGAGAGAACGATTATGAGAATCTCCCAGGTATTGAAATTTGGATTTCAGATACTCGGGAGCACATGGATCGTTCAGAATTGTGAAAAGGGTGCAGAGTATTCTAACATATCTGCGCTGACGGATAGGCAGCCAATTTAGCTGAGCACGAAAAGAAGATACATGGTCGTATTTACGAAGACCATAAATGTATCTGATGCAGTTGTTAAGTAGACGATCTAATGTATTAAGATGATGTTGAGACAGGTCTGAGCAACACACATCGACATAATCAATAATCGGTAGAATAAGTGACTGGACAAGTAATTTCTTAGTATTGGTGGGAAGAAAGTTTTTTAATCGATATAGAGATCGCAAAGTTCCAGTAGTTTTGCGACTCACCTCCTGTATATGTTTGTTCCATGTTAAGCAACCATCAACATACAGACCAAGGTTCTTTACATGGGGAGAGAATGGTATGACATTATTTTTAAACATAATTGATGGTAGGGTGGGAATATCTAGTTTCGATAATAATCGTGGGCTACCTAAGATTATCGTTTGGCATTTAAATGGATATATGTGCGTACACCGAAAACTATTCCAGCTAAGCTATGTATGTATGAAAAACTGGCTCAGCTATGCGAGCTAAGATAAACTAAGTTAGTTTAGTTTGCGGTGGACGTTCGGCTTAATCAGGGTCGAGTCGCTAGTTCGATAATAATATTATGATGTATATTCTATAGCTAAACCATTACAGTCCCCCTTTTCCGTGGCCGTATATTTAATATCAATCATTCAATATTGTAATAACCTTCCTTAATTTCCCATTAGTTAGATTTTTACCTTTTTTGCTAGTTTAGATATTTTTTATTATGCGAATACGAGCGCATACGCGTATATCTAATTATGAATATAACAGAACGGCACATCCGTTTAATTTATTTAATGTTTAATAAAAAAAATATTAGTCGAAATTTATTTCATTCATAAGTATATTACAAACAGCTTCAGTAAGTAGAGAACATATTTGTCCAAGATCAGACACGATATGAGTGGCTCAGACAGCGTGACGATTTTAGTTGAGGGGACCACAGGCCACAAGTGACCGGATACGGTGAGTAAATAAATAGGTTCAATAGCCTGGCTAAAGAACTTGTGCTCACAAAGCGAGTTCTGTATTTAGGGTGCGAGGCAGATGTATAGGTATTTTTGAAGTCTCTTGACTGATTTCAAAACTTACGTCTTTCTTTTGGTAATTTCTAACAGCTGTTAAACCATTTTTCTATATATTAGGTTACGATTTAACGCGTCACATGGTGGTCAGTGGTAACTGCAATTTTCGAGCACCTGCACTCAATGGCCAAACCAATTTAAACAAACAAGATTACCGATGCTTTGTCCCACCTAAAATTTTGGAAAATGTATCCTTAATGCGAACATAATAAAGTCAATAGATTTTTTAATAAACTTAGAGCTTTCATAAATTTTTAAAAGGATTTTAAAAAAGGTAGACACTGGTGATGTCAAAAAGGAACCAACATTACATGATTTTGGAGATGAAAAATAATTAGTTAAAGTTAAAGTTACAGCCTAGATACGTCCCACTGCTGGTCACAGGCCTCCCCTCATTTCAAAAATAATTGTCAGAAGTAATTTCATCAAGTCAAGATATATTTTGGATACTTACTATTTTTTTTTCACAGACTAACGAACGGCGACGATAAAAAAAATGGAATTTTTTATATAATATTTCATATTGCAAAACTTAATAAAAGCATCAGTTTTATTAATTTCTGTTTCCTCTTAATATTAATGTTTTTTTTTCACGTATTAGTGCAGTATATAAAAATAATAAAGCAAATTTAATAAGAGCAGGTGGCGTGACCATGACAAGTCGACAATAAAGTCCAACCCGTCAGGTTCGCGTTGGAGGCTTGCAATATATAAGAGCTAAGAATACTTAAGCATTAGACATGCCGTCAGGAATGCAAGAGCCAGTATGCAAAGCTTACGAAATATCCCATGGGAAATTAAAAGCGAGCCTTGCATACTGCACTTTATTGTTGAAACCGGCTCAATGCAGTTTCAAAGTGAGTTATTAATTATAGAACTCATTGGGGTTCATTGTTTCATGGTCACAAAGGGGCAGCATGGTGGTATTTAATTAAATATAATAAATGCGTTGGTATCTCTATTAGATTTGTGATATAACAGTTTGAAATACTTTCTTCCATAGACGATTTTATCGTAGTTTCTAAACTTAGCACACAGACTGGTGGAAGTGAATGCCTATAGGAAAAGATCGTCACTTATTTGAGTTCATCTCATGGTTCATATAGATCTTTTAGGTCACTGCGTTTGGCAAGTTCAACGTCCTCATTTATTACATTTCTCAAATGAAAGGACAACATTCAAATACACAGTAAGATTATTTTTATTTTTTAATCCTAGACACACGCGGTAATGGCGACGACACTGTAAAACCCATTTTATTTTCAAATCTGCAACATTTCATTAAATGTGTGGAGATATAAATAAATTAACTTACCATAAATGTTTTTGTTTAATTTTGCCACACGTAACGTAGCAGATGCGACACATTTGTTTATTAATAAAGAGTTATTTTTTAACAAATAATATTTCGTTAATTGGTATCAGAGCATAAATTCGTCTCCCTACACTCTGTATTGTATCCTTTCATGTCTAAGAGTGTTAGTGTACTTCGCAGGTCCTCCTAAATTTTCTAATATGGAAATGTAAGTTTTCTGACGATGTTTTCCATCACTGCAGCATTAGGTGATCAGCCCTTAGACGGGACGAAATGGCGTGATGGATCATGGTGATGAACACCTTTTCGGAAACTTACCTAAGTCTTAGATATATAAAAATGTTGCACAATTTTACGAGCCTAAGCTACAAAACACACATCCAATTAACAATGTTACGAATATATACCATTAAGTTTTTGCATCTGAGTTTGTTAACTTGTACTTAGTGCAGCTAATTGTCGTTGTTACTTTCACTGCAGACCAGGTCAGCCTGCAAACAATCTAGTATTTGATTTAACCTTACCGATATTTTAAATCTCTTTTACGCGTCTCTGACTGATGAATCATTCGTCATTCTCACTTTCTAACTTTCCAACGTTTATAAGTTTAATTCAGTAATGTACATTGTCGCGAAATATAAATGTCATTAGGATTTTTATCTCTAAGATCTCGGATTAAGGTCGAATGTGGGTCGAGCGCTGCGCCCACATACGTCTGGAACAAACCTGACCATAAATGTTCAGCCGGGTGATTGAGTCAACGCCGTTTCCTTTTGGGATGGCGTTAGATGACGTCATCACTTTCGTTTGTTAATTTATCTTCATTGTGTCACATATCTCCCTCTTCGTCGGCAAGTTACTTAACAAACAAGATGTAACTCAGATCTAAAATGGATGTCCCTGTATTTGATTGGCTGCTTGAGGTATTATAATATATCAATCAATCAATGTCTCCAATTTACTTCAAACAAAGTAGGTTATAATGCCCTACAGACCGAATTTCAGTCAAGGTGGTCAGTCAGGAGACTAGCCATCTACGCAGGAGAGGATTATAGTCCCTCACTCTCACAGTCCGATTTGACCATAAAGGTACTCTGTGGATACGACGGTAATCTCTAAAATCACGACCTGAGAGAGATCAGGCGCAGAACCTACGGCTTTACCAGTACCTGCTTTCCAAGGTACGGGGCGAAACACCGCCAACTTCCTGACTGATCAATAACTGATTTTAACCCGATCCGGGATTTGAACCCGAGACCTCATGATCAGAGTTTTACGACCACTAGACCAACGAGGCAATCACTGGCTTTTATACGGTACAGACGAGTCGCTTTGGACGCACTTCTGCTTGGAAGCGAAAGTAAGTCAGAAGTAATTTTATCAAGTCAAGATATATTTTGGAAACTTACTTTTTTTTTCACAGACTAACAAAGGGCGACGATAAAAAAAAATTGGACTTTTTTTATATATTTGTTTTTTGTTTTGAATTTAAAAAAAAACGTTACCTTCACACTAGGATTTTCTCCTGTATCGGGGGCAGTTTACATACATAAATTTCACAAGGACAAACACCCAGACCCGGAACAATTATTTGTAGGCCATACAAATACTTGTATGGCCTAGCAACTCATTGCTAAGCCACTGCGCCACGGAGCCGTCAAATAATATTTCATATTGCAAAACTTAATAAAAGCATCAGTTTTATTAATTTCTGTTTCCTCTTAATAATAATGTTTTTTCAGCTTTCGACGCACTTCTGCTTGAAAGCGAAAGTAAGTAAGAGGGTAGGCACCTAGTACCTATTTATCGTAATGGAAAAACTCAATCCCATGTCCAGTGCACTGTTACGGGTTCATGATAATCAACAGTATATTGCTTCGAACATTTCTCTCCTATTGATTGATACGAGTAACTTATTGCCAAACAATACGAACGAAAGTTTTGATGCCGAGGTCAAATTAAAGTAGTAGTAAGTAGTAGTAGTAGTAAACTACTAATGGAAAATAAACATTTGTACAATGCTGTAAACTTGTAATAGACAAATTACACGCATTAAGGCAATAAAAAACGAGGACTCTGTTTTTAGGGTTGCAACTACCGAAATCTGTACAAAATTATATATACTTTTAATATAAAGCTAAGATATATACATGGTTATTTTTCAAAGAGTAGCCAAATTTTAAACTTAAGTTCAAATAAATAAATAATGATATAGGTTATTGCAGTTTTTGAAAATACGAGTAAATAAGGCTTCTACTTTAATTTGAAACTATTCCAAATTGAATGTGATTTATGGGCAACAACGTTTTTGCCAACCGATCGACCCTTATGAATGTCTGCGTGCGCATTAAATCAGTTATAATAATGCATCACCACGCATTTTGAATTTAAAAGATAATAAACGGCGAAGTGCGAGTCATACTCGCGCATGAAGGGTTCCGTACCATCGTAATACACGTTTCTAGTAGGGGAGCCCCCTTTATTTTTTAATTTATTTTAATTTTTATTGTTGTTGTTATAGCGGCAACAGAAATACACATTCTGTGAAAATTTCAACTCTCTACCTATTACGGATCATGAGATACAGCCCGCTGACAGACAGACAGACGGACGGACGGACGGACGAACAGCGTAGGCTTAGTAATAGGGTCCCGTTGGGTACGGAACCCTAAAAAGGACAGAATGTTTAAATATAATTAGTTTTTAATCAATTTTTCTTCACCATTTGCCTATATTACTTATTTTGAACCTTCTCTGCAAATTTGGCCGGTTATTGCAAAATAGCCCAATATATACACGCTATATATACATATAAGTTATAGAGCCATGCTGCAGCTATATTTATAATATAGTTGTAGCACGAATGGGTCGGCTCGACCGGGGAAGGACCACGCTCTCACAGAATACCAGCGTAAAATAGCAGCTTAATGCTGCTGTGTTTCGTATGGTGAGTGTAGAGAACCGGAGACCCTTTTTATTGGAAAAGAGGCATTCCATCTTAGCCCTCAAGGCTGACAACGCATCTGCATTTTGATTCACAAACGAGGATAGATGTAGATGTCTATGGGCCACAGCGACCACTTACCATCAGGTGGACTGTATGCTCGTTTGTCACCCTATTTCTATAAAAAATAAATAAAAATATAAGCTAAGTAAATATTGTATACTTTAATGTAAGTACTGCCTTCCTTGAATACTTATGTAAAATTTTGTTTAACTCTTATGTAAAATTTTGTTTAACTCTTATGTAAAATGTTGTTTAACTCTTATGTAAAATTTTGGCGTACTGAATGTATCAGGTCGCAGATCATGGAGTATGGTACAAATTAAGTGTAGACATAGAGGCTCTAGTAGCTCAGGGGCTAAGTGTACGCTGTAAATTTCACAGTACGCAAGCCGAGTTCGATCCCCGCCGGCACCAATGAAATTGTTAATTGCAATTTTAAGTTCTGATTAACCACGTGCTCGGCGGTGAAGGAAAACATCGTGAGGAAACCTGTATGTTTGGCAGTGGGTCATTTCCCTGTAATAAAACCCTCTCAGAAATTACAGGAGGCCTGTAGCCAGCAGTGGCACGTATATATGATGTAACCAACTTTACTTTTTAACAAACTAAGAAGTGCTCTATTTAAAAACAGGGTGGCAACCCTATCTGTGGTTATTAAGGGTAGTATTTTTATTTATTTACTCGTTATACTTGAGTAGAATGAATTACACGCAAACTTGACACATAAAATTATTTTTCATAATACTAATAGAAATACCTAAGTACCTAGAGCCGGGGCTAAGCGCTCGCTGTAAATTTCACAGTACGCGAGCAAACCAAATAAACAAGTAGTAAAATTAAAAAAAAATCAACATCCGACTTGAATATAAATAAAATTAGAAGATCAGCAATGTAGTCGAAGTCAACTAAATACGCATTATTAAGGATAACTCAAAACCACTGGTAAGTGTGAAAAATTGCATACAAGTAAAAGCTAGTACCTAAAAGGTTTAGACAGCCATGATGAGTTAGTAGAATGAAAATGCCATAGTTTATAACTGACAAACTTCTGCTCTCTATTACCTATTTTTGCCGTCCAGGATTAGGACACCAGCTGCTGGGTTAATTTTAGGAGTAATTCTAGACCACGGGGCGCATCATTATAGTACTCAAAACGACAACGCATCTGGGAACTTGTGTGATTGGGCTGCAGTAGCTACTTACCTTCATGTGAATTATTAGATCAATTACCACTGTATTATCTCCTAATATATAATAATGAATATTTGTCTGTTTGTTAGTCTTTTATGCATTTCTATGCCATTCATCTGTTTATGTTGAAACTGGCGAGTTGTGGTGTGCTCGTCCGCGTAGGTTTTTAAATAATTATAACTTTTACAAAAAGTAAAAACCGACTTCAAATTGCTAAAAACTAAGTTATTTATTTGCTACCCTTAGGGGTGGATAGTTTTCTCCAAATTCATATGGGACCACCCTTGAAGTATAAAATATTTAATAAAAAAAGAATCATCAAAATTGGTTCACAATCTGCGAAGATATCGCGTAATATACACACAAAAAAAAACATACCCTCGAATTGACAACCTCCTCCTTTTTAAAGTCGATTTAAAAAAAGAGTAATCGCAACGCATGGCGGCCATAGGCTAGTCTGTAAATAGGATTTTTTATAATCGTTGGTGCATCTTTTAGTGTTAGTGTTAGAAGTTATTCTAAACGACTTGACCGATTGAGGTCATTTCCAATCATTCATCATCACATATTTGTTTTGTCGCGACGATGGTTTATAGTTATGCTAGGTTTCAATAGCGTTAAAGTCATGTTATTAACGAATTCTATATTTATGGAGTAAATTTGATTTAGGGTCAAAAAAGAAAAATCACAAAAACTGGACTCGATAGGTGTCCTTGTGTTATTTATAAATTTTATATTTATGCTGTAGAAATTCCGAAGTAAATTCGGAGGGATCTTAAATTGCGCCACCTACCAGAAAGGGCAGAGCAACGTCTGCCAAGCCAGTTAGTCTATACATGTAAATAAAATTGAAGTGTCTGTCTGTAATATTGTAATAACTAGCATCTATTAAGTTCAAGGGGTTATTTTTGTTTCCGATCTAATTGGAATGGCTTAACCGATTGTGATAAAACTTTAAGAATAGATATAAAGAGCAATGCTAGGAGGGATCAAAGGCTATTATACACACATTATACAAATTTTATCCGAAAAATTATTATTTTACTTTTGTAAAAGAAAACAGAAATTTATAAAATAAATGGTCTTTGATTATTTAAAATCTACATTAATATCTAAAAGCCACATTAATAGATGCTACCGAGACGAAGCCGGGATAAATAAAAGATAAAATGCATACTAGGTAACTACTGGCTCGACGACATGCACTACTAAATAAATTTTGTCATACATATTGGATTTTAACAGTCTTTGATCTTATTAACGATTTAATTAGCTTTGCGTCTTTTAATCCGGATACACACGCGGCATCATCACAGGTATAACGTAACTTTGTATATGACATTGATGGCCTCACTTATAATTGGTGACCTTCACTTACTTAAATTAAGTATTAATTATCTCAATACCTGTCTCTTTCTGTTGTCATTTACTGAAAGAGAGAAGACAACTTTAAGTTTTTTCTTAAATTGACATTGATTTTTAAGGCCGCGAATGTTTATGTGTCATACTTTAGGTCTTTAGGTCTTGCTTATGGGGCTGGTAAAGACTCTAAAGAATCAAAATGCAGACGTATTGTCTCCTCTGGAGGACTAAGATGCAATGCCGCCATACGAAACATATTATGCAGCTACTTTACTCTGGTAATCTGTGAATGCATGGTCCTTCCTCGGATGAGCCGACATACTCTTACTGCAGCTATAATACAAAAGCAGCGTGGCTTTATCACTTATAAACAGTAAAATTTAAACCTATTCCATTCTATGAAGTAAAATAATTTAAAATTTAAAATTTTGTACAACCGACTTCAATATAAATTATTAAGAATAACTCAAAAACTATTAGTCAGACTTTCACCAAATTGGGACCACATGAGAAGCACCAGCTTTCAAAAAAAAGAATCATCGAAATCGGTTCACCCAGAAAAAAGTTATGAGGTAACACACATAAAAAAACATACAGTCGAATTGAGTACCTCCTCCTGTTTGAAGTCGGTAGATAACAGTTAACAGCCTGCATAGTTTTATTGATGGGCACAATCCTTCTCTCATTTCTGAGAGGATTTTGAATCAGAGAAAGTCTGCTTAGCTGTCCCAACGTGAGTTGGCGGACTTCACATGAGGTCGATATAATTTATTAATATTTTAAACATAGAGGTTTCCTCACGATGTTTTCCAACAATTCCAAGTATATAGTAAATAAATAAGACAAACTATAACTACTAAAGCAAAGGGATGAAGACTAACCGGACGTTTGTTTATCAGAAAGTGGAAAAGTGGAAGGTAGAGAAAGGAATTATTAAGTTATAATATTCTAGCACACAGTGCAAATCCGATAGAACACCGAGACGCTGGCTATTTTGGCTACACAAACATGTTACCTGTTGCCGGCGACTCTACTCTTTTGTTTAAAAATATAGTCCCACAAAGCTAAAATGATTGCTTCAGTGAAATTATAATTTATTTAATTTCACTTGACCTCCAATAAAATTAGGTGGTTCACATTCACCTGCCTGTAATGTAAAATATAAGACACGCGGCCTACCCCTGTTTTACTACGGGTCTTACGTAGCGCGAAGTAAGCGTGCGAGATAGTAATTAGGTCGCCTGTCACGTAATGAACTTGTCCGTGGCTGGGAGTGCCGGTTCCAAATGCGCTGGTAAATTGTACGCTAATTACACTGTTACAGTAGCTGATTAAGGTGTGACGGTTAAACGTTATTAAATAAATAGTTATTACGTTAAATAAATAGTTATAATAGTTATTTCTTTTTGTTTTCTTACTCTCAGACCAATAAAAGTCTACTTTTGTACGTTTACCCAATCGTTTGTTTAATTCCTTGTGCGAGTTCGCTTGTCCCAAAATGTTAATATAACTTTCGTACTCGGAATGATTTATGTACGTAAATTATCTTAAGAATGAGCACTGTTGCCTAAGATATAAGGTTATAGCTTAGTTTAGGCACAGATAAAAATATTTTTTCGAAATAATAAGATTGTTATTATTATCAGTCAGTCTCATTATAGTCTTATCAGATAGTCTTATATTAAATTCAAAAAAATTATATAGTAAGTAACCACAGAGCGTAATTTACTAGCTAGCCCCATAGATTGCCTCGTAGGGGGATTTTGCCATAATTGCCACGCTTGGCAGGTGGGTCGCCAACCGCAGATTTTTATTATTTTAAGTTGCTATCAGGAAGACAATATTTGGTTATTTTTATTACAGTCTCATCATTCAATCAACAATAATCGTATTAGGTCTTTACCTATGAAATTTCCGTATTTTATGAAATAAGTTCACGTATTTTTTCCTATATTTTTTTATTTCTATTAATCAAAGTAAAAACCCATGCAATCGATGCATCTTTGACAATGCAGTAGCAGTTTATTGATGCCCTTATTGATGAAATCAGCTGGACGGGAGGCAACAAATTCTTCAAAGGCATTTTGTACCGCCTCTCGGGTATTGAATTTTTTTCACGCCAAAAAGTTATCCAGATTCTGTAAAAAGTAGAAAGTCTGTAGGCGCAAGGTCTGGTGAGTACGGCGGAAGACGGAGAGCTACCAAACCCCAGCTCTTGTAACTTGGAGACCGTATGTTGTGCAGTATAAGGTCGCACGTTGTCGTGCAGAAGCAGCGGGGACGAGCGATTGACCAAAGCTGGTTGGAGACGTGCGAGGATCTCCATCATTGTGCTAAGTTCTTCAAAATTACTTCGTTTGTGTGCCTGTTGAGCAGTGCAAGGCACGTTTCGACGCGTACTTTGTCAAGCTTTTTTACCTTGCCAATTTGATACAAATGGACTAATATTGTTTTGATGCTAACATCGAAAGCTGCTGCAAATTCAGCCGTAGATTGAGTATCATCAGCATCCACAATGGCCTCTAATTCGTCATTGTCGACCAGTTTTCGGACGACCACGGGGTTGATTTTTCAGGTCGAAATTTCCAGAACGGAAGCGGGAAAACCAATAACAGGTGGTGCGTTCGTTTGTAGTATTCACTCCGTAAACGACGTTGATGTTGCCTGCCGTTTGTGCCGCGTTGCTGCCACGACGGTAGGTACTCATATTCCATAATGAAAAGATTCAAATGCGATGAAAACATAGCGCTAATCAATAAACAAATGACTAATTTTGAAAAAAGAATTCCATGTTTTTAAAATAAAATTAATTTGAAATTAGAATTCTTAGCCAAACAAAAATTATTTTGATATGAAATGGCCAACCTATTATGTACAGCGACTTTTGATTTAGTTAAACAAGTACGACACTATATTTACGTTCCTTTTATTTTTATTAAACTGAAAACTGCGTCTTACTCGGTTGGATACGCTTCTGATTGTATTAAATTCCTGTGGCCACGGCGGTTGAACACAGAAAACGCAATTACTCGTATAATGCAGAAATTGCAATATACGATGCAGTTTCGACGGGAAATGTATATTATTTTTATAGAATAAGGGTGAAAACGAGCACACAGTCTACCTGATGATAAGTGGATGCGTCATCATCAAAATTAATCCGTTACAAAGCTGGACATCGTTGTAGGGAGGATTTCGTAAACACCAGGCTTAGCAGACAGTTTGACGATCGTAATACTAGACGTCTCGCACCTTGGATCCTGATTCCTCTCACCGGTTTGGATATTTTACATGATGCTTATACCATCTATTGAATTATTTATCTATCTATTGAAGGCCATGAGTTATTTCTGGCATTTCCCATACTCGCCTCTTACGCCTCAAAATTTATTTAATTTATTTTAAGACGTGCCCATGATATATATATATATATACATACAAAAATTTAGAACAGAGTATGGTAAGAAAAATATGTTTGACGGTGCGAAATTGTATAACGCTTTACCTAAAAATATAAAAGAATTAAAAACTTTATGTAACTTTCTTTAAAAAACACAAATTGAAATTAAAGGTAAATAAGTCTGAACGCACCCTTATATCTGTTTGGGTTGCATTAGTTGTTCGGTTATTAATTATTACAATTTGTGCGCGATGCTCAAACCTAAGTTTACTGTTCTTTTTAATTGTTTACATTTTATCCACATCTATAGTTAATATTCTGCATGCTCGTAATGGATTCCTTTATTATTGTTTGTAAATTGTTTAATTTCTCGTGAGCGATTTGTAATCTTTTGAGAAATAAATAATATCTTAAACATAAACCTACTTTGGAGGTGCGATAAGATTTGTAAAAGAAAGAATTAAAGATCAAAAAAAGAAGGTAAGAAAATTAACTAAGTGTATGTATTACTATACTAATGTATATTCATAAACACAAACACATATATTACTTATTTATAAAAAAATAAATACTTAGATATACTTATTTCATATAAATAAAATTGGAGTGTCTGTCTGTTATGACTGATTTACACAGGGACAGTAACTGGCTCCAAATTTGAGGCAAGTCAGTGCTGACCCGCTACTGGCATAATGTAAATTGATTTGGAGTCAGTACAGCACTTTCGCGCCAGTCCTGACTTCAATATTCCTTCTTGAATATTTTGAAGTCAGTCGACTCCCCCGCCACCCGCGCCAGTGGTATTAACCTTGTCTAAACGACCAAGTCAGTAATTGGTCAGTCGCTGGCGCTGCAGTGTAGGGTGACGTCACGTCAACAAGAAAGCAGAACCGCCAATTTCTTTTCTGTCGTCTATTCATTTTATTATCAAAAGTCGTTTCTTTTTAAATATCTCTTCTTCTAACATTTCCGTCAACTCTTTCAACAGCAGATAGGAACATTTTCTCAATAAATATTTCAATCGTTGTAAATTCTGCCATTTCCGTGAATCCATTTTTCCCACTGACTTCAATAACGTGCGTACACCCTAAAGAAGTTACCACGACTACTGACTGCGTGTAAACAGTGCGAGTCAGTCCTCGGCGCCAGCACTGGCGCCTGTTACTGACCCCGTGTAAATCAGCCTTAATATCGAAATAACTGGCTTCTATTAATGGGTTATTTGCATGCAATTAAGAATGTAAATGACCATTTTTTAAATTTTTGTCTGTATGTCTGTGTGTCTGTCTGTCCGGCTAATCTTCTCAATGGCTAAACCGATTGTGATGAAACTTTACAAAGAGATAAAGAGTAATGCCAGAAGGGATCTAGGCTATAATATACCCGAAAAACTTGAAGTATTTTTTTTTGAAAAAACGAAAAAAGACATTTTTATTTAGTGGTCTTAATATTAGCATCTGTCTATCAAAGTTGTGGTTATTATAGCGATCTTTATTACCTATTTGTTTATGTTTCGTTTCGTTGTTTAGGTTTCGACAGTTTGTGTTACTATTATGAGATTGTGAATTAGCAATTTAATTGTTAATTATTGAAAGTATTAAATTGAAAGCAAAAAACATGAAGATGTTTTCGTTCTAATATGATTTTATGGTGACATTTATGGAGCAGTAAATGGAATTTAGTTACTTAGTGTTAAGTGAGCTTATGATGCGTGTGTTTTAACTTATAAGGTTTCACAGACTAGAATTTATTACATTTTCGGCATGGATCCTCTAATGCAAGCAATAGGATGGCCTGTATGAAGAATTGGGAGGAATTGACTTAATTATTGAATAGTGATGGTAGGAACTGGGATTTGTCAAACGCTATTTACACAAAAACTTGAATACTTTGTTGGAAAAGGCGATATCTATCCTTAAATTGCCTGTCATCGGCGGTAACGAAGCCTCCATAGAAGCCGAGAAGCCGGGCTTGCTCTATCAAATTGCTCAATCAATAATATCAATTAATAAAATAACTCGTAAACTGTTTCAAACTATTTCAAATTTCCCGCGCGCTTCTCTGTCGCTGTCGCTGACCTGTTCTACACAGGCCATAGATTACTGTATATACACAGGCCTTATAACGTCAACACGCGGCAGAACTGCGCGATTAGGTTGTCATAAAAATTAGTCGTCTCTCTCGCACGCGTGGGCTTTTACCGGGCTTTCGAGAAGACGATCGCTCCCTTTCTAACCTGTGGTAAAATGTTCTATAATGAAATATAACTACGATTGTTTATATAGCAATTTGTACGTAGCGAAAAGCCCGGCTTTTAGTGTGAAGTTAGTCATTAGTCAAGAGCGGGCGATACCTTTGCAAGTTCACTTCACATTTCAATGTTTACTCTGTGTATTTACTTGAGCGAATAAATATTGCGAGTTGAAAATTTATGCTTTTTTATAGATTTTTAGTGAAAATGGAGGATAATAGTGTTCCTTGTGATAAATTGAAGTGTGCTAAAGTGCTAATCGGCGAGGAAAAGATAAAATCGAAAAAGAGAAAAGGAAAATTTTTATAAAACTGCTAAAAACAACAAAACCATATCTTGGGCTTGCCCTAGTTTGGAGCCCTAGCTTCGCCACTGGTCATCGGGGTGTAACAACGGACTAAAATATGCACGAGCTCTTGCTTCAACACTAGCGCTATAATAGCAGTCATCTCTTATTAGTTATTATGATGTTGCGGCTGCAAACATCCTCCAAACGAAAAAAAAAACTTCCTGCCAAAATTATATATCGTTCTCACAAAACGAAATAAAATTAACTCTTTAACATTTATTCTCATTCTTCTATCTCACTGTAACAATCAAACTTTTTCGATATCGACGGCGTAAAGTTTACATAAGTTACGTCTCAAACGATCGAAATTGCCGGTCGCACTCGCAAAATACTTGAAACAACCAATCACGTGCGTAAATAAACGTTCTCAGTTCTCACTGTCGAATGCGAGTCAATGCTCGACGGTCGATATCGACGACTTAATACACTCGCACTCAAGAATTGTGATTCCGATTATTGCCACTAGTTGGCGCTGATTTTATTCCATACAAATCGTAGTTAACTTTCTCGGGATCGAACACGTAAAAAAACTCGCACTAGGCACGCAGATGCGTTGTCAGCCGTGAGGACTAAGATGGATTGCCTCGTTTCCAGTAAAAAGGGTCTCCGGTTCTCTACACTCACCATACGAAACACAGCAGCATTAAGCTGCTATTTTACGCTGGTATTCTGTGAGAGCGTGGTCCTTCCCCGGTCGAGCCGACTCATTCGTGCTACAACTATAGTACTAATATAGCTGCAGCATGGCTCTACCACGTACAGTGTTAAATGTGAAATTTGGCACGTTACTTCAACAAGCCCTAAAATATGGACTATTGGCTTGCCTGTGTATCAGAAACGACCGTAACCTTTACCGCAAGCTTATAGATCGCCCGTCGATCAGGCTTTCTTACCAAGAACATAGTTTTAGGTGCATATATGTGCGTCTAGCAGTGGACTATAACGGGCTGAAGAAAGAAAGAAGAAAGATGTGTGCGTGAGTGCGTGTACAGAAGTTGAACATCTTTCTTTGTTGCACTCAGTTCTAGGAGTAGAATGACAATTTAAAAAAATTACAAGTAAAGGCGACTCCACAGGTATTTGAATCTGGCACGCTCTTTCGTTGTGCGTGCGTAACACTTCATGTTACATGTACATGGAGAGGTTACATTATACCGGTTTTTGTATTGAAATACGAGCGGGATGCTAGATAAAGCCCTTTGTATGAAAAACTTGTAACTTCGCTCTACAGTCCTTAATCTATACAAATAAATAAAATTGAAGTGTCTGTTTAAAATGTAAAAATAACATCTTTTTACTGAATGCATATGGAAGTATATACGGTACTTATACCAAAAAAACTATTTAAAAAAATTTGTCTGTCTGTCTGTCTGTTTGTTCCGCCTAATCTCCGAAATGGCTGGACCGATTTTGATGGGACTTTCACTGGCAGATAGCTGACGTTACAAGGAGTATCTAACTTAGGCTACTTTTATTTTAGAAAAAACAATTAGAGTTCCGCGTAAAAAAAATCAAAACCCATGAAATCCAACCGTTATAAATTCCAAGTCGCGGGGAACAGCTAGTTATTATATAAATATTCACCCTATTCTATTGTTACGTGACTTGTGTTTTTTTATAGAAGTATAGATGATAAATTAATTTTGAGTCCACTTGATGGTACTCGTAGGTAGGCTAAGTTGTGTGGTTATATACTTGGACATTTAGCGGTTTCGCAATCTCACAATCGTCAATTACGAGGATATAAACATTCTAGATCACCGTGATGTGGCGTTGTAAGAATATCACTACACCATATCGTCTCGTGCGTCGTAAGAGGCGATAGAGGGACTAAAACCGATGGGTGGAAGCGTTTTAGCAATAACAACTAGAAAATAAACCAGCGCCTATTAAAATGAAGCGTCATTTAAAATAATACTTCTTTCATGGCAAGATAAGAAAAAGTGCGACGGAGATGGACATTATTCTATCTCGCTCGCACTGTAGAAAGGGGGTCGTGACGGAAAATCGTACACTCTTCCTCGCCTAGCCACCATCCGTCAGATTCGTACCGTGCGATAAGGGACTTCGTTCTTAGCGGTTGCTAACCCACCTGCTAAGATTGGCAACTATACCCCCTTATGAGCCAAGCTGTAACGGTACAAGTTGTAACGGTAACGGTAAAAGAAAACATTAGACATTTCACTTTCAACTGATTATTACTCACTACATGCGAAATATACACGAGTGTGTGATACACAATAATGTTGCCACTAACAAGTCGCTGCCATACCATCATTAGCAATTGTCCCGACGCTTAAACCTCTTAATGACGTCTGTCACTGCGCTGACGCACTGACGCTCGTGCGCTTGACTCATTAAAACAGCCTACGTAAATGAAACTTGAGGCGCCGATTGGTATTCCACGTATATGTGTGTTGAACCCGATGCCATGTATGGGCAACAGGTTTAATCAGGATTATTCCTTTAGGTATAATTCCATACAAAAAGCCCCTAATCTATACATATACATAAAATTGAAGTGTCTGTCTGTAATATTGAAATATAGATACTGCTCTTTATTGAGCTAAGGGGATTATTTCCATGCCATTAAGACAAAAGTAACCATTTTTACAATTTTGGGAGGCTTATGTTCGGCAGTGGAATTTGATAGGCTGTAATGAATGAATGAATGAATGAATAGTAGGTTGTTACATTTCGAAAATTCATATTTTCTTTATTTCAGTGCCGTGATCCAACAAACTATTTCAGCACGTTGATGTCATAAATCGACCCTTAAAATATATTTAGAACTAGCCAACCGCCCCGGCTCTGCCTGGGTAGGATGGATTAATGTGGCGTTATTTAGATTTAAAATCAATATAATATAAGATCATTTTATTAATTTGTCGGATTTTCAAAAAAAATCCCAGTATTTTCGGATAAAATATAGCCCAAATCACTCTTAGAATTGTTGTCTATCTGTTCGTAAAGTTTCATTACAATTGGTTCTGCCATTCCGACGATTAGCCCAGATAGAAAGACAGACAGACAAAAGCAAATAACCCCGCTCTGTTATGAGGCATTAAAGACACATACTTCAATTTTATTTGTATGTATAGATTTAAAAACATAAACAAATATCCAACTTGCTTGAAACAAGGTGCGTAGGTGACCCAGATTTTGCAATGTTACAAAATCAGCAGAACCCGATCTCGCAGAACTCCGCCCACAGTAACTGGCATTATCAACATGGTCATTTTTGGATGGCATAAAGACCATTTTTTTTGGCCAATGGCACATTAAACATCGGTCTTAATCGTAGCCCACGTGATCCGCGGATGCTATGATTAATATTTTAGACGTAAGTTGAGGCATAAATTTCGCAACGCATAAATTATCCTTTAACGTTGAAGCTTCGGCGGGACACGTACACTGCTATTAAGGACGGAGGTTGTTAAACTTGTAAGCATCACAGCAGAATTCAAGGACATTGTAAAATGAAATAGTCTAGATAAAGACTACTTTGTTGTTTATGGTTTTTAATGAGATTAAAGTAAAAAAAAAAACGCGTAGGTGCAACAAATGCACTAAGCCCGTCGACAAAAAGTTAACCTTTTTTTTTTTATAGAATAAGGGTGACAAACGAGCACACAGTCCACCTGATGGTAAGTGGTAGCTGTGACCCATAGACATCTACATCTATCTTCGTTTGCGAATTAAAATGCAGATGCGTTGTCAACCGTGAGGACTAAGATGGAATGCCTTTTTTCCAGTAAAAAGGGTCTCCGGTTCTCTACACTTACCATACGAAACACAGCAGCATTAAGCTGCTATTTTACGCTGGTATTCTGTGAGAGCGTGGTCCTTCCCCGGTCGAACTGCGAACTGCGAGGAACCCTAATTATTTTTCTAAATTAAAAGTAGTCTAAGTTACTCCTCATGACATCAGCTATCTGCCAGTGAAAGTCCCGTCAAATCGGTCCAGCCGTTTCGGAGATTAGCCGGAACAAACAGACAGACAGACAGACAGACAGATAGACAGACAAAAATTGTAAAAAGTGTATTTTTTTTATTTATTTGTTATAAGTACCGTTTATACTTTCATATGCATTTAATAAAACGCTGTAATTTTGACATTACAAACAGACACTTTGATTTTATTTATTTGTATAGATATAGCTGCAACATGGCTCTACCACGTATAAGAACGTTTTAATGAGGTAGAGTCACCTTGCAGCTATATTATGGATACAAACGAATACCAGCGTAAGATAGCAGCTTAATTCTTCTGTATTTCCTGTGGTGAGTGTAGAGAACCGAAGAGGAACCTTTTTACTAGAAACGCGGCATTCCATCTTAGTTTACAGGGTGATGACATTTTGATTCTTATCTTATGAAGTTGTCTATGGGCCTCAGCATCCACTTACTATTAGGTGGAGTATGTGCTTGTTTGTCATCTTAATTCTATTAAATAATATAATTCGGACTCACGGCTCGTAGTCTACGGAATGAAGAAAATGTGTTTAACAAAACATTAATTTGTCCATTAAGTCGTCATTCACACAAATAAACTTAATTATATTTAAAATTTATTTAAAACAAACTTTCATAGGCGTTGCTAGGGGTCCATAATCTAATCAGCTCCATTGCATAGTTATCGAAGTTACATAAGTCAGACAAATTCCGCTCAATCGGATGTCAGTTAGTGCTTCAAAAATTGATTACAAATTTTGAACCGAAAAGATATATAGAAAAAGCAAGTTAATAAAAAACTTGTAATAAAGAATAGTTAGATATTTGTTTATTTGTTTACATATTAAAACAATAAATAGCTAGAACAGCTTATTTAATAAAACCTACATGCAAAGAGAGAATATCTGAATAGTTTGGCGCAATGCAGTCGGATTGGATGCTGCCGCATCGATCATCGCTTTGAGTGAATAAACCAAAAGTGCAGGTTCAGTGTGGTTAAGGCGGCCAACTTTATGAAAAGTCAATGCGGGATATTACTGTGGATGGGGGGAGGGCGGACGTGCACGCATTTTAACTAGGAAACGAACAAACGTAACGTACTGAAGTCATTATTTATTTTACCGTCTGTCACTCACACTCATGCATACCGGCCTTGAAAATGGATTTGGGAATCTCTGAATGAATTAAATATTTAAATATTTTAGGAATGCGGAACATGCCATACGCATTTTGAGGTTTGTGCGGGCACATTTTAATAATTATTGCAATGCGGGGTTAAAACTGCTATTACGGGACGATCCCGCAGAATGCGGGAAAGTATGTAGGGTCGCCTTAAGTGTGGTTAAATATAAAATGTGACAAAACTCCATTTCTTTCTTTCAGTATAATATCTACAAGGTATAATACACATTTTTAATTATAGCGGTTTCAATGTATGTCAAAGTATAGATAACTAGTAAATGTAACAAATTGACATAAGAATAGAATAGAAAAGAATAGAATAATTTTTATTCAATATATATTACAGTACATAATACTTATTGAAAGTCATTTTTTTACTTTTACCATTAGTTTGCAAAAAACCTCTGTCCTGGGAATAACCAGCATGAAACACAGTGGATTTTTTTAAAAGTACAATTTACAATATAATATTTTATACAATTGTTATGAAAACATTTTAGATACAGCATGGTAGCATTCCCAGGGGTTATTATCAATCATGTACTTTTTAGTAGTATAATAACCCTTATTAGAAAATTTTTGCTTAATAAATATTTTAAACCTTTTGATAGATAAGGTCTGCATTCATTCATTAATTCATTACAGCCCTTCACAAGTCCACTGCTGAACATAGGCCTCCCCCACGGAATGCCACAAAGCACGGTCCCGAGCCACCTGCATCCATTGACTTCCTGCATGTCTTACCAGGTCGTCACTCCATCTAGTGGGGGGACGCCCTACACTTCGCCTGCCGGTACGAGGCTGCCACTCGAGAACCTTCTTCAAGGTCTGCATATTTGAATGAATTGAATGAAAGACTGTATAAAAGAAGAAAAGGTATATACATATATTGAATTCATTTCTAAATATGACCTTCATCAGCAAAAAGCGATCTTGTAAATGTAGACATAAATTACACGTATAATAGAAAGCGGCAGTTATGAATAACAAGTTAGTAAGTTAAGATATAAAAAAGAAATAACATTATTCAATTGATTTACGAAGCATTTAAGTTATCGTATTCTTTGAAAGGCCTATGTCCAGCAAACTGAATAACAAAGATATATTTCACTCTCTTCACACAATATGTGGTAAAGTTTTACGCTATCACTCTTTTGTCTATGTTATAAGAGCTCTTTTGTCTATATTAAAACTTGAAATATATTAGTTGCCTGTTGTTCAGGATCATCTTACCACTATCAAAAGTCCATTTGTGAATACCATAGGCACCATACCTGGCCTCCAAATATATTGCCTCATAGGGGGATATTTGTCATAGCTGCCTCGCTTCAAGTTAGCAACTGCAGTTGTTTTATTTTTTATTTTAAGTTGTTACCAGGAAGATGTTGCTGCCCATCTAATGTTTCATGTCCCCCTGTCGCCTCTTACGACACACTCGGTACGATATGGGGTGGTGGATAGTCTTACACTATCACACTTACACTTTTTTTGAACAAATATAGTATTTTTCCCAAAAAAGGTGCAAGAATATAATACTTTTGAAAAATTCAGGAAAAAAAGTTCACATTTATTTTTGATCTTTATGTATTTTTCCATATATATTTGATATTGCTCTTCGCTTTGGAGATCAATGATCTATTACCTTTAAAATAATTATAGGAAACTGAGCAATTTAGATTCATATTAAAATAAATTAAAAATTCATTTTTAATTAAATTTATTATCTATTTCTTTCTTCCTTCAATTTAACATTCATGATGGATAAAATTCTTTCCGTAAAACTTACTTGTTCCAGACTTCCCGACTTGTTCTAGTCACAGTTAATATAAAAAATCGCGACAGTAGATTTAGGAGAAAAATATAGTATTTTTCGTACTATATTATTTTTCTATAATATATAGTACAATTGACTGAAATATAGTACGATACTATATATTATAGTACGGGTGGCAACCCTATCTTAGTTATATCGAAATAGTGGGACAGTTAAAAATATAACACCACATCTCTAAATAAATCTAAATCTAAATAATAGATCTAAATTAAATTTACATTCAGTGTTCCCACACTGTGAAAGTGTTCCTACTCTTAAAAAAAAGGCAAATCGCGTAACTAGCGGAGATAATTATGTTACTTACATTATAAAAATACAGTTGAATTAATAACCATCATATTTTTAGGCAGGTTATTATATAAAAGATTACGTGCGTGTGTTGTTACATGAATTTTAAAGATCAAAGTGAGTAATGTCGCGTGCCCAATTTGTTGATTATAATGCGAGTAAAAATTAAATATGTGTTAAGCAAGCGGTGTTATTATTGGTTTATAAAAGTCTATGGGTCTATGGGCTTGAGATAATCCCCTATCCCATATCCATCACACGGGTAAGACGTGACAGAGTGAAACTAAAACAAAAGATTTCAATTATTGAAAGACTTCATAATAATAATTCAAGATAATAAAAAACTGCGCATGGTAGCTATGGCAAATATCCCCTTTATTGGGGAGGCCTAATCGCAATAACTTAACTCTTACGGCAAGCTTTGAGGAAATATAGCGTTGTTTAATCGTTTTTTAATAAATATTATTTTTACTCTTAAAGATCTATCCCATGTAGGGGGGGGGGGGGGGGCTATGTTCGGCAGTGGATTTTCATAGGCTGTAATGACAACGATAAATAAAAGCTGAGTGTTGTCGAATTATATTCGAGTTGAAATAGGACTTAGCTCGCAAGACGTATAATTTATTAATACTTTTAAACATTTCCATCTGCGTTGTCCCACAGAGGTTCTGTTTAAGGTGAGATAGGTGACACATGTCGACGTTGGACATATCGATCGGGAGCGCTCGCCAACTGGCGATAACGCTCTGGAATAATCGTTGTCTATATGTAGGTCAGAGTGTTTATAAGATATATTTTGCGGGCGACTCGTAAACAAAATTTTGAAAATTTTTTTATGAACATAGATTAAATAAATTTCTTAATTAATTTAATTTTAAATATTAATTATATATCATTAGGTGTAGTGACGGTGTGAACCGTGAAGCGGCGGTGTATGAATATCTACTAGTCTATCTTACGACCTAATATCGTCCCGTGGATATCGTAAGGAAAGAAACAAACGGGGAGATGGGCATCAGCGTTTTCCTTATATTAATTAGATAAAAAACTGCGGTTGCTGACCCGCCGGCAAAGCGTGGCTACTATGGCAATACTCTCCATATAATGCCTTATAAGTTATTCCCCTTATGAGGTCTATGTTCAGCATTGGACTTTAATATACTCTAATGAATTCCAAATATGAGGCTTTGTAAGTGCCCCGTAACTAACCCTATATTCCAATATTATCCAACCATACTGCATACGATCATTATAGTATAAAATATTAAAATAATAATATGTTTTAAATATTTAATAATATTAATAAACCTGTTACTTTCTATGCAGTACAGCCACGCTGCTGCTATATTTTGGCTACAACACGAATGGGTCAAGAATGGAAATGGTGGGTGAGGAAAGATCATCCTCGCACAGAATACCAGCGTTAAATTGCAGCATAATACTTCTGTGATTCGTATGGCGAGTGACGAGAGACGCAGACCCTTTTTTACTGATAACAAAGAATTCTGTCTTAGTGGCTACTCAGGGATGACACCGCATTGCATTTTGATTCTTAATTGGGGATAGACATAGGTTGTCTGCGAGCAACAGCATCCACTTACCATCACGTGGACTGTGTGCTCGTTTATCTAATAATATTTAATGTTATAAATATACATATATAAAAATAATGTATCAATATTATTTCCGAGTAAAATTTATCTATACAATCGAAATTGAGAGCAATCTCGAATAACGTTCACAGCTGAAATAAGTTTTCAATTATTTTAAATATGATTTTTTCATTATTAGGAAGAAGGATGCGGATTGGATTGAATTGTATGAAGATGGAATAAAAAAAAATTTACAAATTTTATCGCGTTTATTTTTAACTTTTTAGAAGAAGAAGAAGAAGATTGCAGATAGATGCCTTATATTTACCCACGACTAGTTTCCAGAAGGTTTTCTTGTTTGTCTTGCATGACGTCAGTGTCTGCTTACAGTCTATTGTCAACACGTATATCGAGTGTCTTCGTCAAAATAATAAATTTGTCTTGTCGTAAAAACGTGTTACATCATATATTTAACTTTTGATGGTTCCTTGGCGCAGTAGCTTAGCAATGAGTATCGCTGAGGGCCGCGGGTTCGAAATCGGCACGGAACAAGTATCGATGTTTTACCTTGTGAAATTTATGTATGTAAGCTACCTCCACGATGCAGAACAAAATCCTAGTGTATTTTACCTTTAGGTATTGTATTTAAAAACAAAAAGAAAGTTTGGTATTACTCATTATAAGTTCAAAAACTAAAAATAGATCATCTCTTGATTCGTTTCCTCTGTCACCTCTTACGACACCCACGGGACGATATGGGGTAGTGGATATTCTTACACCGCCGCTACACGATCGAGAATTTTTGTTACTGTCAAATTTATTAGCTTTAAAACTGTATGTCAGTACTTTCATCATTCGCATAAGACAGTAAATAGAAAATATTTGTCAGTGTAAGCGTTCAACATAAGGTTAGCTTATATTTAATTCGTATATACATTTATTTCGTTTATTCAAAATGAAAGTTAAACAGATGAATTAGCTCCACTCCTAGGCGTTGTTATCAAACCTTGAACAATTATTGACTTTCACAATAAAATTAGCTAAAAATTGAGTATAACATACCTAGAATATATTAATAAGTTTACTAAAAACAAAGCATTTACAATGTAATGCAAGGCGTCTGAATCACTATAACCCACATCATAAGTCTACTGCTGAAAATAGCCCTCCCCATACAGTGCCACGAAGTACTGAGCCACCTGCATCCATAGACCACATGCGTGTTTCATCAAGTCATCATTCCATTTAGTTGGGGGTCGCTTAACACTGCGCTTGCCAGTACAAGTTACCATTCGAGAACCTTTCTTCCAAATTACCTACAGATTCATATTGATAGGTATTAATTTTGTATAAATTCTTATTCTCGAGTTATATCGCCATTTAAAGTGCAGATCTACTACGTGCTGTGGTGAAGGAATATATGGTGAAGAAACATGCATGTCTGAGAAACTAAAATATTTCGCGCATATAATATGTGAAGTCTTCTTTTTCATATTTATATAACTTTTTAGTATTTTCAATAAAACATAACGAATTCCAGTCATTTGGCGTCACGGGCTATTTTAAATGATGATTGTGTCCTTCTCACCACTTTTGACCACTGCAAAAACTTTCGAATACAGTGAAAAGCTATTTACTGTGTACAGTGCTACAAAAGTACGCTAAAACCAACAATTTGTCCCAGCACATACATTGCCGCTGTTAAAATTCGAAGGCGAAGCGAAGATAATAACGTATATTATAATTTACCTTTCTTTTTAATTATTAATCACATTAATATGTCTGGGTATCCTGGTTATCTAAAGGTACATATTACATCCTGGCATTTTCTACCAACGACAGTCGTGCGAAACTTAGTGAAAGTGCCGCTAAGTGTGCCACCGTACCTGCATTTTATATCTTAATAGCGCCGTGTCGGGCTTTATTGCCATGTTGCAGAATGAGAATTATGTATTTTTCGTGCAATTTATGCATGTAAAATACATAAATACGAGATTATCCTTTTAAGAAATGTATGAAAGTTCTACAGTTACAAAAACAACATAATAATAATAATATCTTCCTGACGGAATTTCGGTCACGCCGACCAGTTTAAACGGAAACTAGTCACCTGAGCAGGACTGGATTATATTATTTACCTGAGTGTGCAAGCATAGTTGTACTCTTTATTCTTTCACCCTCATAGTCTGATAGGACGGATGGACAGACCTTATTATTAAAAGTGAAAGTTAAACAGATGAAGGTGCTTCAATTGGACTTCCGGGTTAACTGGGAGAGATTGCCAAAAGCTAAGTCTTAAGCTTAAGTCTGCTCATTGTAATCCTTTCTGTTAATCGGTTGTAAATGTATATAAACGGACCGAAACACAATTGAAGCCTAAATCGAAGTTTTCGCACGATTCCGTATATATATTTTTTCTTTTTTTTACTTTGCGCGCTTTAATCTTTAGAGATATGCCTAGCCCCATCGTTACCCATATAAGAGGCTCACATTTGAGGGTTTAAGGAAAGCTCATTAAACATCCTAGCTACAACTGATGCAGGTTTTCACAGTATAGTCTAGGCCGGGCCCATGTTGTTTTCCTCATCAGCGATTCTATCTATATTTAACAAACTCCATCATCAAATGTTGGACATCCTCTAAAATCCCAGACGCTTTTCAGTTAGAAGCGGCAGTTTTTTATCGGCGGAATACAGTAGTAGATATACTGAAGCTTACCGTTACCGTACCGTTACAGCCTATTAAAGTCCACTGCTGAACATGGGTCTCCCCTATGGATTTCTTCAAAGTATTTGACATAGTTGCCACGCTTGGCGAGCGGGTTGTCAACCGCAGTTTTTTTTATTTTTTGTCGTTATTAGGAAGACTCTGTTGCCCATCTCCTGATTTGCTTCCCTCTGTCGCCTCTTACGACACCCAGGGGATGATATGGGGTAGTGGATATTCTTACACCGCCGCTACTCGGTAATACTGAAGCTTAGGTTCAGAAATAGGTAATTTCGACTTAGGAGGAGACTTAGGAGGTGGTACGAACCATGCGGATCCCTAAAAAGTGAAGGAGTTTTACCATCCAGTATAAATTTATCATGTAATACAGCTATGCGTGTATTAAATAAAAAATGTCTATTAAGGGCAAACCGTTGTTGGGTGCAGTCAGTACATGACCTGAATAATAGTTTCGATAAATTTGTTAAGTCATCAATATAGAGCTATAAAGAAATAGATTTACACGGCTACTATTTCATAACTGTCATTCAAGTTGATTTTTAGCATGCTTATTACAGATGATTTAATTAATTTATGGACTGTAAAATGAAATAAAACTTGCAAATATTTTTATTAATTCCTTTCCTTCCTTTCTTTATAGCCTATTAAAGTCCACTGCTGAATATAGGCCTTCCCCATAGATATCATCTATGGGGGAGATATTTGCCATAGTTGCCACGCTTGGCAAGCGGGTTGGCAACCGCAGTTTTTTTATTTTTAGTCGTTATTAGGAAGATGCTTCTTTTATTTGACGCTGATTTGTTTTTATTATTCTACCGACTTCAAACAGGAGGAGGTACTCAATTCGACTGTGTTTTTTTTTAATGTGTGTTACCTCATAACTTCTTTTTGGGTGAACCGATTTCGATGATTCTTTTTTTATTTGAAAGCTGGTGCTTCTCACGTGGTCCCATATAAATTAATGATTAAGGTCTGACCAATAGTTTTTGAGTTATTATTAATAATTTAGATTGAACTCGGTTGTACAAAATTTTTAATTTAAAATTTTTAGATTTATAATTGTAGAGTCCTGCTAAAGCAAATCAATAAAAAGACCCGACCGAAGCAATCACGTTTTAACAAATACATGAATAAGTACATGTGTTTCACATTTTCACAACACCAGTCATTTCACGAATAAATAAATGACAGGTGAATGAATGGTGGTAGAGTTACACTGCAGCTATATAATAAAGGGATTTGTGGCTGCTGTACAAATTAGTCGACTCGACCGGGAAAGTACCACACTCACACTAAAGTAGAGAGCCAGACATTCTATCTAAGCCCTTAGTCGTGAAAACATAGCATTTAAATTTTGATTATTAATCGATGTGTGCTCGTTTGTTACCATTATTCTATTAAACATGAGCAAATCGAACTGGGGACTCAATAACCGGCAATGACGTAACAGAAATAACATAATTCAACTATGTTCTTTTTGTCATTATCTATATCATTATCAAAGATGCAGAGCCCATGGCTGAAAATATGCCTCCTCCGAAAAATTTTCACCTGCATCAATCGATTAACCGCAAATTTACTCCCGAATGTCGTCGTTCAATCTAATTATTTGTCATTCACTTCACTTGCTGATACAACGGCAGTGCTTGAGAATTCTATAATCTATCTAATTGAAATTATCGATTTTTCGAGCTATATATATGACAGACTAAACATTACTACAGCATACTGATCCCTTGAATGGACATGTCGGTTACTTTGGTTCTAGAACGGATATCCTCGTCATTAAGTCTATCTCACAGAGATATTTCAAGGGTCACTCTGTCCTCTACTAGAGTGACGTTGAGAAGAACATTAATTTATTGTATCCGTAATTAATTGACAGTGTGTCTATTCATTCCTGTGGTCTACGGCTACGGCAACAAACGCGAAACTGGAACAATTCAATGTAAACTTTAGTGACACAGTCTTCCCCGTAAATAGTCTACATGAAGTATTACAGTTATTATTTAATCGTTATTTTTTTCGTATCGTGACTTTGTTGACATATTTAATGCCTTCATTTAACTTTACTTCTACAAAAACAACAACAACAAACTAATGTTGGTAATATAGTTACCATTATTTCCATTAAAATCTGCCCATTATGTAGAAATAATTTCCCTTTTACAAAACCATTTCATGGTCCATATCTGCTGTGTCTGAGTCTGATAATCGAACAATATTTCGAGGATTTGACGTCAGCAATCTCACATAGGAGTTGAGCAGTGTACTCTTTCCTGCTTCTAAGCCCTCTCGATATATGATAGCTTCCTTGCCGAGTAGTGGGACTAGCTGTTTACTTTATTTTATGCTTATGATTCAGTGTTACAGAGTTACTGACAAAGTCGCCCGACATGCTAACGAGGAGATAGTCTTACATAACTTTAGTTTCATTTATGTCACTGAAGCTTTTTATAGAATAAAGCTTAAGTAGTAATTAGCAAGGTTCAATGTTCTCTGATAACAACTACCCATGTGCATCTTATCGGTGTCATTAGAGCGTAAGTCTCTTAAAAACCGTTTTCATACTGATAAGTGATAATGACGAAATATAGATATAACCAGAGTTAGGCCAGGATACAGCCTGACTGCAAACAAAAGCACCATCACAAATAAATAACAAAAATCGTTTGGGATGATAAGCATTTCAAATTTTGTACATAAAATTAATTTATGTATTGATTTACTTATTTATTACAGACTATCACATAAAAGAAAGTCCACTGCTGAACATATGCCACCCCCATGGATTGTCTCATAGGGGAAGGGGAATATTTGCTAAAGTTGCAACGCTTGGCAGACGAGTTAGTAAGCGCAGTTTTAAAGTTGCAACGCTTGGCAGACGAGTTAGTAAGCGCAGTTTTAAAGTTGCAACGCTTGGCAGACGAGTTAGTAAGCGCAGTTTTATAGTTGCAACGCATGGCAGACGAGTTAGTAAGCGCAGTTTTTTTATTATTAATGAGTTCATAAAATGCTGCTGCCCATCTCCTGTTTTATATTCCCTCTGTCAGCTCTTACGACACCCACGGGATAATATGGGGTAGTGGATTCTTTTACGTTATCACTACACAATGTTATATAAAATACAATTCTGCTGTTATATAAAATTTTTAATTTGATATAAGATCAAATTTATTGAGCCCTTTCGCTACTGCAAGAGCCGTGGTAGTTAAGAGGCTAAAAGCACACTGTAAATTTCACAGAATCCGTGCGAAACCGGATTCGATCCCTGCCGGCACCAAATAAATTGTTAATTGCAATTTTAAGCACTGATTTAATGCGTGCTTGGCGGTTAAAAAAACATCGTGAGGAGCCCTGCAAGTCTGAGAACTAAAAAATATTTTGAGGACATGTGAATTCCGCGAACACGCATTGGGGCAGCGTGTCGGACATTTCCTTGCCATGAAACCCTTATAGAATTTAGAGGCCCGTACCCATCAGTGGGACTTATACAGACTATAACTAGACTTTACTTTCGTGATTTAAATAACAGTAGCCAATAAATTAGCGTTTCGTATAAATGTGTGGACAAATTTTATAACACGTGGTAGAGCCACGCTGCAACTATATTATGGTTGCAGCCTGAATGGGTCGGCTCGGCCGGACCACGCTCTCACAAAATACCAGCGTGACATAGCAGCATAATGCTGCTGTGTTTCGCATGGTGAGTGTAGAGAACCGGAGACGTATTCTACTGGAAACGGGACATTCCATCTCAGTCCTCAGGGTTGACAACGCAACGCATTTTGATTCTTAATCGATGAAAGGTAGGTGGAGTATGTGCTCGTATGTGTTTGTTACCTTTATTGCATTAAAAAAATCTATTTCATGTACCGATATTACCTTTACACAAACTCTACATATAATCCACAGAGAAGAATATTATAAAAAACATGATTATAATAAAAAAGTTCTTTTATCTACTTGTCATCAGGGGACCGTGTGTTCGTATTTTTACCGTTATCTATAAAAAAAAAAAAACTAGGATTTGCGACCGCGACGAGCTGACGCCAGGAAAGTAAACGATTAAATCATGACAGTGCTGCATATAACCATAGCTCGTCAGACAAAACAACAAGTAACGTTTCCAGTGTGAGAAGCACAACACATGTTCAATAACATAATTGAAACTTTCTCACCATGCTGCTTCATTTTAGAAATAAATAATAAAGTAATAACGCTGTATAAAACACATTTGTCCTGTGAATGATGTTTTCTTTTGTCATGATGCCGATAGATTAGTGTTCAGAAATATGTATAACTTAAATCATTAATCAAAATGATTTATTTTACATAGTGATGCAAGGAAGTCCATGGATGCGGGTGGTTCAGGATCGTGCTTTGTGGCATTCCTTGGGAAGGTATATGTTCAGCAGTAGACTTGTAATCTCCTGTAATAATAATAATGATGATTTACATACACAAACTCTAGAGCAGTAGGCAGAGACTGTGCACTTCCATTTGTTACGATCGTCCTGACCCTTATCTCACTTCGTTCATAACCACATAATTATGATAAATTATTTGATTTTTTAAAAAAGAAACAGTAGTGAAAGACGAACTTACAATCCACTTTACCCCTACCACTTACCATTCAGGGGGCAGTAGTCAAGCACCGACTCAGAATAGTAAAAAACCTGTTAGTAATTGGCCTCCGGGCAACTACTGAGAATTTCTTGATGGAAAAACTCAATAACTGATTTTTATTTGGCCCGACTCGGGATTCGAACACCTCATGATCAGCAGTCGCACTGCTACAACCACTAGACCAACGAGGCAGTCAAAAGTAGCATGATGGCGTTATATATTTATTTATATTTATAGACTAGAATTACATACATGTGATCTATATTGAATTTTTTTTTTTTTAAAAGAAGGAAAGGATTTTTAGGAAAGGAAAATTCAACTTTGTAAAGTCGGCCTAATTGTCTGTGTATATGGTCTAGCCTGCGTATTTAGTTGTTGAAGAACCACAGCTAAACATATTGTTATGGTGCAAACTGTCAAACAAATTATTTTCACTTTCATTTCCAAAAGTGGACGTAGAGCTTAGCAACAGAATTATTTTAACAAGTAAAAATTTAAGGATTTCTTATATTTACGCGAACACTACACATTCAATAAAAATATTTTTACGGATTTTATCGCGTTTAATTTACTATTTTAATTCCCGACGTTTCGGGTGCTTTACAGCAACCCATGATCACGGGGGGGGACTGAGATGTTCTGTATTCATCGATCACTAATATTATTAGTGATCGATGAATACAGACTATATATCGTTTGCAAATAAGCCAGTTATATTTTCAGCACAAGCAAAATATTTTTCTAAAATCATTAAACCCATTTTTTTATATTTTTAAACAAATGCATGCCCGTTGTTGTGTGTCTGTGTTTGCATATTTTTGAATAATATAAATTGAATTTTGAGTCCTTTGACACCAAAATAACCTTTCAAAATGCCCCATTCTAACGCGCTACTATAAGTTATATTAATCTTAACTTTCGAGAGCGAACATTTCGGCGTAGTTCCATTGACTGAGCGTAATAACGGCTAAGAAGAGGTCAAGGTTCACATCGCGAACAACAGCAATAGCCTTCTCTCTTTCACACAAACTGCATCCTGCTAAGGTCTGAGGGAAATAGACGACAAGATGATATTCAAGCGCCGATGCCACAAACATTTGGCGTGTTCAAAAACATTAACCGTTATGAGTCATAGAGAGGTAAAACATTCAAATAGTTCAATTGTTATTGCAAAATATAATTACGGTACTAAGAAATAAGATTTATAATACAGTTGGCAAGTCATAATGTGTGTTTGTTTATCTAAGATCAAGCATTGTTATTTCTTACTCACATTAATCAAATCTAGTCGTATTTCTTACTTAATTAATTAAAGAAAATGCTTAATTACTAGATACTAAATTATCTAAAATAAAATAAATCTCTAGTAGGTACTTAAAACTTTTTTAAGAAAATTGTATGACTAACTTCGGATTCGTTAGAATGTAAAAACCTTCCACTTTAACAATATTAATACATATAGTTATTGTAAAAATCAATTTATTTATTTAGTTACTAGCTTTACCCCACGGTATTACCTGCATCCAAGTCAAAGCGAAGAGAAGATTTTAAGTCATATTAAGCCTTACTAATAGTGAAAACCGCTTAACTAAAGAAAAAAACAGCATCTACCTGCTAATTCAAAATAATTAAAAACTGCAGTTGCCAACCCGTCTGCTAAGCGTGGTAACTATGCCAAATATCCTTCCTATGGGGCAATCTGATATGCCTATGTTCACCAGTGGACTTTTCATATGCTGTAATAAATGTTTATAACATGCTCTACATTCAAGTTGAGTTCTCCAATATACTGATAGCCTCAAGAAAAGTAAAGACAAACTATCAATAGAGTTTCGTTAGTATACGAATTAAAAGTACCTATAATTACTAAACCTTTTTTAGGTAAGTAATCCAAGTAAGCGGGCGGAAAACAATGCTTGTATGAACAGTAAGTTTCATAGTGCGTGTGCAAACAGAATTCGATGTTCCTTAACGAAATTTTAACTGCAATTTTAAGTGTTGATTTTCCAAGTACGTAACGATGAAGCAAATATAGTAAGACGTCGCACGTCTGGGGAATTAGAAATATTTCGCCGATATGTGAAGTCCGCCAATACGGCCTGCGACAGCGCGGTAGAGACTTCTCTGCTTTATAGACCCTTTCAGAAAGCCAGCCACTTATCATCCGGTGGACTGTAAGCTGTAACCTCGTTTGTTACTTCAATCCTTACGTGTTAGAGCCACGCTGTAGCTATATTATAGCTGTATCATGAATGGATCGGCTCGACCAGGGAAGGACCACGCCCTCAGAGAATACCAGCATAAAATAGTAGCTAAATGCTGCTGTTTTTTTTGTATGGTGGTTTAAAGAACCGAAGACGGCTCCGTGGCGCAGTGGCATAGCAATGAGTTGAAGCGCTGGGGGCCGCGGGTTCGAATCCCGCACGGAACATGTATTTGTACGACCTACAAATATGTGTTACGGGTTTGGATGTTTGTCCTTGTGTAATTTATGTTTGTAAACTGCCTCCACGATACAGGAGAAAATCCTAGTGTGGGGGTAAGGTTTTGAAAAAAAAAAGAAAAAAAAGAAAAAAGAAAAGAACCGGAGATCCTTTGTACTGAAAATGAGGCCATTTATCCTAAGTGTTGACTACACATCTGCATTTGGATTCTTAATCGAGGATAAGAATAATAAGAAATCACATAGTCTTTCTTCACAAATTGTAGTTTTAAAGTTAACAATATTGCTATAATTAGGTTCCGGCTTTGTGAGAAACTTTTTTTTTAAACTTTTTGTGAGAAACTGGACTGGTGGGTAGATGTATAGATATGTCTTGTGGGTCACAGCATTCACTTACCTTCAGGTGGACTATGTGCTCGTTTGTCACCTATATTCTATTAAAAAAAAAATCCAACCTAGCTTCGTACCAATCATCACACAGGTCAATGTAGAGTCGACACGGATACGTGTTTAGAATATAATCCGTTACCGACGCGCTAGCAAACGTTAATAAGTAGATTTACAAACACAAATATGTTTACATAATGATTTCTTATATTTACGCGAACACTACACATTGAATAAACTACTTACTTTACTAACTTTTTTAAATTAAATTACAATAGCCTAACTAATAAAAAACATCCTAATTTCAATAGTGAGGGAGGCTGTAATTAATAAAATTAAAACTAAACCCAAGCATACCACTGCAAGACTTCAAGACACAGATAGTTCATTCTGCGTAGATCGGACCAAAATTAATAATAAAAAAGCTGAAGGTACTCCGGATTAACTCTGACATCGGGACGTCAATCACCTCAGTCCCCCGTGACCATGGGTGGTGTAAAGCACCCGAAACGTCGGGAATTAATAAAAATAAGTAATTAAACGCGATATAATCCGTAAAAGTAGTTTTATTCAACAAATATGTTTGTGGAAATATAAGTTGGTTGTATATATCGTTGATGGGAAGATGGGGGCACTGCAAAACACCTCAGCCAACCCGTTTGTCCGGTATGAACATTAGAAGGCCATTTACCTCCCATGAAGATTCCATGTTGTAACAGACAATGACAAATCATAAGACTTTGTAAATTGCAGCATAGCATTTTACTGCTGGCGAAACTTTTATTTATTACTAGCGACCCACCCCGGCTTCGTCTGGGTAAGATCTATTAAGCTGGCGTTATTTAGATTTAAGGTAATCAAAGCTCGTTTTTTTTTGTCAATATTTCGTTTTTACAAAAAAAAAAAACATAAAATATAGAGTAGATCATTCCTGGCGTTGCTCTCTATCTGTTTGTAAAGTTTCATCACAATCGGTTCAGTGATTCCGAAGATTAGCCCCGATAAACAGACAGACAAATAATTTTAAACGATTATTTCTGTCTTTATAGCATGCAAGTAATAGGAGGTTAATAGAATGCAGTTATTTTAATATTACAGACAGACACTTCAATTTTATTCATATATTTAGAACGTAGTGTCATAAACACAACAACCAAAACCTACACTTGGCTTTTTACATTAATGGTGGGTGGCTCCAGCTGAGTTCAAATCTAGGACTTGTCAAATTAATATCGAATCGAACAATCAACCGAATCCCGCAAGGCACAAGTGTTTGTAAGGGCTACAAGTCCGGGTCTGTTTGTTTTTTCTTATTTATTTATTTAACAATTTATGTACACACAAAGAATTGTTACAGAGTAAAAATAAAAAATGGCCGTATTAGGAAGCTCAAGGTCGCTCAGCGAGCTATGGAGAGGGCTATGCACGGGGTTTCTCTGCGTGATAAACTTAGAAATGAGGATATCCGCAGTAGAACCAGAGTAACCGACATAGTCCAAAGGATTAGTAAGCTGAAGTTGCAATGGGCCGGCCATATAGCTCGAAGAACCGACAACCGTTGGGGAAGAAAGGTTCTCGAGTGGCAGCCTGTACCGGCAGGCGAAGTGTAGGGCGTCCCCACTAGATGGAGTGACGACCTGGTAAGACATGCAGGAAGTCAATGGATGCAGGTGGCTCGGGACCGTGCTTTGTGGCATTCCGTGGGGGAGGCCTATGTTCAGCAGTGGACTTGTGAGGGGCTGTAATGATGATGAATGATGAAAAATAAAAGATATTTTTTGTGCGAGGGTACTGCTTATTTCTACATTGAAATATCTTCCAGCGGGCCCTATATCGGACAGTTCAAAGATAATCAGATGTAGTGTGCACCAACATAATAATAATTATTATTTTAAAGATATACACAATATAATATACAGATAATAAAGATATATATATTATATATGTTTTACATACATAAATTACACAAGAACTTTTTTAAGATTTTAAGAATTATTTCTTCTCTTAGGAATATCTGTAATAATAAAGATAAGTTAGTTATTCGTCAAAAGGTATTTACAAATGCCATGCTGTTTACGTGGGTCAGACTAGTCGCAACTTCGAGAGAGCAATTAGCCGCGTACAGGAATTGCAATCCCGATAAATCCCATTTTGCTAAACATCTCTTGGACACTGGACACAACCTAACCACTCCTTTAAAATCTTACATACTTGTAATAAAGGGCTGCGACTGTGTGTGCTGGAGCAGTTGGAGTTATAAAAAATAAAAATAGTAATGTTGCACTGCTGAATGAACTTTAAATGAAGCTTTAGGCATATGTGTACGTACATGTAAAACAGTCAGTTCAGTTTTTAAAGAGATAGATAATATGGCCGTGGTTTATTTACTCGATTACGTTACCACGTACATAGTCATGGATCGGCTCTACCGGTGTAGAACTATTTAGCCCATAGAGGTAACAACGTATCTGCATTTTGATTCTTGAACTCATGATATTCTTAATCAAGACAGATGTAAGTGTCTATGGCCACAGCATCCACTTAACATCAGGTGGACCTATATGATTACTGTATAAAGTTACAGCCTATATACGTCCCACTGCTGGGCACAGGTCCTCTCATTTCTGAGAGGGTTTTAGGGCAAGGAAATGTCCGCCCCGCTGCCCCATTGCGTGTTGGCGAACTTCACATGTCTTCGAAATATTTTTTTATTTTGATTTCTCAGACATGCAGGTTTCCTCACGATGTTTTCCTTCACCGCCGAGCACGTGGTAAATCAGCACTTAAAATTGCAATTAACAATTTCATTGGTGCCGGCGGGGATCGAACCCGGGTTGCTCGCGTACTGTGAAACTTACAGCGAGCGCTAACCATCTGAGCTACCACGGCTCGTGATGATTACTGTATACAAATGACCAAATTAATACATATAATCTGACAACTATGATTATGATTTTGGTAGAACCATGCTGTAGCTATATTAGTAGTACAGTTGTAGCACGAATGGATCGGCTCGACCGGGGAAGGACAGAATATCAGCGTAAAATAGCAGCTTAATGTTGCTGCGTTTCGTATGGTAAGTGTTGAGAACCGGAGACCGAATGCCTCGTTTCCAGTAAAAAGGGTATCCAGTTCTTTACACTCACCATAAGAAACACAGCAGCATTAAGTATTCCGTGAGAGCATCGTCCTTTCCCGGTCGAGCCGAGCGACTCATGTTACGATCATAATATAGCTTTAACATGGCTCTACCACGTAAAGGACTAAAACGCAGACCTTTACATTCTATTGTAATGAATCGCTTCAAGTGTAGCTAAAAATGTTTGATATTAAGTTAAAATAACTTGTAACCCCGCAGGCAGAAAATCTGAATGTAAAGTACTGCATAAAAAAACTGCTTTTCAGGAACTGGCATTATGGAAATATTCGCTGGTTCGTTAAACAAAATAAAAAAATTAAAACGCACCCTGTTTCCGCTAGTCTAGACAGACGGGTGATTTTAATGAGGGAGGGCTCGGCAAAATAGCAAAATGGTGGCCTTTAGGCCTCAATGTTTGGCATGACGTTGCAGTAATATAACAGTATATAAAGCAAACTCGCTTTGCCGCGTCTTTATTATCTGTTTTAGCGGAAATATTTTAAAGTTACTTGTTAAATTTTGATGCGGTTTTGACCATCATTTAAAAACTTCCTGATCGAAATTTCGTAAACAATATTATATACCTACATAGTTATTATTATAAGGTTACAAGTATGGTAGGGTAAATTTTGACGGTTTGTGAACAAATCACAGTAGAGACGAGTTGTTAATAACCGACATATCATCCCGTGGGTGTCGTAAGAGGCGACAGTGGAAAACAAATCAAGAGATGGGCAGCAGCTTCTTCCTAATAACGACTAAAAATAAAAAATAAACTGCGGTTGCCAACCAAGCGTGGCAACTATGGCAAATATCCATCTTATGAGACAACTTATGGGGGAGGCCTATGTTCAGCAATGGACTTTAATAGGCTATAACGGTAACGGTAATCCAATGTTGTCCAATGTCGGCCTTAGTAAGAGTAAAGGTAAAGTTACGTCCTTTAAACGTCGCACTGCTGGGCACCAGCTACCTATCATTTCTGAGAGGGTTATGCGAGTCCGCCGCGCTGCTTCAGTACGTTATGGCGAATTCCACAATGTTTTCGAAATATTTTAGTTTGCATTGCTGCAACATGCGGTTTTCCTTACGATTGTTACCTTTACAGCCAAACACATTGTAAATTAAAACTTAAACATGTAATTAATAATTTCATTTTTGTCAGAGACTGCTAGTGCTAGTGGGTTGCTCGCGTTCTCTGAAAATTACGGCAAGCAATTAACCTCTGGGTTACCTAACTATTTAAGGCTTGCTTACACTAAATATCTTTCGATAACTACCAAATTATGCACAATATGCAGAATGAAGCTTAATAGGGCCAATGGAAGTCAAAGCGGGGAGCTACACGAATTCCTGTTAAATTGCGATTTCTGAAATTTCAAACATTTTAAGTCATAAGAAAAAGTACTAATTTAAGATGTTAAATGGAGCAAAACGAAGCACTTAAATAGAATCATTTTAGTATCAATCAGTTTGTCTGCCACAGCCGATTATTTTCTAAAATTATTTGCCATAAAATTTTGAAATATAGCATAGAGACATAGACTGTGATTAAATTAGTATTCTGCTCCTAGCTATAATTTATGATATTTTTTGAAAAGCTGAAAAAACGATTAAAATGCTCCCTTATCACCAAAGATTTTTTCAAAAAAATCTTAAAAACCAAATATTGAGAAATATTTGTTATTGTCTTAGACAATTTAATATAATTTGAAAGGGTGTCAGTTAGTGTTACGTGCTCAGTGATAGCTAGCATTAATCAATATTTTCATTATATTATTAAGTTAAAACCTTGCTTATTAAGGTTGATCGAAATGGCCTTATGTTTGTCAAATACCGTGGGAGGTAACCTGCTCAATGCCGATATTAAAGACATTTATTATAGGGTTCGTGCAAAAAAAGAAGATAATAATTGAAACTGCATCAACTCTGGTGAAAAATAATATGTATTTTGAAATTGTGTAAGGCTTTCAATATAACTGACACTTAAAAATATTTATAGGCCTTTGAAATTGTATTTGTTTTTGTTGTAATTATTGTAAATGAAATTGTAACATCGCATTAAAAAGACCCCAGAGTAACTTGGAGGTTATTCTCTGAGAAGGTTGTTTTTACGAACCGGTGCCGATTTCGACGATTATTAGCTTTCAAATTATTAAAATATTTATAATAAAGGATTAATTAAACAAAAATATTTTTGTTTAATTAATCCTTTTTATTTTTTATTTAATTTAAAAATAAGGTAAATTTTAATAGGATGGTCTATTATAACTAAAGTGGCATAAATTTGATTTCTGGTATCTATATTTCAGTATAAGCCTTTAAAAAATTCATACCAGCCAGTGAGTGAATTTTAAAAGACTGATGAAGATGAAGAAGAAAGTAAACGTATTCAGACCCTTTCACGATATGTTTAGAAACAAGTGATAAAATTAAAAATTTTGTACAACCGACATCAATATAAATAAAATGAGAACATCATTAGTGTAGTCGAAGTCAATTAAATATGCATTATTAAGGATAACTCAAAAACTACTGGTCAGATCTTGATCAAATTTATATGAGACAACATGAAAACACCAGCTTTCAAATAAAAAAGAATCATCAAAATCGGTTAGCCTAGAAAAAAGTCGAGGTAGGTATGTAAGTAACACACATTAAAAATACTATCGAATTGAGAACTTCCTCCTTTTTTTGAAGTCGGTTGAGAAGGACAACCACAACACATATATAGGCCTAAAGACAAAAAATTCCTTAGATCTTGTGTTTTAGTCTTTATATCGTAATTTATTTTACCATGTACAGAGCGGCGGCTTAAGATAATACCCCATTTCACCCTGTATGTTTCGTAAGAGAAGAGTTAATTTAATAAAAAATAAAAGATGATTTCAAAGAATTAAAAAGAATGACACAATTTCCACATAATTAGCTTCTTAAGTCGGTTTTAAGACATTAAAATATATACAAGGAACCGCCCTTGAAGTTTTTCCTTAATTAACAAGACTAAGGCCAATAATGGATGAGGAGGAGGATTAATACTACAAGTTTCGCAATTATGTACCTATCGATATAAATTTATAAACTTTTTAATCCAACAATCTTCTCGATTGGAATTCAAACAAACTTTAGAGATCGATAAAAATATTGATTCCAAAATGTTTCGCAAAAATTGATGAAAAACTTCAAAATTCGTTAAATTCAGTATAAAACGATAAAGATAGAGTGCCTATAATAATGATGTAAAATAATTAATTCTTTTGAATCTTAGACGTGTGTATTAGTCATAGCGGAAAAACAACATGACTTTAATGTACATGTTGTATTATATAAAATAAAAGAAACGTTTATTAAAATGTACAATATTTTACCTGCATCTGAAGAAGTCTGGATCCTCCACCCTTCTCCATTTTTATCACAAATTTGGACACACAAATGGAAGACGCGAAGCTTTCACAAATGTAAAATACGGTTAATTTGTTATTAAACAGTCAGAAATATATTTATAACGAAAATAATACACACGATTTATTAAAAATAACACAATAATCACAAAATTTGACACCAACTATGACAAAAAAAAATGTCAAATATCCTTCCCGCGTTTTACTCGAATCTGGAACTGGAATGAACGGGTACAGATAACAGAAGCACGCTTTCGTAATTATTATTTATCGCCCTAACGATAAAACGAGGCAACGCAACGCAACGGTCGCCGAGCGACTCAGCTGTTGTTGTGACGACCTGTGGCGAATTACCGCGAGATGGCAGTACGCGCAGCCTGCATGACTGTGGGCTGAGTAATCGACTGGCTGTGGCTGCACCTTTAACCACAAACATTCATTTTTATTTATTATAAACTTTAAGTCAAAGGACATAGGTGTTTTTTACTACGGTCATCAACTCCAGAAGTACCTTAGATAATTTGGCAATAAAACTTAGATATTCGCTGATTGAATACGCAAAACAGTAACTTATTACATTGGAATATGTAATTCGGCGCATGCCTGAAATCATTTGTAACATTTTGTAAACATCATTAATTATTCGCAAGCCCGCAGCTAAATTCAGTGGAAGCAGCGAAATGTTATCGTAAAACGAAAAGTGCTTTAACCTGTAGCGGGAAAATATCAAGGGAAATAAAAAATGGAGTACCTAACCGATATTGACATCGCTATTTGCTTAGAGACCGCATGAGCAAATTCTAATTTATTTATAGAGTTCTTTGTCAGTCCGTAGTCCATTGCTGAAAAGGATGCTCCCGTCTTTTCTTTCTTCTACTTCTTTATCATACCGTAAAATCTACTGTTCTCTCTTTTTGCTGTTCTGTCTTTCACATTGTTGGAATGATTTGCCTCAATAGCTACGCATGGCAAGCGGATTAGCGATCTCAACCTTTAGGTCTCGCACTCGCACCTTTGAAGCTGCTTCTCTTTACCGTAAAATACCCACAGTATTTCACGCAGTATATTCATCTCATTTACGTCAGCGTAAATGAGATGAATACACTGCTATCTTTCTTTTTGCCGTTTACCATAGTAGTCTTTTACAACCATGTGGTAGGAATGGATTCTCTCACCCCGCTACTATTCGAACCATTCCACTCTACTCCACTCCTCCTTAGTATGACACAAATTCCACAAACGCTAAGCTTGCTAGGTGAATTTTTGTTCACAGAAACCATTTAAGTATTCTAGGTATAAACTATAAAATATATAGGTACGAGTTTGTCTGTCTTCTGGGCATTTCGCTCAGTCTCCTTTCGCAATCTATGGTGACATATGGTGACGGATTTCGCCACCACTGTTCGAAATATGTTTACCGACTATACTTAAAGGATCTCGAATAAAAAATCGTTTTATTATTAATTTTTTTTGTTATTTAGCTTGATTTCTTCGTATGTCTGACCGGTTTACAATTTTAAATCAATTTTCGAATAAGCGGCGACATCCGATTGAGCTGAAACTTGGCAAACTTATGTAATTTCTATGACAATGCAATAATATGGTACCATCGAGCTGTCCTAATGATGGACCCGGATGCTGGCCATAGCAACGTCTCTGTACTTAAATTAATATGAAATCAATTCCAAATAATAGCTTGTTTTAAAATAGATTTCATATTTAATTCATTTTATTTATAGTCTTTACCTGCTCTACATCAATAAAGTTCAGATAAAATTTCCGTAAAATCGATTAACTTTTTTTTTTGAATTGAAATGATGGTGTTAGTGATTGCTTTGTTTTGTTCAAAAAAATACTGTAGAATGAACTGTTAAATGTAAAAAATAACATAAAAATAATTAGAAAAGCTCTATCAAAGCCAAAGTAATATTAACTAGATATTTAAATGTTTATATAACTAATCGAACACGAAGTTTACCTAGTTAAAGTTAGTAAATGACGTAGCTTATAGACAACTACATACATATGTACATCTTTGATTAGGAATCAGTTATCAGATGCGTTGTTACCCCTGAGGTCGAAGATACAATGCCTTGTTAATAGTAAAAGCGTCATCAGTTATCCAACATATAAGACATAGTACTTACAACTATGATGCTATTGTATTTTACGTAAATATTCTGTAAGAGCCTGCATCCCGGTTTAGCCGACCAGCGACCCAAATATATATCATATTTATAAATAAAGATTAAAATATAGTTATAGCCTTGGTAAAATAATTTGAAACTACACTGATTTATTATCAAAACAGCGCCATCTGTCATAAAATGGAAAAAGTAGTATATTTTGCCTTCAGTTACATAGTTATAAATTAAATAATATAAATAACTTACAAAAATTTTAATAATCAGATTTTTAAAAATTCTAAAGTTTAGTTTTTTTTAAATATTTTTGTTATTTTATTTTAAAAGTGTGATAATTTCAATAGATAAAAATGACGTATATTAAAAATATGAAAGTTGATAAGGTTTTTCTTAGATTATTTATAATAGCTTGCTTATAAACACTCTAAGAGATTTTTATATTGTTCGTTTCTATCGCTGATATTATCTACTAGATAGTATAGTTTTGGCTTTCATTATTTCATCTAACAATAGCGCCATCTACTTACTTCTAAAATGGTTAGTCATGATAAAATTAAATAATAGAATGCTACTGAATATACGATGTAAATAATTGAAAATTCGTTCGTGGCATCGTTGGATGTATAGTTACTAGGTAGGTAGATGTGGCCAACAATCATGCAAAAGCTTAGTTTCAGTTTTTATGAATTGTATTTAAACAAATACGAGGGCCGTGTAGTCCGCCATGAGATTTCATCAAGGCACGGGAGCAAAACGTGTATGATTCCCTCGAGGATGAATCTGTTGATTGATGTAACATGTATGTAAGCTGCTACTTTTTTACTTTTCATGGGGCAATATATGCAGTTTATATTTCATTCAAATTTTCGGGTATGTTCTTTTTTGTTTTTACTCTACCGTAAATATTAAGGGTTGCAAAGATGAGTAGAACTCATTATCGTCAGCCTATCAAAAGTCCACTAAAATTAACATAGGCCTCCCCATAAATTGTCAAGTGGCTGGATATTTGTAATAGTTGCCACGCTTGGTAGGCGGGTTGGCCACCGCAGCTATTATTATTTTGATCTGTTGTCAGGAAGATATTATGCTGCCCATCTCCTGTTTATTTTCCTATGTCGCCCCTTACGATGGGACGGTATGAGGTGGCAGATTCTCTTTCACCGCCACAACAAGGAGAACATTTTTCTACTCCCGTTTATGAGTTTAGTGCTTCCCACGTTCACTGTGAATAAAATTTATAAGGAATAAAACAATTTTAAGGATTTTTTTTGCGTTTAATCTTAACTTTTTTAATTTCCGATGTTTTGGGCACTTTACAGCACCCATGGTAACGGGAGGACTGAGGTGTTTGACCACCTGATGTCATAGTAAGAATATAATAGAATAGAATAGATGCAGTAGTATTAAAGTTGGTAAAAATTACTGCCGTAGTATGCTTGGGTTTGAATTTAATTTTATTAATTATGGGGTCCTTAGCAGATGGTAGCACTCAGCCATCTTCCCTATTAAAATTAGGTTGTTTTTGAATTTCAATTGCCTTGCGAAATCATTGGTAGGAATCGGTGTTCTAATGCAAAGATTTGTTGTCTATCAGATCCGATATAATGGTTGGGACGATACTAAACATATCACTGACATATGACATGACATACTTTAGACCATAGACTTAGAATATTCTAAGTCTATGCTTTAGACTTCCCGGAGCGTCAGCGCTTCACATTAACGATATGTTCCTCGTTCGATGACTGCCTCGTTGGTTGTAGTAGTGCGACTGTTGATCATGAGGTCCCGGGTTCAAATCCAGGGTCGGGCCAAAAGAAATCAGTTATTGAGCTTTTCCATCAAGAAATTCTCAGTAGCTGCCCGGAGTCAGGAAGTGGGCGGTGTCTCACCCTCGTGCCTCGGAAAGCACGTAAAGCCGTTGGTCCTGCGCCTGATCTCTCTCCGGTCGTGTCGGACCGAAATTCGGTCTGGAGGATATTATACGTTCCTTTACGCGGGTTTTTATGGAACTTTCATCCAAAGATGCGTAAAAACCCCCTCGTAAAAAAGTTAAAATTTATCGAGATAAAATCCGTGGCATTAGTTTTATTCCATGTATAGTATACATTATTATTGAACTGCATTTATGAAATTTTGAAGTCTACTCGAACGTAAAAAAAATATCAACATCTATTTTATGGTACTAATCTATATTAAATAGGACCAATGATATGAATAAAATATTTCAAATAAACATTATACCGTAAATTGATAGAAGACCATGAAATTCATCATTATTTTGTTAAAACTAAATTAACTTTAATTATGAATGAATGTAAAGCGTAAAATGTAAATAATAATAATACATTTTGATTCCAAGACAATTTACCTTTCTTATGGATACATCGGAAGACACGCCCGATATAAAAAATAGTAGGTGTTTCTAGACATATACATATATATATGCACGTGTTCCTGTAGCTATTATATCTGTGCCACAGAACACAATTACTCTTTACCGAGAGAAGAACAAAAAAAAAGGAAACACGTGTTTATGAGTGTACACGAAAAGCGCCACGGTGGACGCCCATATAAAACTTTTTTAGCGGGAATTTCAAACCTTGTATTCTGTAACTCTTAAACTTTTTGTTTATTTAAGGCAAATTTGAGTAATTTTGGCTCGAGCCTTACAAACCTATTGGGATTATTCCCATACATTTGAGAGGTTGCACCAAAATTACTCGAATTTACTTTAGAGGAGTATGTAGGACAAAATGAAACTAAAAATAAGTATAGTTATGTAATTTTATTTTTTGGAAGAGATTGTTTAATACACTATATATTATTATCGATGCTTTTTATTGCTTTTGCAGATATTTCCACGCGTAGTATTGGTTTATAACATATCTTATCGTGATAATTATTCTTCACAGAACATTAACGTAAATTTAAATCAGCAAAATTCTCATGATGAAAACTTAACACAGCCCAAATACATGATCTGAAACAGATAAAATTCGAGTTAATATAGTAATAATCCCTACAAATAACGATCAATAAATTCAAAATGCTTAAAAACTTACCACAATATTGTCAAAAGTTTTTCTTCTTCTATTGTAGGAAACCTGTAGAAAGTGATTAGATGATTTTGTGCTTTTTATTTGCACAACGCTTAATTTACTTTCGATTCTGATCACACATAGTGCATAAAAAAATTAAATAATAAATAAATTTATAGTCAATATTTCATACAGAGTCAACATCTCACAAAAAATCTTTACACACACAATCGCGAAGAAATGCCTACACACGAAAATGAAGTATTTTGAACCGATAATAACTGAATTTAAGCAAAAATCAACAACAAATATTAAAATCTAAACCTATTAAATAAATTTTAATCAATTTCAGAAAATATTTTCAATATGAAAGACGTTGACAAATAAATGTCATTTTTTTCTTCTTTTAATTCATGGCTTCTCTTGATAGAATTCTGCTTATATTTAATAATTTAATTTTAATCAATTAATAGGTCAAATAATTTTGCAAATCTCAAAGTTATAAGTATATAATTACTGTAAAGTGCAAACAAAAAAAAATATAGCACAGAATTAGAATTTTCAGTTTCTTCCGATATAATAATTATGTATATTTGTATCTAATTTTTAAAATGGCAATCTGAAGCAACGCGAAGGAAAGAAACAGCGATATTTTTTTCTCGCTTTATTTTTACAAGCCCAACACAAATATTGACAAAATCATGATTGTGTGCAGATTTCTCAGCTTTCATACAAAGTTGCATCACCCTGATCTGTGCCAAATACAAATCATCTACGTCTAAATAGCCTTTTAGAATTCAAAAAAAAATCTTTGATAGACAAAGAGACACAGACACCGAGGTGACTCTATGAAAAGTAATCGAATATTTGCTAAATTTGGCACGGAATAGCATTTAATGATGTTTCTAAATTCAAGTTCACACGAGCGAAGCTAGAAATAAATCTTCAACTTCTTTGGAAATTGATCTTTTTTTCTAGAGTACAAACAAATTTATGACGAGTGCCTGGCGACTAAGCCACCACGGCTGAGTATTAATATTTTCTACCGATTTCAAAAAGGATAAGGTACTCAATTCGACTGTATGTTTTTTTTATGTGTGTTACCTCATAACTTTGTTCTACGTGAACCGATTTCGATGATTTTTTTTTATTTGAAAGCTGGTGGTTCTCATAAATTTGATCAAGGTCTGACCAATAGTTTTTGAGTTATCCTTAATAATATATATTGAAGTCGGTTGTACAAAATATTAAATTATTGCTTCTTGCAATTACAGGCTGTCAGGCATTCCTTCTTAGTCCTCAGAGGTCTAAGATGAAATGTCCAAGGATTGCAGTAGCCACTCCTACACGGAAATCTATAGTTAGACTAAGGCCTTTCGAATAGATATTTTTTATCATTTATTCAGTTAATTTTTTTCGGGCTTATTGACTTCAGTTTATATTTATATAAAGCGTCATCAAGCGGTGGTATTTGTTACGAGATGATGTGTTGAAATTACGTAGAACAAGTTGCAAGGCAAGAACGATAGATGGCGTGTTCTAAGTATTCGTGTTGTAAGCCAGTAGTACTTGCCTTCTTGAAACTTATGTGCCTACTTAGACTAATTTTAGAATTAGTTATAAAATAAATTTATATTATAGTAGATCGTAATCGGAATCAAGTTTGATACCTGTTGATGGCACGACTGATATATAATATATTACGGGTTAAAGTTTGAAACTGCTGTTTTATTTCTAAAAATTTGAACATAATTCTAAGAAAAAATTATTTACCCTCATTACCCTCATTTATTCAATCGAAGTACTTACCCTCATCTATACATTTCTGCCATCCCGTGGGAAGATCATTTATGCCTATATGACAGAACTCTTGGCATCTGGACTCTGCAGTCTATGAAGGCATTTTGTACTGTTTCCTGAGAACATTTTTAGTGGGAAATTATCCAAATTGCGATAAAATGGTGATCGGATGGGGCTAGGTTTATGTAAAACTGATAACGTAAAAACGGTATGTGTAATATGAAGTTGTGCATTATTATGAATCAATAATAGGGAAGATCCATTGATGAGTCAGGATTGTTTCTCTGAGAGCTTCGTATTTTTTGAAGTTAATAACGATAGACATGTGCTGTTGTTGATGAATCAGATCTTAAAAGCTATAGACATAGTATTACATCATGAAGTGACCACCAAACAGTTACCATTACTTTTCTATACGTGAGCTTCGCTTTAGGACATTGTTCCGGTATTTGATTTGGGTTCAGCTATTACGTTTTTCGCTTGCGATTATCAGAGAGAATTCACTTTTCATTACACGTTACAACTCTGTACAAAATTCCTTCATTTCTGTAACTACAATAGCAAGGCAGGACTCAAGTAGGATAGGTAGGACTTTACACGTTACTAGGAGGTCTGCAATATTTTTTATTTTTACCAAGCTTGATTTGTGAGGCTATTGAAAAAATGGCTGGGTGCTGCCACCTGTTTGGGATCTTATATGAATTAATAACATCACGACTGTTAATGACATCGGAACATAAAACACGTCAGTCCCACCCATGACCAATATATATTAATCTATGCCTCGTTGTCATGGGTCCATGGGTGCTACAGAGCACTCAAAACGTCAGAAATTAAAAATAAAATTAGTTTTATTCAATTGCATTCGTCTAAATATAAAAAAAAATTACCTTTTTTCTACTTAATAAGATCTCTGGCAAATATTTTATTATTTATTTATTAGGCGGACTGTGTCCTCGTTTGACACCTTATTAAAAAAAAACTACGTGCGAGATATAGTTCCATCACCTATCAAAGGCTACGAGATGTTTGTGGCATATTCTATAATCACCTCTTACGATGCCCACTAGACAGTAAGCATTTGAGCAGGTAGCAAATATCCCCATGTCAAAACCGGTTAGGAGAACTTTATGATATAAGATTGTGCGTTTAATCATTGGCGTTTATTTTATTTTGCGGTGTAATAACATCCACTACCACATATCATCCCGAGGGTGTCGTATTAGGCGACAGAGTATGAATGAATAGTGCCCAAATCTTGGAAGCTGGCCAATGTGCAGCCTGTGCCTAAAAAAGGTAGCCGTACCGACCCTGCCAACTATCGGCCAATTTCAATTACCTCCATACTCTGCAAGATTATGGAGCGTATATTGAACGCCCACCTCATGGCATACCTAGAGCAGAATGATCTCCTCAGTGACCGCCAGTACGGGTTTCGCCGAAATCGATCAACTGGGGACTAGAAGGTCGCGTATGCCACTCACATATGGGGCGAAGCCCTCGAGAACAGTGGTGAAGCACTTGCTGTTTCCCTCGATGTTTCGAAGGCCTTTGACAGGGTTTGGCACGCTAGTCTATTGGGCAAGCTTTCAGCGTACGGCTTATCCCCTGGCCTGATTGACTGGGTGAAGGACTTTCTGAGTGAACGATTTCTCCGAGTCGTCATCGATGGCTGCTCGTCCTGTCCTATCGCGACAAACGCCGGAGTTCCTCAGGGGTCATTCTCTCCGTAACTCTCTTCTTGCTGCATATAAATGATCTGCTCATTCCCGGTATCTATGGGTATGCAGACGACAGCACAGTTGTGGAGAGATACCAACCAAGTGCCCGGGCCAGTCGGGATCAAATCCAGTCCGAACGAGAGGCTATGGTTGAGCGTGTGAATCTCACACTTCAGGCAGTCTCCGAATGGGGCGATGCCAATATCGTGAGATTCAATGCCTCCAAAACACAAGCGTGTCTTTTCACCGCTAAAAGGAGCCCGCCCACCCTGGCTCCTTCTTTCCGGAATGTATCCTTGGAGTACACTGACCGCCTTCAGTTGTTAGGGGTTGAGTTTTCTCCGAACCTCAACTATGGGCGGTTCATTGAGCCGCAAGGAAACTTGGTGTCCTTGCAAGGGTGCGACGGTACTTCACGCCGGAGTAGCTTCTTACCTTATATAAAGCGCAAGTCCAGTCGTGCATGGAGTACTGCTGTCACATATGGGCTGGTGCTTCAAAATGACACCTGGCAGCGTTGGACTCAGTGGAGAGACGTGCTAAGAGGCTTATTGGTGACCTTGATTTGGTTGAAACCAATCTTGTCAGCCTCGAGCACAGGCGCAGAGTAGCCAGTCTCTCGGTATTCTATAGGATGCATTTCGGTGAGTGTGCACAGGAATTACACGCTTTAATTCCTCCCTCTCCTATCCACCACCATACAACCAGGCGATCGGTCACCCTTTTGTTGCCGATATTCCACGCATTAGAACCAAACGGTTTGCTTCGTCTTTTGTAATGCGTACAGCAAAGGAGTAGAATAATTTGCCGGCGTTTATCTTTCCGTCCGAATACAATCTGGGCGTCTTCAAGGCGAGAGTGAATAGGCTTTTGTTACGCTAAAACAGTGCGATTTACCATGTAGGACTGGATCACCACTTACCACCAGGTAGGATTGTGGTCAAGCACAGGCTTATAATAAGTTAAAAAAAAACAGGGAAAATGAAATAGAAGATGGGCAGCAACATCTTCTTGATAAAAACTCAAAATAATAAAAAACTGCGGTTGCCAACCCGCTTGCCAAGCATGGTAGCTATTGTAAAATCCCACATGAGGCAATCTATGAGGGAGGCATTGTTTTAGATGTAACATTGTACACAACTTTTGTGTGTGCCGGCTTAAGAGAAACCATCTCACCCTTTATCTTGTTTTTTCATGAGAGACTGCTTTTTAGCCGATTTCAAAAGAACGAGGGTCTCAATTCGACAGTATATTATTTTTCTGTGTCATTATATGAGAGCAGCTATTCAGATCTTGTAAGACCAGTATGATCTAGTGTGATCGCGGCTTTAGCTAAATTTTACTGCTAAGCTGTACACTCTCGATGAATTTCTGAAGTTGCTTAACTGTGAGGGCTTTCACTTCGTCTGGGCTTCTTAGTAAATAATTCCCCAGGTGGATGCTACGTTTGGACTTTAGGGGTCAACATTCGACTGGGATGTGCAGATGTTGGCAAGAGTATTTCGTCCGCTAAGAAACAGAATCTGCACGTTCTTGAATTACTAAGGTGAATTGGCTCCGGACGCCTAATAATGTTACTTCCGAAGGGAACGATGACTCGAAAGTGGTCTCGAGACATCGTGCTTCTTATCGAGCAAAGCGTGGATAACCCCAGTTGCATTCTGATCGAGATCCCAGGACTTCAGATATAGCTGACGGTGACCACCGTGGCGAGTTAGCCGGTAAAAGTCCGTCTGCCTTTCCGTCGCCCCCGCAGTGGAAGGTATCCATTACAAACTTTATAAGAAAAAAAATATGTGAAAAAAGCTATGTGTTAGAGAGACCCGTTAGCCAAGCAGTGGTATATTTTTGAGCTGTAAAAGATAAAGAGGATTGTTAGATTTATTAACGGCAAAATGAAACACCGCAATAACCCATAGGTTTTTATTTTACAAAAGTTACATATAAACATTCATAATTCTGTATTGCGAACGGCGCTAGAACTCGTCTTATACCCGGGCACACGTTTATGACGTCAAACCCTAACTACGCACGTCTACGCATTTATTTGTCAAGTTGTTCATTTTAGATGTGCACACACTGCGACTCTACGAAATAAGACTTTACACAAAATTTGACCTTGCTTGAAATGTACAGATAAGATTAAGTAAAATTAAAAAAAAAACTTAGCAGTATATTTTTTAAACACAATTTCAAATAATTACAAAAAATAACGGACTTACAAGGCAGGTGTAGGTACATAGGTACACAAAATTTTAATATCAAAATATCTAAGTATTTAAAGCAAGTTTAATATTGGAAAACATATTATTATATTTATGTGTTCAATGTGCGAATGAAACATATTTAAAGGATTTTGATTTAATTTATTTTGAGATCCCGATGTTTTCAAGTGCTTTGCAGAGCACCAGATCGATCGTCATGGAGGGCTACGTATAATGTTTAAAGCCTTAGTAGCATAAACTGCTCTGTTTTACCTTATCCTACCTTTAGTTTTACAGTATCCACAGATGTACAGTATATATCTATGAGTAATTTGTGTAGAATCTTGTTTATTATAGATCGGTGGAGGCCGGTGTTCAAAGACAATTTTAAGTTTAAACTTAAATTTCACAATGTCAAAATTTGTGTAACATAGGTATAGTTTAAGTGTTTAAACATAAATCATAGAAATTACGCCCTAGGCTCAAATGTTAACATTGTGAAGATTTAATTTAAACTCGTTTACAGCGGGTTTACATTATTATGCTATATACAGTATTATGCATTGGGCGTTTACAGTATCCATTATGCTTGGGGTTTGATTTAAGTAATTAAAGGATCACTTGCTTAAATTGAACTCGTATAGGAATAATGATTTCTTATATTTACGCGAACACTATACATTAAATGAAACTAATTTAACGAAATCCGTAAAATTAGTTTCATTTATCGTATAGGGATTCCAGAATAAAATGAACGTGATGAAATCCTTAAATTAGTTTCATTCAATGGATAATAATTAAGATGTACAATTATATTTTTTTAATAAAAATATAATTTAATAAAATTATATTTAAATTTTAATATTTATAACTAGTATTCATCTACGATACCCACGTCTAAAATTACTTAGGTAAATAAAGTGGGCAGATATAAATCTTAGGTAAATTGCAATCAATTAGTGTTGTTTTTATTTAATAAACCCATCTTCTTTTATAACATTATTACTTTGAATATTTAAGACAAAAATTATTTTAGTATTATCTATGGCAGTTTCGAATTGGAAAGACAGAATATAGCTTTTCCTTTACAGCTAAATTTTATTTACTTCCAGCATAGACATAGAGAGAATGGACTGAGCGTTAGCCTCACAAAAGTGACCATTCTCTAGAAAGAGACAGAGTGACTGTGCGGCCGATATCTGTCTCTTTCCTGTAAGCCTGATTGGTCAACGTCCTGCAAGCCAGTGACGTGGACAAATTAGAATTCTAGAAAGAGGCAACTACTGGCCGCACATTCGCTTTGTCTCTCTCGCACTTTTCGGTCTGTTATTCACTGCACAACTGAATACGGAACGCACAGTTCATTCTCTCTATGTCTATGACTTCCACACGGTATAATACTGACAGATTAAAAATAGTAATTTTCGAATAAGCTATTCTAAAGTATTATGTTCATAATCGCAGTGCGTGCTTTGTCGTTCTAAATAATTAATCTATTATAACATCGATGTTTAAATCCCTGGTATTTTTCTTTTTACAAATTATTAATTAAATAATTCTTTATTAATTTTAGAAAAAAAAAACACTGAAAATGTCTACTAATAATACGTACTACGTGCTACAAACCCAAAAAAAAAAAACGAATTCAATAATATGCATCTAAATAAGAGTAAAAATGATGTGGGTTTCAAATTTTAATATCGCGAAGTAGAATATTAAAAATACCAGCGATTTAAAATTGGAATAATTGCTCACACAGCTTTTAAATAGGCTACTAGGTTTGTAAAATAATAAGTATACAATTTTTTTCAAATAGAATAAATAGTATAAACTAACATTGTTCTACTCATATACCTATTTTTTCATAAGGTAAACAAAGAATCATTATTATTCGTAACATTTAATGTGGGTAAATAATTAAAGTATTTTCTGAATAACGTAAAACAAATGACAGACAAAAGGACAAAAGTTTTGATTACAAAATATAAGCCTATAACTTTATTTTGTAAAGAGCAACACCACGCAGCCGTATCCTGCAAAATATGTTAATTTCGTAGCTGGCAATTTGCTAACGTAGAAGAATTCAAACATGATCATTTAGCTGTGTGAACAATTAAAATTAAAAATAAAAATATCAATATAAATTGCAATATTGTTTACTGTATAAATGACACCAAAGAACACATTGGGGACCTTATGTAAATTAAATTATCTTATGCAAGCGTTCCATACAAAAATATGTTACTTTATTCATCTCGACGAATCCAGCGTCAAACCTATTTATTGCTGACTAACATTATTTTTAATGGTAAAAGTACAAATTTATACAAAACTAAAAATGTTATTACAATACAAATTTGAATAGAGCACTAAATAGAAGAAAGTTGTCGTAATTACACTAAAACATAATGGGTTAAGTAGATATGTTAATTTAAAAAACGTTATTTATATATTTTTTATTTTGGTTATCTACACCAACATAATACATACATAGATAAAAAAATTGCGTCGAGCATGTTCAAATAAGAAAATGACCCTGTTGTCAATTGGCAGATTAGTAATTTTGGCTATTAAAATACAACTCTTAAAAATCATAAAATACGTAAATACATATAACATCGATGTATTTTAAGAAAACATTTACTGTGTCAGTTCTTACATTCCATTACATGTAACTTAAACAAAACGCACCGAAATCTGAAATTTTACTCGCACGCTAATTGTTACCTTACGTCGTCTAATTACCTAATAACGTCGTGATTTACACAATTATCTACAACATCTATCGCTACAATGCAAGATTCCGGATTCATTTGTCCAAAACGTCCATGGTCTAAAGTCTAAACACACGTAACTCACCACCTCCGTGGAAAAAGCTCTTCTAACCTATCTACATGGACGTTTTGCAACATTAGCTCAGAAGTGTTATTTTAAGCTCAGTGAATGACAATATATGATTATCATTGTCGCTAATGCCTACATAATTATAAAAATGCAATCAAATATATTATATTTCAGTTTTTTTTCTCAAAGAAAAAGAAAACTGTTTCCATAAAATAGCAATTCCTTTTAGCAATTATTGTACGTGTAAACCAGATATATTATATAATCTGTGATTATAAAAGGCTAATTTTAATATTCCAAGCGTCCTCGTTTTTGTATAAATTTAAAAAAAGTTAAATTACTTATTTTTCTGTGTAAGGAATCTTGCATTGTATCTTATTGGCGGGGCCAGGGACTATAATCGCGATAACCTTGCCTAGGTACCACACAACACAGGTATCAGGTATATATTTTAGGCAGTCTTTGGGTAGGTCGGAAGATTTTATAGCGATTACATATACATATATTTATAAATTAAATAATTGTACTAATGTACGATAACCACACCTAAATGTGCCGATCGATTCTATAGCGACGCGCACGTATCTGACAACAGATCTTTTAAAAATGTGCACAGATTATTAAGGCAATTTATGGCTTCCTAATGTAGAATAAAAATCGGTAATAGTTCAGAGCATTGAATAATTAGGAAACAACCTTTTTCCGAACTTAGGGACCTTCAAGAAAACAGTCTATTCCTTTTTAAAAGACCGGCAACACACCTGCAATTCCTACGGTATTGCGAATGCACATGGGCGGCGGTGGTCTCTTATCAAGTGAGCTTGCTTCTATAAAAAATAGTGAGCAGTGTACGCAGGAACTGGATGTTTTAATTTTGCCTATCCCCTTTCCAATATCAGAGCAGTAAAGATAGATAAAATAGTACGTGATATATGTCTCACGGCTGGGTATAAGCTTTGGTTTTTGGAATGGACAACAGTCAACCGCAATGCCCCAATGCGTGTATCGAATATAAATAAAAATAAAAATAATTTATAGCCTGTGCAAATTTTTTGATAAAATATCGGCGAAACTTAAAAAAATATCGAGCATAAAAATTTCTTTTTTAATATATTTGTATTGGAAACCATAAAAACAGTTTCAATTGAAATAAATGAATAACAACCATAAAATGTTCATTAAAAGCAATTTAATTTTAAAAAGATGTTTTCATGTTGTTTTATTTTTTTAAATGTATACATAGGGCACACTGAAAGTTCTGGGCTCCTGGCCGTTCATTATTGTTTGAATTTAGATTGTTATTTTTTTTAAACATAAGAAACTCATATATTGACTAAAGTAATTTTAAGCGGGAAGTCGCATGCTTGCATACCAATTGTTTTTTTATCACAAGTTGATTATTGATTGGTCAACCGTAATAAAAATGGAATTAATGCGAAAAAAGTTTAATGATTTTAAAATTCACTCTCGCTGCAAGATTGTGCTACTCGCCCTCAAAATGATTTTGGGAAGGAAGCACTTTGTTTGAGCACCGTAAGGGGTTGATGCGCAAACCACTGAGGAAAATGTGGCGACTAATTGAAGAAACCGGCACATCACCTTTGGGGAGATTCGAGGATATTTGGCTATTCGTATGTACAAAATTAAAAAAAATTACGTCAACATTTAAAAGTTAGAAAAGAAAAAGTTAATAAAAAAGAAAAAGTATTATACGTGGTAGAGCCATGCTTCAGCTATATTATTATGGTTGTAGCACGAATGGGTCGGCTTGACCGGGGTAGGAATCTCTCACAGAATACCAGCGTAAAATAGCAGCTCAATGCTGCTGTGTTTCGTATGGTGAGTGTAGAGAACCGGAGACCCTTTTTACTGGAAACGAGGCATTCCATCTTAGTCCTCAGGGGTGACAACGCATCTGCATTTTGATTCTTAATCGAGGATAGATGTAGATGTCTATGGGCCACAGCAACCACTTACCACCAGGTGGGCTGTGTGCTCGTTTGTCAACCCCATACTATATAAAAAAAAGTTCAGACTTCGCACCGTGCGATTTTTTATTTTCCCAAAATTACAGATTTGATGAGAGCTTTGACATTTAAGGAGCAAGAAAAGCCCGTGATAGTTTTCAACCAGCACGTGAAAAACATGCCTTCAGACCTATGTTTTTGAAAATGGTTTGAACGAATGAAAAAGTCTTTAAAATGTAATGGAGAATACGTTGAATTATTTTGATATATTTATAGATTTGTTTTATTTATGAGTACGCAAAACTTTCAGCGCTTCCCACGTACAGGACATTGATTAAGATGTTAAGATAAAGGAAAAATGTTTTATAAGTTCACTAGCTAAACCCGGCAGACGTTGTCCTTCCAGTTAATATCATAGGTTGTGTTCAGCAACCTTTTTTTTTTATGTTTGCGCATGCAATTAAATTTATTAATTGCCGCGCTTGATTGCAAAAAAAGCAAAAAAATCAAAAATTTGAAAATTTGTTTTGTTTTTGATTTGTTGTTACTTTTTTTTTCAATTTATTTTTAGTTTATAAATATAAACCTTCTCCATTGAAAAATACATATATATACCAATTTTCATGGTGATCGATCAAATAGATTTTAAGTTAAACGATTTCATATATACAAACATCTTTTTATGTTTATATTTGTATCTGACACATTTTTAAAAGATCTCCTTTGAGTCAGGATTCAAATGTCTACCGACCACTTTCTACATACTAAGACACCAATACTTATACCTAAAATACGAATTTATTTACGTTTTTAATTGGATAAATATAATTATTTATTTATCATCTGTAATTGGTGTTATTAGGGATAAGCGTCATACTTACTATAATTTATAAAAAATAAAAGTATAGTTTCATCGAACGTTCGTGTTTTACCATTGTGCGAGTTTAAACTTTTTAACCGTGCACAGTAAGGAAACTTCCTTGAGAAGACATTAAGAAACATTACCCTGGTTACGTGGCGCGTAAAAATTCAAAAAGTTGGCTTAAATGCTGACTTAAAAAGACATTATGTTAAACTTTGAAATTTTATTTTTCTTTGGTTATGGACTTGTATGGTTATACTTTTGCCAGTGTCAAGTAATAAGAAAAAATCCTTAAAATATTTTGTTTAAAAAACTTCTTCACAATATGCTAATGCGCCATATCGCGAATCCTGTGGGAGAGCTTGAAGTCAGCTTATTCCGGCGAACAGTCGGTGACGACAATATCTAAAGGACATAAGCGGACCAAATAATCTGAGGTTTATACCAACACCTGTTTCGCCATTTCCATTAATAGTTCACATACGCAGACACATAATACTCAAAACCGCATCTCTTTTACGTATTAAAATCCACTTCAAATCATTATTTAAACGATAAATCAGGAACAATCCGCCGGTGGTCAAGTACCCGCCAAAACTCTCTTTGAAATTTAATTTTCGAATGAAACAAATTATAGAGCTTAAAAGCTTTTCAAATTTTCACAGAGTAAGTATTATAGGGTTGTTGCTTAAGTGTTTAGTTTGAAAGCCACTTTATTAGTAGGCCATATAAGTATTCTCTAAACTCATAGCTACACACATCTCTTGCTATAACGAACGCAGTAAAACTACAGAACATGCAACTATAGTTAAAACAACATTATGTTTTAGTTTATTATGATCGGGAAGTACCAAATATCTATCAGCGTTATTCCTTGTAAATTGTCAAGGTATAAAATTCATAAGATGATTAGTGTTTACCACGTATTCATTGAGTTTCCCATTTAATTGGCACATGATTGGAGTCAGACAATTCGTGACCAGCACTTTGGAATTTGTTTAATCATTGAGCAATGTATTCAGCTTCGAAATAGAAACGAGGAGATGTTACGTAAAGTATCTATCTACATTATTATTGTAGGAAATGACCGATAATATATAATATCTTATAATCAAATTCTTACACACACCACACACACGCACACAAACACATGCAAATATACACAACGACATACACATGTACGTATATCATTTTCCCTTTAGTTTCTTTATTTTATATTAAGTTAAGCCATCTTGTAATTGTAACTCCGCGTTTACGGGAAGCAACTGATTGGGGTGTATGCGTGCGTGTTTGCTTGAGTGCGAGTTGTTTCACGTGTAAATTTAACAGACATCAACATTTTTATTCTAATTAGTAAAACGTGAACGTGGCTCTGATTTGTACAGAATCTGTGGTATTAAATGTGAGAGATATTGAAATTACTTGTTACTGCTACAATTGTATGATTTATAAAAGATATAAAATGGGTACAAAAAGGATAAAACATTTCATCTAGAGGGTGTCAGAGGCAGCTATTTAAAATTGGAATAAATCTTATGGCTTATGGTAGATGACGGTATACCATCTCGTTGAACAGACCGACGACGGGCAAAAGTGTGAGACGTCTGGGAAATCTTCCTACCACGGTAGAGCACCATGCCATGCCAATAAAACCGTTTTACGTGTATTATTTACACAATTATTGCAAGTGATTATAGTAGCATGGGTTGCTAATGCTTGGAACCGCCGAAGCCAAAAATACCGCCACAAAAATCCATCCCTCTTCATCTTCGCAAGTCATTTTTCATTTAAGATTTTTACTGGCATCATTTCATAGTTAAGAAAGAAAAATCAGCCGGGAGCTGGCTCTACTTCTCCAAAACTCCTCATCCCGCCTCCCCGTGCTACACCATTGACTGACTACTTCTTGTATGTACTTTTTACTACTTGACTTTGTTATTATCAAATATTGTCTAAAGTAAGTGAATTTCTATTTAATTATTAGTTAAGAAACTTTACGTAAAATCTTTCGTTTCTTCAAAAATTCGCTATTTTTCTTATTCCTTTCGATTTTCATATATTAAAACGATCCTAACATGGTACTTCTAAATAAATTGTTGTGAATGTCTGTTCCTTGGAAGGCGTTACACAGTTTCCGATTCTTTTTTTTACCTAATTCTACACAGGTTCTGTGTAGTCAATTCGGGTGATGCCAGAGATTTAAAAAACTTGCAATGATATTAATATTACTAATATCCCGTTAATCACTCCAGAGAATCTTACAATGCTTATGTACGGAGTGGTTCACGACAGTAGTCCAATGGCGGCTACTGTCGATTAATTTTTCTAGAACCATAATTCATTTTTTCTAGAATCTGCCTGCTAGCTAAAACTCATGTCTTCACCATCGCCCAAATTGCTTTTGTTTCGCATGGGACAGCATTACATCATGAAATCGCCGCAATCGACTCCAAAGTCCCAGTCATCGGAGGTGGTGGCTGTGTCGTCGTACTCTGCAAGTGCCTGCTCGTATGCCGAGGCCTCGTAGGCTGTCACCCCATCGAGCACGGAGCACGCCTGCGACACATTGGTGTGGTGCATGATTGGCATTGCGTGGAGTGCGAAGTCCTCACCCTCCTGTGACCACATTAGACCTGGAAATATAAATGTTAAACATAGTTTTTTTAACTGAAAGCATAAATAATAATTCCATTATCGTCATCTTATTAGCCAGTGGAAGTCAGGTGGACAGAGCTCTATCCGACGTCAGTAGCTTTGTCCTAATTTTTACGTTTAATATGTAATAATAATGTCCTCCAGACCGAATTTCGGCCACGGCGGCCAGTCTCCACGGAGAGTAGCTCTGTATCTGTATCCTCTATTCCTCACTCATAGTCTCATCGGACGGTAGTCAAAGTCAACACGACCGGAGAGAGATCAGGCACAGGAGGGTGAAACACCGCCAACTTCCTGACTCCGGGCTGCTACTGAGAATTTTTTGGTCCGACCCGGGATATGAACCCGGTACCACATGATCAGCAATCGCGTTTGCGACCACTAGACCCACGGGGCATTTACTTTAGTATATATATAAAATAAAATCAATAAAAAAAATTGATATGTATGAGTAATTCGTAGCGACAAAACATTGTTTATATTTTTTTTACTTATTTTTAATTTCACCCTCCGGACTGGCGTACTACAGTCCAATGACAATCGAAACGTCGAAGTTAAAAAATTAAAATTATAAACGATAAAATCCGCAAAATAAGATTTATTTGGCGGGTACTTTTTAGAATACCTAGTTTTTAATTAGAATCACTTATAGAGACACGCCTACTTAAATTGATTATGATCTGATACCAAGTTCCATTCCTATCCTCACATTGTTCGTGGTTCAGCTTTCTTGCTAGTGTAATAAAATAAAGTTTTAAAAAATTGCTTACGTCCGTTCCACACGCCGTTGGGCTGCGTCGCCCAGCCCCATCCTTGGCCCCAAGCCAGCTCGTGACCCAGCTTCCCCGCCAACGCTATAAACGGAAGACGCTATCAGACACTCACGGCCACCGTACGTCGGTAAACGTCATCCAAGCCTAGCCCATATCCACTCCAACCCGAGTCCCAGCTGCCTCGCCAGCTCTAGAAGGACAGTTTTCTTTAATAGTATGAACAAGTACTCACGTCCGCTCCACACGCCGTTGGGCAACGTCACCCACCCCCAGCCTTGGCCCCACGCGAGCTCGTGGTCCAACTGCCCGGCAAGGGCACCTGTCTCTTGATGACTGCTACCAGCCCGCGTCCATCGAGAGCGCTTAAAGCACTCCGTGTGTTTCTTGTGTACATTTCCGATGACGTTGCTGGAAAGAAGAAGACGAAAATTTTACAGTCAGAAAGGTTTTAGTGTGTTTTTTTTGTGACAAACGAGCACTCAGTCCACCTGATGGTAAGCGGACGCTGCGGACCATAGACATTTACATCTGTCCTAAAACAATATGCATTGTCTTCCCTGAGGACTAAGATGGAGTGCCTCGTTTCCAGTAAAAGGGCTCTCCGGTTCACTCACTTTACGAAACATAGTAGCATTAAGCTGCTAATATTCACTGTATTCTGTAAGAGCGTGGTCCATTCCCGGTAGAGCCAACCCATTTGTGCTACAACCATAATATAGCTGCAGCGTGGCTCTATCACGTAACAATAGCGTGGCTCTACCACATAACGTTATTGTAATAATTGAAACGACGCGGTAGAATTTACTCATGTGGTGGAGCCACGCTGTAGGTTTATTATGAACTAGCTGTTCCCTGCGACTTAGTCCGCGTGGAATTTATCACGGTTAGATTTCATGGGTTTTGATTTTTTTTGCGCGGAACCCTAATTGTTTTTCTAAAATAAAAGTACCCTAAGTTACTCCTAATAACATTAGCTATCTGCCAGTAAATGTCCCGTTAAAATCGGTCCAACCATTTCAGAGATTATTCGGTACAAATTTGTTTGTACCAGACAAACAGACAGACCGACAGACAGACAGACAGACAAAAATATTTAAAATTGTTTTTTTGTTATAAATCCCGTATATACTTTCATATGCTTTTAGTAAAAAGCTGTTATTTTGAATGTCAAAATAACAGCTTAAAAAAAAACACTTTAATTTTATTTACTTTATATATTTTTCGCGGCAATTATGCTAGATTATTACGCCTCCCTCTATTTTAATTATTGTTTTTTTTTTATAGGAGGGAGCAAACGAGCATGCGGCTCACCTGATGGTAAGTGATTACCGCCGCCCATGAACTACTGCAACACCAGGGGAATTGCAGATGCGTTGCCGGCCTTTTAAAAAGGAGTAGGCTCTTTTCTTGAAGCTCCCTAAGTCGTATCGGTCCGGAAAAATCGCTGGTGGTAATCGATTCCACAAGAAAGTTGTGCGAGGAAGAAAACATCTTCTAAATCGCACAGTGGTGGACCGCTAATCATACAGATGGTATGGATGGTATCGCGAGTTTTGTCGTGATGTGCGATGGTGAAATTGAGCGGCTGGAATTAGTCCGAACAATTTCTCAGAGCACTCCCCGTGGTAGATGCGATGAAATACGCAAAGAGATGCAACATCTCTTCGCAGCGCCAGTGAATCAAGCCGATCGGAAAGGACTCTATATGTCGACACCTAGGATTCCGATACTGGCTGAGGCAACAAGGGGAGAGCCTTGAAACTGAGGAGATACGACGAAGGGGTTCTTTTTAGCGGTAAACGCGCAAACTTCTGTATTCTGAGGATTAAACTGGACTAGATTTAGCCGCCCCCAGTCCGAGACTTTGTTCTGCAAAGACTCGACTTCAGACATAAGTTTGTTCCGGTACTCGCCGACGTTTTCCCGAGAAATATTGGCACGACCGGTGTATAGAGCATCACCGGTCGTGCCAATATTAATATTTTGTGAGTAACAATAACTTGTCTCTCTTTATTCTGTGAGAGCGTGGTACTTCCCCGACTGAGCCGACCCATTCGTACTGCAACCGTAATATAGCTGCAGCATGGCTCTACCAAGTAATAAAACTACATAACTACTACGACTATATGAAATTCCAGAAAAATCTTATGGTTTCTAATACCATCTGTATTGAAAGCATCTCTTTACGCCAGGCGTAAAATGCCCATACCGGTTACGAACAGCACCGTCACGGGCGTGAGACGCCTGATCGTCAATCCGCCTGCAAAGCATGATGGTTAAGACATATCCTCCCCACAGAAATCATCTCATGTCTAGTGATAGTATCTTCCAGATCAAATTTCGGTAACGGCGGCCAGTCTCATCGGAGACTAGCTATGTGCATTGGACAGGATTATAGTGCCCGAGTGTTTGCGCAAGCAAAGGTACACTATCTATTCTCTCACTATCTTATTCCGATGGAGCGGTAATCCAACACGACTGAGAGAGATCAGGTGCAGGTCTAACGGTTTTACGTGCATTCCGAGGCACAGGGGTAAATACCGCCATTTTCCTGATTCCAGCTGCTACTGAGAATTTCTTGTCAGAAAAACCTAATAGCCGATTTTTAGTCGACCCGGGATTCGACTTCAAGATAATCAGTCGCCTTTACGACTACTAGACCAATGAGTAAAGTAAAGCTAAAGTGGCAGCCTCGCATTGGCAAGCACAGTGTTAAGCATCCCCCAGATGATGTTTATCACATCATCCTGATGAAACATAGAGGTGGCTCAGGGCCGTGCTTTGTGGCAATATTTCGGGAAAGCCTATATTCACCAGTGGACTTCTGATGGGGTGTAAAGAATAAATGTGTTGATTTAAAATATGTTTTTCATTGCTTTAAAATATTTTTCACTTTAAAAAATCTAAACTATAATAAACATATCAGAGCAGTTTTCAAAAAACGTATAGTTTTCGTTAGTATTCATCATCATCATTACAAAATGTCAAAAGTCCACAGCTGAATGTTAGCCTTCCCAATAGATTGCCTTATAGAGAGAATTTGCCATAGTTGCCACGCTCGACAGGCGAGTTTGCAACCATAGTTTTTTTTTTAAATTATTTTTAAACTGTAACCAGGAAGATGCTGCTGTTGATATCTTTTTTATAGAATCAGGGTGACAAATGAGCACACAGTCCACCTGATGGTAAGTGGATACTGTGCATTTATATTTATCCTCGATTAAGAATCAAAATTCAGATGCGTTGTCATTCTTGAGGACTAGGATGGAATGCCTCGTTTCCAGTAATAAGGGTCTCCGGTTCTCTACACTCACCATACGAAACACAGAAGCATTAAGAATATTTTACGCTGGTATTCTGTGAGAGCGTGGTCCTTCCCCGGTCGAGCCGACGAATTCGTCCTACAGCCTAATATAACTGCAGCGTGACTGTACCACGTAACAATAGCGTGGTTCTACCACATGACGGCTTGATACGTGATTTAACACATGGTCGAGCCATGCTGCAGTTATATTTCTGGTATAGTTGTAGCACGAATGGGTTGGCTTGACCGGAGAAGGAGGATATTACAAACATAATAAGCATAGCTCTACCACGTATAACAAAATCCTACGACACTCATGGGATGATATGGGGTAGTGGATTCCCTTACGCTGCCACTAGACGGTACAGTTTTCATTAATCTATGTCAAATACCCATTATCAAAAATATGTACTGCAATAATATCGCCTATGAATGAGAACTTTTGAGTTCTGTACCGCGTTATTGTTCGTCGTAATTTCGGGTACACGGCTCGGCCATTATGACTTTGCAAACTCCCGCTGTAAGCTCGTAGAAGTTTTGACCATCCCTTTTTTACTGTGCGTGATGCCTGTTGTATTCGGCTATTCGTTAGAAATTAACTTATTAATTAAAATTTAAAGCTTTTTGGAGTTCACTCCTTAAGAATCGATTTTCAGCTCACGGTGCACAAATTAGATGGAAAGCGAAATCGAGTATTAAAAAAAAGGATTTGTTTTTTTTTGACAAAAGGTGAAGTCGTTGTGTTGCTCCTTCGCGCAACACATTCGGACATCTTATACTGAACGTGTGTAAAGTAGGAGGACATTTTATCGAATAAATTGGTTATCTTGACTTTCAAGGTGACAGTGTTATGTAAAAATAGACGCTAGTAGGCCTACACGCGACTAATTTGATATGAAAAAACTCTTACTTTAAGAAGTAAGCTCCAGTCGCACGTCGGAGGTGACATGCACCGCATTTTTTTCCTTCATTAGTCTTTAGTAGACTCTCCCATTGTAGGAAGGACTTGCCGTAATATACACGACGCAGGCAATACGCACTCGTTGCACCCTCTTTTTTCAAGTTGTGTTGGTTATCACCTGAATGCTTCCCAGTCGAGTTGAATTCGCTGATCGGCCTCTCAGACAAAGTTTGATTTACTTAGTCGGACAATTTGTCCTAGGTAATCATATTTGAGAACAACTTGAAGCTCCCAACAACCTTTGATTTTTCCATGTTCATCTTAAGTTTTTTTACGTTTGTAATTATTTGCTAAACGAATTCTTAAAAATAAACAAAGACCTCATTTTAAACAGAAGTTTTATAATTAATAGAATCAGGCGTTACTTTGCGGAAATCCATTATATTAAAGTTGGAAAAATTTACTTTGCCAATATCCGCTCAATAAAATAAAATGATGTGTCTTACCTAGTTTGAAGAGCACCTCCCGCCCTCCCTCAATTGCGTGCACTATCCCCGTCACCACTAATCCCAGCACCACTACTCCCACCACCACTACACTAGGAAAGATACACCACCGACGACAATACGACACGTGTTTCGCCTCTACACGAGGCATCTTCAGGTGTAGTAGACTCTACGGTGGCTGACCGCTAAGTGAGCTATATATATATAGCTGTATAGTGTTTTTTTTAACAGGCGCTATGTTTAACAGGCGCCATTTAAAAAGAACGTTTAACTTAAATCGTCGGCGCGCTAATTACGAGTACATTTACGAGTACGTTACCTTTTTACGGTTAATATATCTAAAGTTTACGTTGGTTATGAGTTATTCATCCTATGAATAATATAAAAATCAGCAGCATTTATGAAGACAGAAATTATATAATTCATCGTAAAGAAAATAAAAACACAACCTGCCTTCTTGCAATGTTGAAGTCGGATAGAATGTGTGAATAAATTGACTAAACTATTTAAGAAAATATTGTTGAAAGCTACAGTAATTATAATAAACCATAATTGCCTAAGTTTCGTACATTATGTATCCAACCAATAAGGCTTACTGCTCAGCTCCTATAATAAATAGCGTGATTATGTATTTATTCTAACGTATTGTACGCCCTATTTGATTCCGTTCACAGGTTTTTGTGTGATGCGCGTTCAGACAGACAGACGGCGTTAGCCAAGATGAAATTTTACGATTATAGAATGTCATCTTGACCATGCCTGCTGGTATGCTCGTTATTCTTATAACATATATACCGTGATGATGCCGTAAGGCGAAACCGGTCACAAGTGACAAGTGCATGTGTCAATCCAAACCACAAAATTGATGAAGATGAAGATTTATGAAAACAATCACAAGTATAAATTATAATGCAGAAAATAATATTATGCCTTCTGACAGATTACGGTGTAACAATTCTGTTTACGCCAAATGTAAAATACACTTCCAGATGACAGGTACCATCGTCAAAGGTTATCTAGACGTCCAATAATGTAGTTAGCAAACCTGGAAGCGCAGCAATCGTGGCAAATCCTTCTTGCAACTGGAGAGGCCCATTTCTAGGAGCATAAGATTTTATTACAGTTAAAGTTAATATCGAGGAGTGCAGAAAGCTAAAATTTATAAATAAAGTATGTTACACACACATTGAATTTAATAAAATAAAATATTCATTGTTTATTTTAAGAATTCGTTTAGCAAATAATTACAAACGTAAATAAAGGAAAATATCGTGTTGAAACCTAAATTTTTAAAATTAAAATAAATAATATAAAATGCATCCGTCAACACGCAGTAGGTCAGCGCGATAGACTCTTCACTGCTGCAAAAAGAAACCTCCCAGAAATTTGAAAATGCCTGTGTCCAACAGTGGGAAATAAATAGGCTGTTGCTCTACTTTTTAATTGAAGGAGAACATCTCATTTTTATAGTTCGGCCGTTCAGAGAATGCGTTCCTGACACCTATCAGTTAGTCACGACTAGTGATGGGCACAACATAACACTGAGTTCGTTACCGTTCCTCCAAAATGAACCGCCGCGTTATTTTTAAGATTATTTTCGTTTTAAATTGGCGGAATCATTTAAAATTTATATTTTAGTAATTTAAGTGGAAACCAAAAAAAGGTAATATTAATATAATAAAATTGTTTTATTTATTCTTTGTTACAAAGTTACAATCTGTGTTTCTATGCAATAAAGTACATTGAATTGAATGTGCGTACAGAATATTAATCAGACTCCGATTCGCTTGAGGAGGTGGTGTCTTCATCATCATCTTCGCCTACATGTATAATTATATTATTGTCAATAACAAAATCAATCCTGATATCTCGGTCAAAATGTTCCACAATCAGGTTTTAGTCTTCTCAACAACCTTTGCCCAGTCATCTCTTGTGACTTCCCGCAGGCTTTTTGGGTCATCATCTTTTTCGTGCTGAATGGCGGGAAGTATTGTGGCGGGCGGCGTAACCTTTATTTGAGCCCAGATTAGCTCAATCGCGTTATATTGGCAATGATACGGTGGAATTCTTAGAACGCGATGACCGTACTCCAGAGCCAGTTCATCGATTTCGTGTCGCACATTTGCCGCTTTATTTTCTTTAACTAATTTAATTGGCTCTGGTTTTAGCATCTGCATATTTGCGTCAATGCCTTTTGCTTGTAACCAAGCCACCATTTCTTCTTTTTTATTAGCTTGGGTAGGTGGTTTCTGTATTAGAACCGAGTGATAGGAGGCATTATCCATGAATATTACAGAAGGCTCTGGTAGGCTGGGCAAAAGCACGTTCTGGAACCACTCTTTAAATGTAGTGGCATTCATTTCCTCGTGGTAGTCATTTGTGGTTTTTGATTGAAATGCCAGTAACGCGTTCTCCACAAAGCCGTATTTTGCAGAACCTGCGTGGCATATTATCAGACGGGCCCCCTTACCCATTGGTACTTTCGACGTCGACGCTTGTGTATCATCCGTCCAAGAACGCGAAACCGTGTGATTGGCGTTTAGCCATGTCTCGTCAATGAACACGACATTATCCCAGTTATCAATATTTTTGCTTGTCTCAAAAACTTATCCGTTTAAAATTATGTCGTATCGTTCTAATAAAATTTTTCTTTTGTCTGTTTTTATACGAAAACCAATATCTTTTAAGATTTTGGTTAAAGCAGTTTTACCCCCGCTAAACAGTCCAGCTTCTCATAACGATGCCAAAAGCTTATTCCTGTTGAGATATTCATTTCTGGAATAGTAACCATATATATGATTTCTGATTGCATCGGCGTCAAAGGTGTCAATATCTGTCACGGGTTTAGTTCTACGTTTCTTCTTCGGAGTACGTAAAATATTATCTTCCGTGCCAGTAGAGCCGAACTTTTCTTTATTAATATTTGTTATCGTTCGTTTGCTAACTCCAAGCGCCTGAGAGATGCGTTCTTGTACTTGTTCGACAGGTAACAGGGGTCCGCCATTTTGCCGCTCCCGCTCAAAGTAATCTTGCAGCTTGATGATTAACTCACGGGCTCCACTTTTCAATGTTTGTCCACGTTTAGGCATTATTATGCACCAAAAGTAAAAAGAACGCAATACAAAATACAATCGAAGTCCGATTTAGCGCCAATGTCAGTTTGAAAAGCAGAAACAGTCCATTAAACGAAAGCCGGGTAATCAAATAAAACAGATCGAAAACACTTGAAGAACGTGGTCTATGCGCGAAACGACAACAGACGACTGTTTTAGCGTCACAAAATGGCGGCCCATAACGCCATTTGGGGTTACCATTTTCAACCTAAATATAAAAATGCTACTTTCTTTCGCGCGTTCGGTTTGGTCGTAGTTTTATTTTATATTTAATAAAAGTTATCTTATAGTCCATTATTTTCAAATTCTTAAAAAGAAAAACAAAACGTAATATTTTATAAGGTTTAACTGTATAAGAACAGATTACGATACTGTTATTGCCTGTTATTGTTAGCACAGCACTACAAATATAAAGCGTTGACATAACCTTGTAATAGCGCAGTATAGATTTAGAAAAATATTGTTTACCAAGTTATTTGACACTCAGTTTGGCACAAAATTATAAGATTCATTGATTATTGATATAATAATGTTGTTTTAATGCTCATCAATTGTTAAAACGGTAAACAACCAGCAAAAATATTTTTATCGTAACTGCAACGCCATTACAAAGTTACGTCGTCAGTTCAATCGCGACGTGTCAGGAACGCATTCTCTGAACGGCCGAACTATAGTGTTTTTTTTAACAGGCGCTATGTTTAACAGGCGCCATTTAAAAAGAACGTTTAACTTAAATCGTCGGCGCGCTAATTACGAGTACATTTACGAGTACGTTACCTTTTTACGGTTAATATATCTAAAGTTTACGTTGGTTATGAGTTATTCATCCTATGAATAATATAAAAATCAGCAGCATTTATGAAGACAGAAATTATATAATTCATCGTAAAGAAAATAAAAACACAACCTGCCTTCTTGCAATGTTGAAGTCGGATAGAATGTGTGAATAAAATGACTAAACTATTTAAGAAAATATTGTTGAAAGCTATAGTAATTATAATAAACCATAATTGCCTAAGTTTCGTACATTATGTATCCAACCAATAAGGCTTACTGCTCAGCTCCTATAATAAATAGCGTGATTATGTATTTATTCTAACGTATTGTACGCCCTATTTGATTCCGTTCACAGGTTTTTGTGTGATGCGCGTTCAGACAGACAGACGGCGTTAGCCAAGATGAAATTTTACGATTATAGAATGTCATCTTGACCATGCCTGCTGGTATGCTCGTTATTCTTATAACATATATACCGTGATGATGCCGTAGGCGAAACCGGTCACAAGTGACAAGTGCATGTCAATCAAACCACAAAATTGATGAAGATGAAGATTTATGAAAACAATCACAAGTATAAATTATAATGCAGAAAATAATCTTAAGCCTTCTGACGGATTGCGGTTTAACAATTCTGTTTACGCCAAACGTAAAATATACTTCAGATGACAGGTACCGTCGTCAAAGGTTATCTAGACGTCCAGTAATGTAGTTAGCAATCCTGGAAGCGTAGCGATAGTGGCAAATCCTTCTTGCAACTGGAGGCCCATTTTAAAAGTGGACTTTTAAGAAATTGGTTATCAATAATACATGAAATAAACTTTGTAGCCTTTGAGTTTTATGCATTATGCAGTACGGAGGAGCATAAGATTTTATTACAGTTAAAGTTAATATCGAGGAGTGCAGAAAGCTAAAATTTATAAATAAAGTATGTTACACACACATTGAATTTAATAAAATAAAATATTCATTGTTTACGTCCATACTGCCATTATCAAACACGTCAAACACAATTGTCCACAGAACACAATTACTCTCTACCGAGAGCTCTCTACCGAGAGCAATTGTCTGTCGTCAAACAGTCGCATAGAACAGAGTATATAAACAATATCCAAAAGTATATAATCACTATGCGTCAAAAGTGATTGTCGCCAAAGAATTTTAAAATATTGCCAGCAAATAATTACTGAAGGATTAACTAAATGCTGAATTTTGCGAAGATTTTGCGTTATTTAAAAACGTTCCTTAAAATAGTCTTTGGAGTATATGTCAAGGCAAAAAGCGTTTATTTTATATTTTGTATTGGTATATTAGATATCTGTGTTTTATATATTAACTAGCGATCGGCCTCAGCTTCGCACGGGTGATTTCTGGATCTCGACGATTGCGCCACCTACCGGGTCCAATTGTAAATCTAAACTATTCTCGAATTAACTTAATGACACACACAAAATTTCATCAAATTCGGTCCAGCCGTTTAGAAGGAGTTTAGTGACATAAACACGGACAGAGGAATAATATACATAAAGAAGATGTGCAGTCAAATCTGAATTACAGTATGCCTAATAAACAAACTCAAGGATTTGATAAATTTCGAAAGGTTTCGTACGTGTTACAGCCATGCTGCAGCTATATTAATTGTATAGTTGTAGCACGAATGGGTCCACGCTCTCACAGAATACCAGCGTAAAATAACGGCTTAATGATGCTCTGTTTCGTATAGTGAGTGTAGGGAACCGGAGACCCTTTTTATTGGAAAAGAGGCACTTCATCTTAGTCCTCACGGCTGACAACGCGTCTGCATTTTGATTCGCAAACGCGGTGAGATGTAGATGTCTATGGGCCACAGCAACCACTTACCATTAGGTGGACTGTGTGCTCGCTTGTCACCCTTATCGTATAAAAAAATAAAGTTTTAATTTCGACTGCTAGGCGACCACTAGTAATTATTAATGCGAAATAAAACACATTTCGTAAATTATTGAGAAACGGAAGTATCCGCTACGTTTTCAGCTTTTTCAAGCCCTAATTACGGGAAAATTTGCTTTCGCGTTTCCATTTCGTTATTGAAGAGAGAGAGCTCAAGTTGTTTCCCTTTAAGAAAAATAATTTTGCTCTTTACATTGAAATATCTAAGGGTTCTCAAGTTCATTTATTTATTCAATTACGGAAATTGTGAAAACGACGTTCAATGAATTCGATAAGGAAGTAAAAAAAATATAATATCGTGTTAAGATTTTTTTTCTGTCCTGATGTCCCTCTGGATAGGTACACCCTCTTGCTTATTTCTGCTGCAAACTAGCAGTGCGTGCATTGCTGGGTTCCGTTCTCGAGGGTATTGAGAGCCAGTATGACTATAGGATGTGAGACATTCCATCTTAGTACTAAGAGGTGGTTGGTTGCACTTGTCCATGAGCCACTTATCGTAAGGTTGACGGTAACTTTCGTATACTCTTCAGTGTTTTCTCAATGTTATCAATGTAATCGATTAAAATTAACGTTGTATGCTAATAGTGTATTTAGTTAAGTTTCGGGAGCGGTGCTCACGCCTGTCACCCAGAGGGTAGGCAGACTACGGACTTCCACTTGGTACGATCCTGGCACACCTCTCTCGCCTCCTTTACATCCATATATCTACGCATACACGCTCGTCGGTTAGGGTACTCCTAATCTGGCCCATTTTCAATATATCGCCAATTTGGTCGATAAACCTTCGTCTAGGGCGTCCCTTTCCGACTCTGCCGTTCACTTCTGCAGCATAAATTTGCTGTCACTCTTTCTTCGTTCATTCTTTCTACATGACCAAACCACTGAAGCATTCCTTTCTTAATCCTGGTCACAACGTCATCTTGCAAACCACACTTTCTCTTATCACACTATTTCTCACCCTGTCATTCAGATTCAGCCTAACATACTCCTTAATGACCGCATTTCTACAGCATTTATTCTACTCTCATGCTTCTTCTGCCAGACCCAACTTTCACTACCATACATTAAAGTAGGGATTAACACAGCATTGTGAATTGCCAAACGTGCCTTTTGACATTCTGACTCTTCACAATAGCGTGTAGAGCCCCATTCACTCTATTTCCTGCGTTCACTCGTCGTTCTATATCCTTATCATATCTACCATCCCTACTAAATAAACATCCCAAATATACAAACTCATCCACTTGCTCAATCAACTCCTTCTATTCTTATTTCACATAACGTTTTACTTTCTTCTCTTTCAAAACCATCACTTTCGTCTTACTTGCGTTCACTTTCATAATCTTTCTTTAATGATCGGTTCATTAAAGTAACCATCATTTGCAACTCGGCCGCCGATGATGCAAATATGACTTGATCATCGGCGTACAAAAGGCATTTGACGGTTAACTCACCCATTCTCAACCCACATTCTTCAACTTTCAAAGTTTGCAAACAACTGTCCATAAATAAGTTAAACAGCCAGGGGAAGCTACAGCCCTGTCTGACACCTTTTGGATGCCAAACCAGTCCGAGTAGACCCTGTTGATCCTGACACAAGCACTAGAGTCCCTATAAAGAGACTTCAATGCCTGTATCAAGCCAGCGCTCAAACCAAATGAGTTAAGTGTTTGCCATAACACATTCCTGTCCACTCTGTCATAAGCCTTTTCCAAGTCCATGAAAGCACAAAACTTTCTGGTTTTGGCCAAAACTTCTCACAATCATGCGCATGGAAAATACTTGATCCGTACACCCCATTCCCTTTCGAAATCCAGCTTGCACATCCCAAATTTTTCCATCAGTTTCTTCCATAACTCTTTCAATTAACACCTTAGCATACAGTTTACCCACAATGCTAAGCAAGCTGATACCGCGGTAGTTTTTACAGTCCTGCTGTGACCCTTTTCCTTTATATATTGGGACTATAACGGCTTTGCACCAGTCTTCCGGTACCCGCTTCAGTTCCCAACATAAATTAAACAAGGTGTACAGCAGGTCGTAGGCTAATTCTAGCAGTCGTAGGCATAATTTTACAATAAAATGTCGTGGTCAACATGTTATTGTAAAATTATGGCTACTTGCAATTATCATGTTTACGAGTAATCTAATATCAAAAGCTTAGTCAGGACAATTTGGGATCAACAGGTATTAAGGCTATTTCCAGACTGCATAACTATTTTTTTACAGTTATTTCTTATTGTAGCGTATGTATATAGGTTAAGTAACAAGTTAGCTTGCAGTCCACACGATAGTTCTATAAAACGTAACAGTTTAGTACTGGACATGAGACTATGACTGGGGCTAGGTGACTAGGACGCCGGGCGGCAGATTGAGACATTGTATGAACCAAGTGGGAAGGCTGCGCTAATATTTTACTGCCAAGCAGTAACTGCACTGGCACGCACTGCTCTGTTTCGGTTAAACAGGTAAGAGGCATTATTAATGGAGATTTCATCTTACTTCTCAGAAGCGACAACGCATCTGTGTATTTCTTTATTTAAAGTGAGTTGCAGATGTCTATTGGTTTAGCCTTGTAGCGGCGGCGTACTATCTATACATTATATAATCCACTACCCCATCTCATCCCGTGGGTCGTAAGAAACGACTGAGGGAAATGAAATAGATGGCTATCAGCATCTTCCTTATAACTCAAAAAGATGGCCAACAGCATCTTACTTGTAACAATTTAAAATATTAAAAACTATGGCGTCGCAACAATGGCAAAATCTCCCTATGAGGTATTCTAAGAGAGAAGCCTATGTTTAACAGTGTACTTTTGATAGGCAGTATAATGTATAAATTAATTGACTGCAGCTTCCTCTTAGTCAATGCAGCAATGATTAATTTAAAAAAAAATACGATGACATTAATGAATTAATCTATATATTATATTTGATAATGATATCGATTATTTGATAAATATAATTAAGACTTAATAGTGTACACCTGAAATAGGTAGACTATGGAGCACAAATGTACATAACATAATCTTAAGATCTTATTTAATTTTACCTGTAGTCATGCAATAAATATTTTTGATTTGATTTGATTTGGTTCGATTGAATGACGCTACTCTCGGTCGCTGGTATGGTATTTTAAGCCGTCATATACGAAACATATATACGTGTTCGAATCGTGTTACAGTTTATATAGTTGCAGCACAAATAAGTTGACTCAATCGGGATAGGAACACGCTCTCACAGAATATCAATGTAAAATAGCAGCCTCATAGTGCTGTGTTTTAAATGGTGGGTGTAGAGAACCGGAGACCCTTTTTACCGGAAACGCGACATTTCATCTTAGTCCTCAGGGATGACAACGCATCTGCATTTTGATTTTAAATCAAGGATATATGTAGGTGTCTATGGGCCACCGCATCCACTTACCATCAAATATAATCCACCTGAATTATGTGCTTGTTTATCACCCTTGTTATATAAAAATGCAATATCTGTTATTAACGGAGGCCATGAGGTATATCTGGAATTCCTCGTATTGTTACTAAACCTACGGGACAAAATGGGGTAATAGTTAATACGGTGGTATTAACTATTACATCATTATCACATGGCATAACAACTAATTCATCATCATCAACGTCATCATTTTCATAATATAAAGTAATCTCGAGGTACATTTTACGATAAATTGAAATTTCTAGTCCCTGTAATCTATTGTGTGTAATTTGAACAAGACATTACATCGAGGTCCTGTGTGTCACGAGGCCACACATCTTGTTAATGCAGACTTAATCCACGTTTAAGATACAAAATGTGCGTTTCTAAAGTACTTAAGACCTTTTACTTAGTGTATCCTCAAAGGATTACATGCTTTGTAGCTTAAATTTGGGTTTAGTGTAGCTCCAGATTGCCTTAAATCCTGTGTAGAGATAACAGAAATGATATCTTCTAATTATTAATATCATTTTTTTTTTATAGAATAAGGGTGACAAACGAGTACACAGTCCACCTGATGGTAAGTGGATGCTATGGCCCATAGACATCTACATTTATCATCTATTAAGAATCAAAATGCAGATGCGTTGTCACCCCTTAGGACTGAGATGGAATGCCTCATTTCCAATAAAAAGGGTCTCTGTTTCTCTATACTCACCATACGAAACACAGCAGCATTAAGCTGCTATTTTACGCTGGTATTCTGTGAGAGTGTGGTCCTACCCCGGTCAAGCCGACTCATTCGTGCTGTAACCACAATATAGCTGCAGCATGGCTCTACCACGTAAAAATCATCTAGTGGGTATCGTAAGCGGTAACATAGAGAAACTGAAACACAAGAATGGACAGTAAAAAACTGCGGTTGCCACCTCAGTTTTCCACGTTTCACCTATAAATTCATAAGTTTTTTTTTAATTGAAGGGCCGACACCGAACCGACTTTAATATAAATAAAATGAGAACATCATCAATGTAGTCCAAGTCAATTAAATACGCATTATTAAGGATAACTCAAAAACTACTGATTAGATCTTGATTACGTTTATATGAGACCACATGAGAAGCACCAGCTTTCAAATCAAAAAAGAATCATCGAAATCGGTTCACCTAGATAAAAGTTCTGTGGTAACAGACATAAAAAAATACAGTCGAATTGAAAACCTCCTCCTCTTTTTGAAGTCAGTTGAAAAGTAGTCCTATCACCTAGAGTTTAGCGTAAATAAATAATCTGATATCTTTATATTACCCGGGAATTGAAATGACAGGAGCGGCTTTTTGAAATAACCTGAAGAGCTATAGGACGCTCCGCTTTTACATTTTAAACAGGCCGGTTATTTCTTTTGCGCCCTTTTATCTCTTTTATTAAAGAAAAAGCGAAGAAAAAAAAAAACGATAAGAAAACGAAATTATTAAAAATTAAATTGGTTTTGAGAGCCGCCGCCACCGCGAAATGAAAGCCATTATGCGATGGCGACACCAGGTGCCAGTAATATCGAGTCAATTAAAATATACCGTCCTTTTCGAAATACCACATTGTTGTGGAGTAATGATTTATTACGATAACGGCCTCTATTTTCAACCAAAAAAATTGAAAATACATTTATTTATTAGCTAACCTTATGGTAATGAGGTGATCGCTACCATGCTATTTCTAATTTCTTTTGTGTTGTTAATTATTTTGTACTTTAATGGCTGTAAACTGTTCTTTTTTCACAAAAAAAAAAAATCCCGCTGTGTTTCTTGCTGGTTATCCCAGGATAGAGGTATTTTCCGAACTAGTAGTAAATTAAACATTGAGTGGCTTTCAATAAGTATTATTCATAATCTTCAATATTTAATAAAAAAGTTTCTGCTTCTGTTGCTGTTTATATAAACATATAAATAAAATTTAAGTATCTATTTGTAATATCATAATAACTGAGGTTATTTGCATGCCATTAAGACATGCATTATCATTGTTAAAATTTCTGTATATCTGACTATCTGTCTGTCTGTTCAAGATAATCTTTTGAATTGCTGGACCGATTGTAATCAAGCTAGGAGCAATACCAGAGGTTATGCGCTCGTGTACATTTCACAGTACGCCAACAGCCTGGGTTAAATCCCCGCCGTGTGCCGGCAGTAATGAAATTGTTCATTGCAATTTTAATTGCTGATTTACCACGTGCTCATTAGTGAAGGAAAATATCGTGAGGAAATCTGCGTGTCTGAGAAACCACCATACGAAACAAAACAGTATTTACTTGTTATTTCACGCTGATATTCTGTGAAAGCGTGAAGATGGTTTCCCGGTCAAATCACATATGAATTCAAATCACATCGGACACTTTTCAAGTAGGTGTAAAGTTTCAATATGTAGTATGTAGTATGTAGGTAGAATAATAGAAATAATTAAGTGAAATAATAAGATTAAAATTAATATTCATAGAAATGTCAATAATTTAGTCATATTTCAAATACTTAATTGACGTCACCGAATTAGTCGAGACGATTGGGCGGGACGATCCATTCGTGCTACAACCATAATATAGCTGCAACATGGCTCTACTATGTAAATACTGGTATCCCCTTGCCTTAAAATCCTCTTGGACGGGAGGCCTGTGCCCAGCATGGGCAGAAGACATTTTATCCCCGGGGAAAGGAGAAAACGTTTATCCCCTCGCTTAGTTTTATCCACCCTTCGAGTATGGGCACACCGATAAAATGGGAGATAGATTTAGACTTAGATAGATTTTTGGTATGAATATAAACTTAAACCCACGTCCAATGAACTAGGATAGAATTGTCCCTTTCAAATGTCAAAAAAGCATAATTTTTTATCTTTCATTTGGCTCCATGCTACGGACGGGGGATATACGATGTCTACTCGTTATGTCAAACGGGAATATACTTCTCCCCGTTGCCGTGCTTTGGAATAAGGACAAGATAATTTTATCTCTTGTCAGAGGATATAATCGTGGGATAAATTTTTTGTCCTTAGCCCATGCTAACCGTGCAGTGTGTGTGAGAATTGTATAACTTTACTTTACTTTTATTTATTATATATTAACGACCCACCCCGGCTTAGCCTAGGTAAGATCTATTAATGACCTAATGTGCCGTTATTTAGATTAAAAATAATTAAAGACCATTTTAATTTATTTACTTTTTACGTTTTTTTAAAATAAAATCTAAAATATAACCTAGATCACTTCTGACATTGCGCTCTATCTGTTTGTGAAGTTTCATTATAATCGGTTCAGTCATTCCTAAGGTTAGCTTGGACAGAAAGACAGACAGACGAGGCTGAGGGGGCTGTCTGCCTGTTCTGTCCGTCTTAATATAAAAATTGATAAAATAAATGGTCTGTGATGATTATCTAGTCTAAATGACGACACATTAATAGATCCAGGCAAAACCGAGGCGTGTCGCTAGTTATTGGAACGAAGTTCCTTATCGGACGGTACGGATTTGTCCAGCCCTTCCGACCTAGTGTAGACGGCCTTGGCGGCTATAAGGAAGCGAGATGGAATAATATCCATCTCCCTCGCACTTTTTCTTATCTTGCCATGAAAGAAATATTATTTTATTTTAAATTTAGCTTCATTTTAATAGTTTATTTGTATTTGTTAATCAATAACATAATACGTTTATCAATAATAATATACTACGAAAGGAACTTCGTTCCAACCGAGTATTCCACGACACTCACGCATGTTTTCTATCTATATATCTTGTTGAAATTAACTTAAATGAATACGGACTTATCTTCAGTAGGAAGATTTAAGACACTAATTCTTGGGAAGCAATAAAGCTTTAGCTTGGTTAAATATATACCGCAGACCATAATGAACGGTTGATAAATAGATAAAGATTAACTTGGGCATAACTTAACTCCAAGTGTAGATAAGGTTATATATACTTTGTTAAGTAAAAGTATTTCCATAAAGTAATTATTATGATTATCGTCTATGTTACACTAGATAATAAACCTAATATATTTATACATATAAATAAAATTGAAGTGTCTGTCTGTCTGTAATATTGAATTGACTTCTAATAAACTCAGGGCATCAATTGCATGCTATTAAGACATAAACAATTTTTAAAACTTTTGTTTGTCTGTCTGTCTGTCCGGGCTAATCTTCGGAATGGCTAAACCGATTGTAATGAAACTTTACGAACATATAGAAAGCAATGCCAGGAGGATTTAGGCTATATTTTATCCGATACTGTTTTGTAAAAACAAAAAATTGATAAAATAAATGGTCTTTAATTATCTATATATTATAAGATCCCATCAAGGTGCAGAAGGCGGAGCGGGTTGCTAGTATTAAATAAAGGCGATGGATGCAAGTAGCTCAGGACCGAGTTTTGTGGCGTTCGTTGGGGGGCTAATGTTTAACAATGTACTTGTAAATAGACGTGATGATGATGGTGATGGTGATGGTTATGGTGATAGTTATGGTAATATATAAAGATAATTTATTTTATTTAATTATTAACATAAATTTAAGTTGGTGCGAGCGTGTTGCCGGTGATGAGATATGGGCGTTGAGACGACGATGAGATACGTATGAGGAAGCTCGAGGTTGCTTAGCGAGCTATGGAGAGGGCTGCGCTCGTTTCTCTGTGTGATAAAATTCAAAATGTGAACATGCGCTCGCTTTAAATTTCATAGTTCTAATGAAATTGTTAATTGCAATTTTAAGTGAAGATTTGCAAAGTCTTCTAGCACACATTTAGGCTGCGCGGCAGTCTCTTGCCCCAAAACCCTCTCAAAAATTAGAACAGGCCTGTGCTTTACTTTTTTTAGTACTGAAAAAAATTTTAAATAAAGCAGTAGTCCGTTAATAGTGAAATTATAACGAAATATTTAAATCCCCCCCACCTCCAATATTTTCTTTGACTTATAAACGTAGCCTGTACTTGAACGAAAACTGAATAAGAATTTGTATTGTTAGGTGCGCTGCGCGGAATAAATGGTTGGACAAAGTAAGTTCAAATTCCAAAACTTCTTGTAATTAGGTTTCTTGAAATAGCAAATCCGTAGAAATACTTTTGCAAGTTGTTTTCAAATTACATATTACAGATGCTTCCGCCACTTTATTCCGGATATAAGAAATAATTTTACGGAATAATAATAATAAATATATTTTTTAATTTTTTTCTTCATTTAAATGCATATACACATTAATATATATCATCATCATCATTACAGCCCTTCACAAGTCCACTGCTGAACATAGGCCTCCCCCAAAGAAAGCACGGTTCTCAGCCACTCCTGCATGTCTTACCAGGTCGTCCAGTGGCGGGCCGCCCCACACTTCGCCTACCAGTACGAGGCGAAGTGTGTACTCGAGAACCTTGCTTCCCCATCGATTGTCGGTTCTTCGAGCTATATGGCCGGCCCATTGCTACTTTAGTTTACTAATCCGTTGGGCTATGTCGGTTACTCCGGTTCTACTCTCCATAGCTCGCTGAGCGACTTTAATATAGGTATATGAGCGGAATTAATGCCTGAGGCATTACCTATCTACCAGTATAAGTTAGAGTAGTGCAGAGATAAAAGAGGTAGGTGTAAAAAGACATACAGAAAGTGAAATAAATAGAGGCCTATGCATATATCTATAAACATACAAAACTGTATACATAATTTTTTTTTATAGGATAGGGTGACAAACGAGCACACAGTCCACCTGATGGTAAGTGGTTGCTGTGACCATAGACATCTACATCTATCCTTGATTACGAATAAAATGCAGAAGCGTTGTCACCCGTGAGGACTAAGATGGAATGCCTCGTTTTCAGTAAAAAGGGTCTCCGGTTCTCTACACTCACCATACGAAACACAGCAGTGTTAAGCTGCTATTTTACGCTGGTATTCTGCGAGAGCGTGGTCCTTCCCCGGTCGAGCCGACCCATTCGTGCTACAACTATGTTATAAATATAGCTGCAACTTGGCTCTACCACGTAGACATAATGCACATAAAGACACATAAGTATGTATTTAATATACATAGTTATGTGTCTTCTGCCATTTTATTTACACGAAATTCTCGAAATTTGGAGTTGATCAAAAACCGGTTTTACAACATGTAGTCATAATAATGTCTTCCAGACTGAATTTCGATAATGGCGGCCAATTACAACGGAGTTGAGAGACGCAGGATTACAGTGCAGTGTGAGCTTAAGCGCAGATGTACTCTCTTTTCCCTCACCATCATAGACCGATATGGCAATTCAACATATGGAATAAACAACGTTACTGAGTATTTCTTGACAGGAAAATTCAGTATCTGAGTTTAGCCCAACCCGATTCGAATTCGGGACCATATGGCCACTAAGCCAACGAGGCAGTCGGATGGATTAATGATTTCTTACTGCCACTGCTGCTAATCATATCGATTCATTAAAAAAAAACCTGTAAAAGTCTACCGTTGAACATGGGCCTCTTCTGTTGTAGAGAAGTATGGAGTGTAATTTTTATATTTCTATCGTGCCTTTTTTTTTCTGTAACCGTTTTCGACGTTGTATACCAAGCCATACCAGCGTAAAATAGCAGCTTAACACTGATGCGTTTTGCATGGTGAGTGTAGAGAACCGGATACCCTTTTTACTGGAAAAGAGGCATTCCAACTTCTCATCGTCCTCACGGGTGACAACGCATCTGCATTTTGATTCTTTATTGAAGATAGATGTAGATGTCTATGGGTCACAGCAACCACATACCATCAGGTGGACTGTGTGCTCGTTTGTCACGCTATTCTATATAAAAAAAAAGAAAAAAAATCACTGCTCTATGGTTAACTGGCAGAGAATGGTTTTAGCATTAAGTCCGCCTTTTGATCCTATAGTTTGTGTAAGGTTCAATAAAGAATTAATAAATAACAATAAGTTGCACGGTGATGACGTAAGATAATCACCTCATTTTGTTCCAAGGGTAACGTAAGAGGCGACCATGGGATCTAAAGGCTTCCGATAGATAGCGACATTTAAAGAAATGTAATTTTTTTTTCAAGGAAGAAGTATTTATTCCGACCTATATTCTACTTCTATTATCATCACCATAACAGCCCTTCACAAGTTCACTGTTGAACATGGGTCTCCAGCAAGTAATGCCACAAAGTGAGCCATCTGCATCTATCGGCTTCCTGCATATTTTTTCTGGTCGCCACTCCATCGTGAGCCTGTCCTACACTTTGGCGCCCTGTACGAGGCTGCCACTCGAGAACCTTTCTTTTTTCTTTTGTTTGTCGCTTCTTTGAGCTATGGCTGACCCATAGCAACTTTAGCTTACTGGTCCTATAAGCCAAGTCGGTTACTTTGGGTCTACTGCGGATATCCTTATTGCGAAGTCTATCACGCAAAGAAACTCCGAGCGTAGCCCTCTCCATAACTCGCTGAGTAACCTTAAGCTTCCTCATACGGGCATCAGTGAAGAACCACGTAGGGAATACGTCACAAGATGTGTCGTAATGTCCCGAACGCTGACCAGCCAATTTAGATCCGTCGATTAACATTTCCCGTTACAGACAACCAAAAGCCCACTACTGAACATAGGCCTCCCATAGATCACCCCATAGGGTCTCTTTGCTTTTAGTATAATCTCAAAAAAAAAAGAATAATGGAATGGAACTTACCGAAGATTTTCTTGTTTTTTTTTTTCAAACAATCATTTTTATAAAATCAATAAGAATGTTCCAAAAAATATCTGACCATTGCAAATACAGCGACAATATTATTTTATTAATTATTCATTGAAAATTGAGACCTCTAATAAGCATTTCTTTTTTAATTTTGAGCCGGAGGCACGGGCGACGATTAAAGCAGCTTTTGATATCGATTCGCCGTCATTCGAAGCGTAAACTCGATTATTCTCTTTCCAAGTCACTTGTTTTATAAATTGTTATTTGCTAGTTTATCCATTCGATGGAATATCGACCGTGAGGACTAATAATCAAATCTATCGTGATAGCATTCAGGCTTGACTGACTTTCAATTTTTATTTACTAGGAATATTATGGTTTACTTGTGAATAAAGGACGGAATGCAAGCGAAGTTTTTCACAACAACTTTTTTTTTATAGGATTAGGGTGACAAAAGAGCACACAGTCCACCTGATAGTAAGTGGTTGCTGTGGCCCATAGACATCTACATCTATCCTCGATTACGAATCAAAATGCAGATGCGTTGTTAACCGTGAGGACTAACATGGAATGCCTCGTTTCCAGTAAAAAGGGTCTCCGGTTCTCTACACTCACCATACGAAACACAGCAGCATTGAGCTGCTATTTTACGCTGGTATTCTGTGAGAGAGTGGTCCTTTCCCGGTCGAGCCGACCCATTCGTGCTACAACTATACCAGTAATATAGCTGCAGCATGGCTCTACCACGTGGAAAACTTAAGTGAACTAAAGCGAAGAACAACTTAAGTGACTATAGCCTAACGCAAACTTGTAAGTCGTGAATTCGAATCCGATATTTTAATGCTGTCGTGAAACTCTCCTAAGCTTCTTTAAAAAGCATTTTAAGTTTACTTGGAGTGGGTTAAGGGGATAAAAGAAAGCAATGTTAAAAGCATTTCTATTAAATCCATAAACGGATTTCCATAAACTGCGCAGGAAATATTATAGAGCCAAAAGTGTACACGAAAAGATTAGCATTCACTCATCCGAACTTTAACGTGTAACGGTTTTTGTTGATGCATTGTCACATACAAAACACAACCAGACGTCGAAAACTAACATTTTCTTAATTGCACAAATATTATTCTGGCTGGGATTCGAACACTGGTACAATAGTAATTAATTACTTACTTGCTTTTTTATTTTTAAGATCAATGCTTGACTACAGTTATGATGATAAATGATATACGATGATAAAATATACTGTATTGGCTTAATTTAATAAAAACTTGTTCAAGTTGTGATGATATTGGATAATGGACCGCTATCAATATAGACGATATAAAATATATTATAATTATTTCAAAATACATTTCAAGAATCCAGTAAGGATTTCTAGAATGTGAATAAATTGTGTGATGGATTTTCCAAATACTAGAGAATTAAATAATACTCACGTCTAACTCTAACCGTAGGCTTTTTGAAGGCAGTGCGAATGTACGGCATCGACATCACCAGCTCGATGTGCGGCGGCGGCGGCAGCTGCAAACAAAATTATGTGAATAAATTACGCTTAGAATTTTTAACGAATGAGATGGGTTTAGTATCTATTAATCGCTTCGTAATTAATAAATGAAACTGGCTTAATATAGCTACATAACGCTGTGGTTATGTGTTTGGTAGTGTAACTGCGGGCCGCGAGTTCAAATCCCGCGCAGGATAACTATTTGTATAGCTTGTAAATAATTATTCCGGTCTGTATACTTGTTCATACGCAATTAATGTGGATATTGAACGCCTCTACGATACGAAAGAAGTTCGGGAGTCATTTGTCTTTATTTTAATTAAAAAAAAAAATTATCGGAGAGAAGTGCAAACAGCGTGTTTTGAAGAAATAATAATGCGAATTGAATCGTGTGAAGTTCCAATCGAGTAACAGTCAGGACGAACGTACGCATCTGATCATCTGAGGCACTAGATATATCCTCATGCATTTTTATGATCTAATCGAATTAGGTTAACATTGTTTAAAAAGCATTGAGTGCAAGTGAGTGACTGTTATTTTTAAAGAAGTAAGGGTGACAAAGGAACACACAGTTCATCTGATGGTAAGTGGATTCTGAGGTCCATTAACACTTTTCATCTTTTTACTGGAAACGAGGCATTCCATCTTAAAAGAGGTAACAACGCATTTTGATAGTTAACTAAGAATAGATGTAGATGCTTATGAACCACAGCACTTACCATCAGGTGGGCTGTGTGCTCGTTTGTCACTTATTGTATGAAAAATATGTGTGGTCATCCCTGAATAGAACTAAGACGGGATGCCTGGTTACCAGTAATAGGATGTCGGGTATGTACATTCACTATATGATATACAGCAGCAATATTCTTTTATTTTAAGCTGGTATTTGAAAGTGTGGACCTTCCACTAAACAGTCTTACGGCACTTCTGGATGTGGAAGAAATGTCAGCGTGATCGAAATTTTCACTAGATATAAATACAATTATTTTTCACCTAAGAACCCATATTATAACAATTATTATATAATTAATTCTTTTTAAAATAAAAGAGAAGTAAATATTGGAGGTAGTAAACATATATTAATTGCCCAAGAACATACATCCAGATCCGGAACAATTATTCGTAGGCCATACAAATTGTTGATACAAATCGTTGATACAAATTGTTAGATTGGGTGTTAGCTTTGAGGACTAAGGTGGCATTCACAGTCTGTAATTACACTGGCTCTCTATACTCTTCATACCGAGCATGGTTGGCGGCATGAATAGGTAAATGGGTGGCACCTATCCAGACCAGATCCAGACAGAGTGGGGTAACGATTTCTAGGCAGAAAAAGGGTCCTACCATCTACACACTATGGCTAGTAAGTATATTATGCTCCTTTGTCACTAAAAAATAATAAAAATTATTTTTATTATAGTTCACTATTATTGAACGCCGTAAATATAGTTGAAAGCTGAAACCCTAGAGCTTAACAAATGTCATTACACGAGGAAGTAAGTAAAACATTGCGAGTACTGATCATGCGATATGGTTTATTAGGGTTCGTCTCGATTGACGGCCCTTACAATTGTGCCCTCGCTAGCCATCTGGCCCCACTATAATTTGCTCTAGATGATGTTCAATAAGAACTACGGAGTAATTTTGTACCAAAGAATATAAAAGCCCAAGTCGTTACAACTCAATATACAAAAGATTTAGTTCTATAAAAAGGATTATAGTAAAAATTCAGAGTTACATACGTTAACCATACGTAAATGGCCATTCTTTAATATGTGAATTTATAATTCTTCCTGGCCTATTTCGGCCACACCGGTCACTCATGAATAGGTGGTATCGGCTACTATAAACAAGTTAAAATATGCCATACTGTTCATGAGATTGCGCTAAAACTTTGCCAACTTATTGCTTGCACTTGCGCGAAGGTAATAGGCATAGTACAATTAACTTACAGTAGGTGGCGTGCGTATCGTACCGACAAATTTATTTGAATGTTATATATCATTCAATTTCAATGAATGTATTGCCATTCCTAATAAAACAATATAACTTATCCAAATTTAAAACGATATTTGCACAATTATTTCTTCTGCGGTAGCAACGCGCCGGATACCCAGCTAGTATACTATAAAATATTTTATTATAAGTTGTATACGAAATTGTAATATGACATTTAAAAAGGACCCTAGTATTTTTTGCCGGTATTTCTCTGAAAAGGTCTTGTTTTTGCGAACCGGTGTTAATTTTGACGATCGTAAGAGCTTTAAGCAAGTCTAAATTGGATAAAAGTTTTAACTAAATTATTTAGTGCTGTAAATGTGCGCTTTGTGCTAGACAAAGGCACACACTCGTTCTAATGTACTTGGGACCGATGTTATATTATAGGATACTATTAGAGGTGGGCTAAAATTTTGGTCTTTCTGGGGCTTCGTCCATCTTTGTGTCATTCTTCTTTCTTTCCTTCGCTATCAACCCGTAAAAGTCCACTGCTGGACCTGGGACTATACCGTTGAAAGGAAGAGTGTGCCATGCGGTTTCGGCGTAAGGGATGCGACTAAAGGATATCCTAATAAAATCTTATGGCTTACAATACATGGAAGTATAACCTTCTCTTTTACGTCACAGAAAACACCTTCATTTAAAACGATTTAAAAATACGTTTAATTTGTTCGCTGACAAATACACTTGATTTAAGTACTGTACGTAACTCAATAAATGAAATATATATATTCTAATAATAAAATATATTCAGACTTTTTTATAGAATATTTTTTTTTACTTTTGCTGTTTGTACCCAAACAGCAAAAGCACACAGTTCACCTGATGGTAAGTGGATGCTGTGGCCCATAGACATTTATCCTCGATTAAGAATCAAAATACTGATGCGTTGTCACCCCTGAGGACTAAGATGGAATGCCTCGTTTCCAGTAAAAATGGTCTCCGGTTCTCTACACTCACCATACGAAACACAGCAGCATTAAGCTGCTATTTTACGCTAGTGTTCTGTGAGAGCGTAGTCCTTCCCCGGTCGAGCAGTCCTATTCGTGCTACAACCATAGTATAACTGCAGCTAGGCTCTACCACGTTCAGATCGTTGCTCAGGTGTCCCCTGTCCTCTTACTAAATTTTATTAACACTGGCAGGGGTTGCATCCGACGCTATAGGTTATGCACAATAAAGTATGTATGATTTTTTAACTCACAATATAGTATCATTTGTATTTGTATGGTGTATATAATATGTCTATGATTGATTGCCTTAGATTCAAAATGTACTAAATATAAATGGGTTGATACATTAATAAATAAACATTATTATTATTATTATTAAGTTAAATATACTTACAGTTTTAGATATCGCAGCCACCCACTCCCTTCGAAAGCGTTAAAAAGAGAAAATAAATTTAATATTTCTTAATATTAATGAAAAATTATCAAGTCGTAGTATGACAGACATGATAGTTTTTTAATAATAGATAGAAGCCGTGTAAGAATATCCACTACACCAATCGTCCCGTGGCTGTCGTAAGAGTCGACAGAGGGAAACTAAAACAGAAGATGAGCAGCAGCACCTTCCTAATAACAACTCAAAATAATAAAAAACTGCGGTTGCCAACCCGTTTGCCAAGCGTTGCAACTATGGCAAAATTCTCCCTATGAGGCAATCTCTGGGAGAGGGCTATGTTCAGCAGTGGATTTTTATAGTGAGAAAAATACACTACATATATAGTAATTTTTGGTGCTTATTGAGCACCTAGCGATTTTTTATTTTATAGGTTAACTTGTCACCCAAGCGAGCACACAGTCCACCTGATAATAAGTAGTTTCTGCGGCCCATAGACATCTACATCTATCCTCGTTTGCGAATCAAAATGCACATGCGTTGTCAGCCGTGAGTACTAAGGTGAAATGCCTTTTTTCCAGTAAAAAGGGTCTCCGGTTCTCTACACTCACCATACGAAACACAGCAGCGTTAAGTTGCTATTTTACGCTGGTATACTGTGAGAGCGTGGTCCTTCCCCGGCCGAGCCGACCCATTCGTGCTACAACTATACAATTCATATAACTGCAACATGACTCTATTACGTATAATATGCTTATGGTTAGGAAAAACATCGCGAGGAATCCTGCAAATCTCAGAAATATCCTACTATATTTCAGGAGCATGTGAAGTCCACCGATACTCAGTGGGACAGTGCGGCGAATACTTTACCAATCCATTTTTTTTATAGAATAAGGGTGACAAACAAGCACACAGTTCACCTGATGGTAAGTACATTCTTTGGCCTATAGACACCACATCTGTCGTCAATGACGAATCAAAATGCAGATGCGTTGTCACCCCTGAGGACTAAGATGGAATTCCTCGTTACGAATAAAAAGGGTCTCCGAGTCACTATACACTGCATTCACTGACACAGCAGCATAATACTGGTATTCTGTTACAGCGTGGTCCTTCCCCGGTCAAGCCGAGCCATATGTACTGTAGCCATGATACGTCCGCAACGTGGCTTTATCACGCAAAAATAGTGTTGCGCGCCACTATTAATGGCTTGCACATGGCAACACTAGTTACCACTAGCGCCCTCTAGTATCGAGTAGCAGAACTAAGAGAGTCAAGATCCTTCTAGAAATTTCGGGACCGATATGTACTCGAACATTCTAGATGTTTCTACAGTAGAAGGTTCTGGAAAGTATCTGAGGCGCTATATAAGGCCGGTATAGACCACGACCGGGTCAGTATTGAATGGGCGATACAAGCGAATACTTCGAAGCGATACAACTGCGAACTAAAGTGATCTATAGTACAATTGTGTTTTGTTATTAGTGTGGTTTAAAGTTGTAATTAGTGTTGTGTAATTAAAGTGTCAATTTTGGTAATTCACTCGGCAGTTTTTAATTGTCACGAACCCCAAGCTCGTAACAATAGGATTTAACATAAGATTTTATATTCATTGCTACATCCATAAATGCACATCAAAGTCCACTGCCGAATATAGGCTTCCCTCATAGGTGGGTATCAGCCATAGCTGCCACACTTGGCAGACGTTAGCAACCGAAGTATTTTTATTACTTTGAGTTCTTATCAGGAAGATGCTTCTGTCCATTTCCTGTTTGGTTTCTTTCTTTAGCATCTCTTTGTATAATCCGTGGTAGAACCACGCTGCAGCTATATTATGGTTGTAGCACAAATGTGTCGGCTCGACCCGGGAAGGACCACACAGAATATCAGCGTAAAATAGCAGCTTAATGCTGCTGTGTTTCGTATGGTGTATGTAGAGAACCGAAGACCATTATTACTGGAAACGAGGCATTCCATCTTAGTCCTCAGGGGTGACAAAGCATCTGCATTTTGATTCTTAATTGAGGATAAATGTAGAGGTCTATCGACCACAGCATCCACTTACAATCAAGTGGACTGTGTACTCGTTTGTCACCATTATTCAATAAAAAAAATCTCACGACACCCATGGGTCGATATGGGGTAGTAAATTCTCTTACTAGAGATGATATTTGCAGAAGAAATTTTATATTCGTAGATGCGGAATGATGAATCGCTTATCCCTTCATAGTGACACCCGTTTCGCATTTCCCGCCGTAATCCGGTTAGACCCAATTATTATAAATAATGACATAGATCACGTTTCTATGCCAAGGACGTGCGGAGAATAATGTTGGTAATTTGCACTTGTAAGACAGTGTTGGACGTGGATGGCGGATCTTTTATGGAATGATAAATTGACTAATATATAAAGGTTAAGTTACTAGATATCTTCATTATTTGAAGATTTTTTTTAATAGAATAAGTGTGACAAACAAGCACACAGTTCAACTAATTGTAATTGCGTGCTGTGCCGATAGATACCTACATAATATATCCACGATTAAGAATCAAAATGCAGGTGCGTTGTCACCCCTGAGGGCTAAGATGGAATGCCTCATTTTCAGTTCTGTACACTCGTCATAAGAATTCTGCTATTTCACGCTGGTATTCTGTGAGAGCGTGGTCCTTCCCTGGTCGAGCCGACCCATTCGTGTTAATACCATAATATAGCTAGAGCATAGTTCTACAACGTGATTTAAGCATGTGTCTTAGTGGTGAACATATTCTTATTCTTTTTCTTCATCAGCCGTTATAGTCACATAGACATGGGCATGGTGATGCAACTTTGTATGAAAGCTCAAAAATCTGCACACAATCATGATTTTGTCAATGTTCGTGTTGGGCTTGTAAAAATAAAGCGAGAAAAAATATCGCTGTTTCTTTCCTTCATGTTGTTTTAGATTGGCATTTTAAAAATTAGATACAAAAATTCATATTATATCGGAAGAAACTAAAAATGTTAATTCTGTGTTAAGCTTTTTTTGGTTTGCTCTTTAAAGTATAATTACAAACATATTACTCTGAGATTTGCACAATTAATTTACCTATTAATTGATTAAAATTAAATTATTAAATATTAGCAGAATTCTATCAAAAGAAGCCATGAATTATTAGAAAAAAAAATGACATTTGTTTGTCAACGTCTTTCATATTGAAAATATTTTCTGAAATTTATTCAAATTTATTTCAGAGGTTTAGATTTTAATATTTATTATTGATTTTTGCTTAAATTTAGTTATTATGGGCTCAGAATACTTCATTTTCGTTTGTAGGCGAATACACAGTCATAATATCGTCGTGAATATACAGTAAAGATTTTTTGTGAGATGTTAACTCTGTATAAGATATTGACTATAAATGAATTCATTATTTCAAAATTTTATGCACGATGTGTAATCATCATCGAAAGTAAGTTAAGTGTTGTGCAAATAAAAAGCACAAAATCATCTGATCACTTTCTGCAGGTTTCCTATAAACATTTTGAATTTATTGACCGTTATTTGTAGGGATTATTACCATATTGACTCGAATTGTATCTGTTTCAGATCACGTATTTCGGCTCAGTTAAGTTTTCATCATGAGAATTTTGCTGATTTAAATTTACGTTAATGTTCTGTGAAGAATAACTCTCTGACAATAATATGTGTTGTATATCAGTAACAAGCGTGGAAATAGTATGTGCAAAAGCAATAAAAAACATCAATAATAATGTATAGTTTATAAAACAATCTGTCTTCCAGAAAATAAAATTACATAACTATACTTATTTATAGTTTTATTTTATCCCACATACTAATCTAAAGCATATTCGAGTAATTTTGGTGCAACCTCTCAAATGTAAAGGAATTCACCCCATAGGTTTGTGACGCTTGAGCCAAAATTACTCGAATATGCCTTAAATAAAAAGTTCAAAGTTACAGAATACAAAGGTTTGAAATTCCCGCTAAAAAGTTTTATATGGGCGCCCACCGTAGCGCTTTTAGTGTACACTCATAAAGACGTGTTTCCGTTTTTTAGTATGAAGTTGGCGTTCTTCTCTTGGTAGAGAGTAATTGTGTTCTGTGGACTCTACTCTTTCCTGTAGTAGAAATTATTTTAAATTTTAAAAAGACCTTAATCGTCATGCTTGGCAGGCGGATTGACGATTGTAGTACTAGACGTCTCGCATATTTGACACTTTTGTACATCCAAGGCCTTTTTGTTCCAAGGCTTTCGACTGTTTTTTATAGGATAAGTGTGACAAACGAGCTGGTAGTAACCACTTACCATCAGGTGGACTGTGTGTCCACCTGATGGTAAATGGTTACTGTGGCCCATAGACATCTACGTACATCTATCCTCGACTACAAATTAAAATGCAGATACGTTATCACCCGTGACAACTAAAATGCAATGCCTCATTTCCAGTCAAAAGGGTCCCCGGTTCTCAACACTCACCATACGAAACACAACAGCATTTAGCTGCTATTTTACGCTGATATTCTGTGAGAAAGTGGTCCGGTCGAGTCAACCCATTCGTGCTACAACTATACTATTAATATAGCTGCAGCATGGCTCTACCACGTATGACTGTGTTCACCATGGGACATTGATCAGGAAGCTAGCAGTACTATGGTGTCAAGAACACAGCGCTTAAACTTATTATTTCATATTTAAGTAATAGAACGCAGAAACATATTATCAACGGTAAAAGTTATTCCGGGTCACCTGTAATAACGAGTGTCCCTCAAGGCTCAATTCTCGGCCCATTCCTATTTCTAATCTATATTTAATGACTTACCTTCCTTTGTAGGGGATAATCATGATAAAGTAGTTTTTGCTGATGATACTTCCTTGATTTTTAAACTTAAACGTCAATCATTTAAATGTGACGAAGTGAATAATGCTATATCAAAATTAGCATGTTGGTTTATCGTTAACTATTATTTTGATAGCTTATCGTTAATTAATCGTTAATTATTTTTATTTTAATCTACATTTAAACGGCAATAATACAAAATTATTATATTTACAACACCGGATGTTAAAAATCTGAATACCAATGTGTTTTTAGATGGAAGTGAGAATTTTTTTTAATTATCTCATTGGTTACAATGAAAAAAATTCTGCCAGTAAAAAATATAACTATAGCAAATATATAGATAAATACAATCTAAAATTTAGAATTTTTGAAAATACAACTTTGGGGTAGTCTGCCCCTATGTCAACCCCTTCAGAAGTGTCTGCCATTTTGTTTCTTAATTCTTTATCAACTTAGCTGACGGATAGTCATTATTATCATTTGAATCAAACACTTTTTTTGAGCGAAAGTTTTTGCGACTTACCTGTATGCGCAGTACCAGGTGTACCCAGGTAGGCCAGGCAAACAGTCAAATACCTGCTTATTGAGTGGACTGATACTTTTCAACAAAGTTTTATGATGCATCAAACACTTCATGAAAAATGCGTCATGAGCTCTCAGACCATTTCAGTTATTTTTATAACGTAATGCCTTATGGAATTTTGCTATGGGGAAATGCGGCTAATGTAGAAACTATTTTTGTTTTGCAGAAGAGGACCTCATTGACCTATTTACAACTTAAAACTGAGAGAGTCTGTCTGAGAAAAATATTAAAGATTTAAATATAATAACTTTGACCTCTCATTATATTTACGAAAATTTAATGCATGTTCACAAAAACAAAAGTAGTTTTAGTAAAAGTATGTGATATACCTCTGTAAACACTAAGAACAAACACAAGCTAATGATACCAGTTTTTCGACTCCACAGTATCAGTAATTCATTCTTGGGGCAATGTACACGCTATGACAACAAAGTCCCAGAAAATATACAAGGTCTCTTTATAACCAAGTTGAAATATTTTATTAAACAAAAACTGTATAAAGAGGGTTATTATAATATAAATGAATACATGGTTGATAATAGCCCCTGGGAATGAGGTGGTCGCTTCCAAGCTGTTTCTAAAATAAATTTTGTAAATAGTTTATACAACCTTTTATAATGTATAATTTACTTTTAAAAAGTCCCTCTGGGTTTCTAGCTGGTTCTTCCCAGGAAAGAGGGGTTTTCCGAACCAGTGGCAAAGTAAAAGATGACTTTCAATAGGAATTACATGTAAAAAAATATTCTATTCTATTCTATTCTATTCATCTCATGTCTGGATATTTTAAATTATTGTCGTATTAAAGTGAGAGCATTATCATTACCATTGCAGCCTATCAAAATTCGATTGTTGAACATAAGGCTCTCCTAGATTGCCTGATAGGGGGGATATTTACCATAGTTGCCACGCTTGGCGGGCGGGTTGGCAACCGCAGTTTTTTAATTTTTAGTTGTTATTAAGAAGAACGCTGCTGCCCATTTCGTGGTTTGTTTCCAAGGGAAAAAAATTCCTCGAACTCATTTAAATTTTAAACTATCGAAACCGTAGCTAGAGCAAAATCGAATGGAGGTTCAAGTTGGAATTATCAGAACGAAAGTCTTCGGCTTTCTGCTGCTAGATGCCACTCATAATAGGACGCGTCGTGGACGCCTATTTTCTATTTATATCCTATTTAAGTAATAAAATATTTAAGACGTAAATTCTTAATTTATTAAAAACGATGTCCGAATATGAAATGGGCCTAACAGCGCTGATAACGCTTGATGGTAGCTCGATCGTGTTTCTCGATTCGAATTGATTCGGGAGTAAGCTTTTAAAACCAGTTTCGAAAAAACGTCATTTGGAATCGAATCCGACAACAATTTAGGAAGTAAGCCCTCTCATGTCAAACTAATGAAAGTGTGTTATGAAAACTTTGTTTAAATCTATAACGTTATTGTAGCATACGCAGCTGTGAATTCTCTGAGCGACAAAAGGCATTAGTATTAAGTTATATTTATTTTTTGTACCCTATCTCGCATAAAACACTTGTTTATGAATTATGTGTGAGTACAGCGACGCAGTTTTTGTGAACTTTTCGCCCTGTAATAAAGTGATAACACTTGTTTGTGAATACTTGTACGGGTTGCCATTTTTATAAAATATTATGATGTCGTTATTTTTCTAACTGTCACGCTACGCTCTTGTTTTTCTTTCAGATATTAAGTTTGGAATGTCAGTTTTTATCCAAGAACATTTATTAAAGTTATAAGGTTTCTGACCTTTTTAATGTGTTTTCTCTGATTACACCACAGAATAGCCCGTTGCCACTTCAGCTTACCGTGTAGTGGCGGTTAAGAATATTCACTACCCCGTGTCTTCCCGTGGGTGTCGTAAGAGGCGACAATGGGAAACAGGCAGGAGATGGGCAGCAGCATCTTTCTGATAACAGCAATAAAATAAAAAAAACTGCGGTTGCCAACCCGCTCGCCTAGCGTGGCAACTATGGCAAATATCCCCCCATGATGAGAGTTACGAAGAGACGGCCCCAGTCCCCGGTAGCCCCGCTATTCCTGGCTACGGTGACGACCATGGTAACGGTGGGGCAGGGGGTGCTAAGAATCTCCGGTGGAGGTTCGGTTGCCACCTAAGACGACTCGACCATATGTTGCCAATACAACGCACGCACCCCCAGGACTGACGAGAAGATCTTGGAGCTGGAAGAAGAGATAGACAAGTTACGCTGGCATATTATAGGATTATCCGAGATCCGAAGAGAGGGGGAGGACACGGTAATCCTAGAATCTGACAACTTGTTCTATCACCGGGACCATCTGTCCCAAGGAGGTGTCGGATTTATCGTCCACAAGTCTCTCGTTAACAACAAACGAGGGTTGCGTACTTTATACTCAGAATCACCAAACGGTATTCGTTGAAGGTCATACAGGTTTACGCACCAACCTCAGGACATCCCGATGAGGAGGTGGAGGAAATGTATGAGGATATCTCTAAAGCATTCCTCCAAAACCCAATATATGGTGTTAATGGGAGACTTCAATGCAAAACTAGGCACAAGAGAGAACAGTGATCTGAAGGTAGGGAAATTTGGAATATGGCAACGGAACCCAAGGAGCCAGCAGCTGGCCGACTTCGTGGAGAAAGAGGATTCTTTATGATGAACTCTTTCTTCCAGAAGCGGCCCCACAGGAAGTGGACCTGGTCGAGCCCCGACGGTTCGACAAAAAATGAGATTGACTTCATTATGACGACCAGACGACAACTGTTCAGTGATGTCTCAGTGATCGCGAGGGTGAAAACTGGTAGCGATCACCGAATGGTTAGAGGCACACTGAACCTAAACGTTAAGTTGGAGAGGTCTCGTCTAATGAAGTCAACGCTCCGTCCCCCTCGTGCTCTAATCCAAAGTCCCGAAACCTTTCAGCTCGAGTTACAAAACCGTTTTCAGTGCCTAGAAGACTGCAATGAAGTGGACGATATAAATGATAAGCTCGTGGAAACTGTCCATGCGGTCGGAGCTAAGTTTTGTAAGACCCTCCGCAGAAGAACACAAAAACTCTCCGATCACACTCTTAATCTCATGGCTGTTTGCTCAGACATCAGAGATGGGAAATGAAGCTGCAGTCTTCAACAGATTTGACAGCATACAGGCAAACGGAATGGACAGATTTCCAAATACATGCGGCGGGACTTACGCAACTACAATACAGCTTGTATAGAAGAAGCGATCAAGCGGAACCAAGGCTCAAAGTCTTTGCCAGAGATCTGTCTGCCAGAAAGAGCCAACTTTCAAAGCTGAAGACCGAGTGTGGCAGAATCGTTTCCGGGACACCTGAGTTTTTGAGTGAGATTGAGAGGTTCTATGGGCAGTTGTACACGTCATCGTTGGAGCTACAAGAAAGTGTGAGTAACTATCCAAGAGCGAGTCTTATCCAACACTATTCCGATGATATCCCGGACGTCAGTCTGAGCGAGATTAGAATGGCTCTTCAGCACCTTAAAAACGGCAAGGCCCCGGGTGAGGATAGAATTACAGCGGAGCTTCTGAAAGCGGGTGGAAAACCGGTACTTAAAGTCCTTCAGAAGCTCTTTAATTCCGTCCTCCATGGTGGCACTACTCCGGAGGCGTGGAGCAGAAGTGCGGTGGTCTTGTTCTTCAAGAAAGGCGACAACGCTCTCCTGAAAAACTACAGACCGATTTCCCTTCTGAGCCGCATCTACGTGCTGTTTTCGAGAGTCATTACGAATCGTCTCGCACGCAGACTCGACGAATTCTAGCCTCCCGAACAAGCCGGTTTCCGAAGAGGCTTTAGTACCATAGACCACATACACACCCTTCGGCAAATTATACAGAAGACAGAAGAGTACAATCTGCCACTTTGCCTTGCGTATGTGGACTATGAAAAAGCCTTTGATTCCGTCGAAATTTGGGCGGTGCTACAGTCCCTTCAGCGGTGCCAAGTTGACTGTCGGTATATCGAGGTGCAGAGATGGCAGAGATGGCTGACAGAAGTTCCTTGGACAGCCTTGGCGAGACCAGAATGCACGTGTTCCCGAAGGAGGCGAACTAGTTTCTCGCCAATTCTACCGATGTGCTCTGACTTTGCCATGGCAATGACACGTTTGAAGGACCTGGAGGCGGAATTATACTTCTTTTAAGAGCGCTGGTACTTACATCCCGGGACGTTGATGCGTCAGCCCATGCCCGCTAGCACTCCTGCTTATAGCGTGATGCAATTTTACAGGAGCGACCAAATCATGGCTGAGTTCTGCCTCCGATAGGCACCACAGATGATGGAATAAGTAATTCCATTCCTGAAGTACCACATCAGCGACAGAATCAGCAACAACAAAAAGTGCTGAAGTGTTTGTACAGTAGGGCTCCGACGGCTATCCGAGTACAGAACCAGAGTACAACACCTATCCAACTGCAGTGAGGTGTAAGACGGGGTGACATTATATCCCCGAAACTCTTCGAAGAAGTAATCAAGGTACTGGACTGGAAAGGATACGGTATTAACATCAATAGCGAGGACATCACTCACCTTCGATTTGCCGACGATATAGTCCTTATGGCAGAATCGCAGGAGGACCTAAGCGCTATGCTCAATGACCTCAATAGTGTCTCCCAACGGATAGGTCTTAAGATGAACATGGACTAAACAAAGATCATGTTTAATGTCCATGTCACACCTATTCCAGTAGTTGTTGGGATTACTAAGCTCGAAGTTTTTGACGAGTATGTTTACCTGGGATAAATAGTCCGACTAGGTAAGTTCAACTTCGACCGAGAAGTCAATCGACGGATTCAACTCGGTTGGGCAGCGTTCGGGAAATTACGACACATCTTCTCGTCAGGTACACCTCAAAACCTGAAAACTAGATTGTATAAACAGTGCGTGTTGCCAGTGATGACTTATGGATCTGAGACGTCAGCTTACTAATCCGTTGGACTATGCCGGTCTCTCTGATTATACCACAGAATAGCCCGTTGCCACTTCAGCTTACTAATCCGTTGGACTATGCCGGTCTCTCTGATTATACCACAGAATAGCCCGTTGCCACTTCAGCTTACTAATCCGTTGGACTATGTCGGCTACTCTGATTATACCACAGAATAGCATGTGGCCACTTCAGCTTAATAATCCGTTGGACTATGCCGGTTACTTTGATTATACCAAAGAATATATAATAGGTTTTACTGCGGATATCCTCATTTTAAAGTATAGCACGCAGAGAAACGCCGAGCATAGCCCACTCCATGACTCGCTGAGCGACCTGGAGCTTCCTCATACAGCCAGCAGTGAGCATTTCTCAGATCGATAAGTCATCACTGGCAAAACGCACTGGTTGTACAATTTTGTTTTTAGGTTTTGAGTAATCTGCTGGGTGAAAATGTAGAAAAACTGCCTTTCTTAGCGTACAATATAGGCTTTTTAGTTAGGAATACTAAAATTAATTAGTAATCTAAAAATAATGTTTCGTTTTTTTCTTTTCATTTTATAACAATTTTTTAAATTAAGTACTTGGTTTACGTACAAATATAATTAATGTAATCTTTGTTGTGACTGATAATTAGGTAATTATTTTTCTTATCTTTCTTTGTTGAGACTGATTTAGGTTTTTAAATTAGATATTCACCAAGTGCTATATACAAGATCTCAATTAAAATAATTAATTAATCATTTGTGATTGTGTGACAATTAATTTTAATTGTAATTAACTCAATTAATATGGAGTCAGTACTTTATACCTAATTGTAAGTGTTGATTTGTGACAAAGTTTTCTTAAAAGAGTAAGTCTTTAACATGCCTATTTTTGTTCATGTTAAGTTGTTAATATGACGTGAATAGAGATTATTTTTGTCACAGAACACAATTACTCTCTACCAAGAGAAGAACGCCAACTTCATACTAAAAAACGGAAACACGTGTTTATGAGTGTACACTACAAGCGCTACGGTGGGCGCCCATATAAAACTTTTTTAGCGGGAATTTCAAACCTTTGTACTCTGTAACTTTAACTTTTATTTAAGGCAAATTCGAGTAATTTTGCTCAAGCCTCACAAACCTATGGGGTAAATTCCATACGTTTGAGAGGTTGCACCAAAATTACTCGAATATACTTTAGATTAGTATGGGGATAAAATAAAACTATAAATAAGTATAGTTATGTAATTTTATTGTCTGGAAGACAGATTGTTTTTCTTCACAGAACATTAACGTAAATTTAAATCAGCAAAATTCTCATGGTGAAAACTTAACTCAGCCCAAATACGTGATCTGAAACGGCCCTACAAATAACGGTCAATAAATTCAAAATGTTTATAGACTTACCACAATATTGTCATAAGTTTTCTTTTCCTATTATAGGAAACCTGCAGAAAGTGATCAGATGATTTTGTGCTTTTATTTGCACAAAACTTAACTTACTTTCAATGATGATCACACATCGTATAAAATTTTGAAATAATGCATTCATTTATAGTCAATATCATAAGCAGATTTAACATCTCACAAAAATCTTTACCGTATATTCATGACGATATTGTGACTGTGTATTCAAGTGTGTGTGAATAAATTTCAGAAAATATTTTCAATATGAAAGACGTTGACAAAGAAAAATGACTTTTTTTTTTCTATTAATTCATGGCTTCTTTTGATAGAATTCTGCTAATATTTAATAATTTAATTTTAATCAATTAATAGGTAAATTAATTGTGCAAATCTCAGAGTAATATGTATGTAATTGTACTTTAAAGAGCAAACCAAAAAAAGTTTAACACAGAATTAACATTTTTAGTTTCTTCCGATATAATATGAATTTATGTATCTAATTTTTAAAATGGCAATCTAAAACAACATGAAGGAAAGAAATAGCGATATTTTTTTATCGCTTTATTTTTACAAGCCCAACACGAACATTGACAAAACCATGATTGTGTGCAGATTTTTCAGCTTTCATACAAAGTTGCATCACCCTGATTTTTGTTATATTGTATTTATTATTGTACCTATACGATAGAAACCGCTTATTACATTTTGTGTTTTTTTTTTGTATTTTGGTGATCTATCTAAAAAGGATTTAATGTTCTTGTCACTCGATACAAAATACAACAGTATTATGCTGCTCCTGCACGCTAGTGTTCTCTACGAGCGTGGTCCATCCCCAATGTTTCCCCCATCGAGTCCTAACGCGCTGCAGCCATGTCTTTACAACGTATAACACGGTTCAGCAATTTAAATTACAACCAACTATCATCAATCGGCCGCCAAAATCTAGTCCATCTATCAACAGGTATACTGACTGTAGGTTGGGATGCCATTTACCGTTACTGTTCCAGCCTATTAAAGTCCACTGCTGAACATAGGCCTCCCCATAGATTGCCTCATAGGGGAGATATTTGCCATAGTTGCCCTGCCTAGCAAACGGATTGGCAACACCAAACAGTTACACCAAAGTCTTCCTTCCTAATATATGGGAGGTCCATGACGAGTAGGCGAAAGTTTAATAAATGACGTAGAAACCGGGATTTAAAAAATTAAAGTCACTGCTTTTATACAGCCTATACTTTATTCCTCAGATATGCAAGTTCCTTTACGATGTTTTCTTCACCGCCGAGCAAGTGGTAAATCAGCACTTAAAATTGAAATTATCAATTTCATTGCTGGCGGTGGGCATCAAACCCGGGTTGCGAGGGTACTTAATGGCGAGCGTTTAGCCCCTGAATAAGGTAGGTCCACACGGCGCGTTGCGTCAGCGTTGCGTTGACGTAGCGCTGTCACTACGTTGTTTTACATACATAATAACCATAGTGTACACGGTGCGCTGTGTTGACGCAACGCGCACACGACTGACTGAAAGCCCCCGAGACGAAGGGGAAGGGGTGTACTGCTTGCGACGCCGGAGCGGCAGCGCTCAGTTGTTTGTGCGTTGATAGCACGCAAGCTAATTTCGTTTTTTCTTGGGGACAGATCCAATACCGTCTTGTGAATTGCGTCGATTTCGGCGGTGACGTAGTAATAGGAGCAATGCCAGACGTCTTTTTCGATCCATGCTTCCAAATAGACTGAGATGCTTTTACAAAATGCTCGCCGCAACTGTGTGTCGCCGCTGCGACGACGGAACGTTACGACTGCGTTGTAGCAACGCTGCGATGACGCAGCGCCTGTGTGGCCGGCAATGCGTCAAAATAATTGCGTTGCGACGACGCAACGCAACGCAACGCGCCGTGGACTTACTCTAACGGTTTGTAAAACATTAACAATTATTTTATTACTTTTAATTATTATAATATACTCTAGAAGACCGGGGCAGAGGCAGAAAAACTGAAAAAATAACGCAAATATGAGTCTTTGCTAGATGAGAGTATTTGTGCCATTTGAGGTAGAGACTTTCGGTCCAAGAGGTTCATATGAGATATGACTCTAAAAATGTTTTTGCGACTGCGCCGCTGTTAGTTTCAAGAAGACTAGTTCTTTTGTAGTGCAACGGATAATTATAGGCGTTCAGCGAGAAAACCTAGCTAGCATTTTTAGACAATAGATAAAAAACAAATCCTTCTTCTTCTTCTTACATAACACCGTATTAATATTATACCTACATATAACTACTATACCTATTTTTGCATTTAGTGTTGGGAGTGTAAGTGTACTTTTTCGCACTATACCGTAAGGGAATGACACTTTTAGTAATTTTATTTATTTATTTATAACAGGAAAACTAATAGCTATTAATTAACATTATATGGTACAATATGTAAGTCACAAAGTAGCTAAGCCTATTAAGTTTTCACAAATAGGTAATCGGTTTAGGTAAATACATAAAGTGACAGCCCATATACGTCCCAATGCTGAGTACAGGCCTCCCCTCATTTCTGAGAGGGTTTTAGGGCAAGGAATCGTCCGCCGCGCTGCCCCAATGCGTGTTGGCGAACTTCACATGTCTTCGAAATATTTTTTTTTAATTTCTCACACATGCAGGTTTCCTCACGATGTTTTCCTTCACCGCCGAGCACGTGGTAAATCAGCACTTAAAATTGCAATTAACAATTTCATAGGTGCCGGCGGGGATCGAACCTGGTTTGCTCGCGTACTGTGAAATTTACAACGAGCGCTAACCATCTGAACTACCACGGCTCTAGGTAAATACAATATATTTAAGTAATATAAGTGGCATGTTGAAAGTTTTATTGTTTACAGTAGTAGTAAATATTGTTTATATTAATTTAAGTTTTTCAAATTACGAGTATATATATTCAGTTATATACCTTAATCTATATAAATAAAATGATAGAGGTTTGCAGTTGTGTGCTCGTCACGGAAAAAACTACTGGATAGATTTCAATTAGGTTTTCTAAGTTTTATTTCTTAGACACTTGGCCCTTATCTAAAAAAATATTGCGATATCTTCATTTAATATAAAGTTATTAAAGTTTTAAGAAAAAACTATTTTTATACGGGGTTTTTCCACACGGACAACTGTGCGTCGCTTGCTCTCGCGTTACTAACCCAGATAATTTATATATTTGAGCTACAAACAGTGCAATGAACAACATTGTTTACGAAAAAAAAATTGTCTTTTTGATGTTTTCCTTCGTACATAAACTTTGTTTATATATCAAGCAACGCGGACGAAGTCGCGGGTATCAGCTAGTAAAACATAAAAGCAACTAAAAACTAAAATTATCATACAGTTCTACCACATGAGTAAAGAAACCGTTACTCATGTGGTTCTACTCCTCACAGTATATTGCTAAAATACTAGTTGCGTTTCCAGGCTGATTGGCAAATACATATTTAGCCTCTGAGCGAGAAAAGAATCCCTCTTGTCTTTAGCGGCGACAACCAGCCGCGGTAACAGTTTCACTACAAATTGTAGAACATTGGAAGCTTATTAGCAGTAAGGCAGTAAGTGTATGAAAATTTAATATCTCACCTCATCTCAGCATCGGACTTTGCGAGCATCCACACAACGTTACCCGGATCTCTTCTGGAACCTAATGCCATTAACTGGGACAATCTCGCTCCAGGAGGAAGGGCTGGTCGCTTCGGAACCTGGCCGGTCCACGTTGAAATGGCCAGCATTTCTGGACTCTCCTTCACGAGGTGTTTTTGTGTGGCTAGACATTTTCCTGAAGCGTCCTGTGGGATAAAAATTTACTATTTCACTAACGAACTTTCGATATTTAAACTGATTATTTCATACAAACGTATTACACATAGACTTCTGAAGCTATTATGTGAAAAATAAAATAATATTCTGCCTAGTTCTTTGAAGTTGACTTTTACTTTTTAATAAAAGTTCAACTCTTAAATGTGTTTTGAAATACGTCTCAATACTTATCAACACACAAGGTTTAATAAGAGGCTGTAAGGCGTTACATCTAAGACTCAGGTGTGATGACGCATCTGTAGCCTTTATTGTTTAAAGTTGATTGCAGGTGTTTATATGCTGCCGTAGCCATCAGGTGAAAGGTGAAAGGTTCAAGGGTGTATAACTCTTAGCTTATAAATTAATTTTAATCTGTAGCTATGCTAGCTATACATAGCTGCTGAGTATAATCCCAGCATGAATGGCTCGGCTCGGCCGGCGAGCAGCAGATGGCTGCTGTGTTCGTATAGCGAGTGAAGAGTACCGGGGACCGTTTTTACTTGTAACGGATGCCCCGTTACAAGTAAAAACGGTCTTTCATTCATCTTAGTCCCCAGGGGTGACAATGCATCTGCATTTTGATTCTTGATCGATGATAGATTTAGATGTCTACGGGCCGTAGCATTACCTTACCATCAGGTGGACTGTGCTCGTTTGTCACTTTTATTCTATAAAAAAATATTGTTACTTTTTTACAGTGTAAATATAAAATTTATAAATAATTCCATTACAGTGCCACGTAGCACCTGCTATCTCATGTAAATCGGCTAGGCATATAGGATCTTTTTCTTCTGCATCGATAGCTCTAAAAGTCCAGTGCTGGATTTGGGTCTCTCCGATTTCAGAGAGAGTTTGCGTTAATCGTTCTTAAAGCATATTATAATAAGTCAACCATAATGTCCTTAACGGGTTCATATTTTGTGATTTCAGTTTATCGCACTAAATCAACATAAATTTATTGTAAATGTAATTAATTTTGGTTCATATCTATCCATTACAGCCTATAATAAAAGTCCACTGCTAAACATACACCTCTCCTATAGATTGCCTCATAGGGGTTATTTTGCCGTAGTTTTTTTTATTCAGCTGTTATTAGGGAGATGTTGCTGCCCATCTCCTGTTTAAGTTTCCCTCTGTCGCCTCTTACGACACCCACGGGACGATATGGGGTAGTGGATATTCTTACACCGCCACTACATATAAATAGAGTTTATTAGTAACTTGATATAGAGCTCAAATTGGATTCTAGCATAGTTACTCGTATGAGCTGTCATATCGACAACACAAATATATATAGTGTGTGACTATGATTGAGATCATATATAAAATGCTCTGTCATATATAAAATCATAATCATATTACATATTCACTAACAAACGCACCAACGATTATGTAAATCAAGATATATAAAAGATAAAGATATCCCAGACCTTAAATTAACACATTATATCTGTGCCGTTTGCATTTTCCAACAATAATTATTAATTCAAGGCCCATAACCATAATAAGTTAAAGGTATAATAGTTTAAGGCCTTAATTACGTATACAGAAATCAAATAAGCAATAAAATCTCTCTTGAATGCTCAAGTGGTGCTCGTAAGCGACGATTGCGATTGTTCAGAATATTTTAAAGACAAAGCCGAGTAAGCGCTCTGTTCACTTATCAATAGCAAATCAGATTCAATCAGGGGGATAAACGACTTTATCGACTAAAAGCTTTTAGCTCTTCAATGTTTTTTTAATTTTATTTATAAAACTGATGTGACAAATGAATTTCCACTTACAGTCCATCGGATGGTTCCGATGGACTGTAAGTGGATGGACTGCAATAGCAATTTTTTTTATAGGATAGGGTGACAAACGAGCACACAGACCACCTGATGGTAAGTGGTTGCTGTGGTCCATAGACATCTACATCTATCCTCGATAAAGAATCAAAATGCAGACGCGTTGTCACCCATGAGGACCACGATGGAATGCCTCTTTTCCAGTAAAAAGGAAAAAGGGTCTCCGGTTCTCTACACTCACCATACGAAACACAGCAGCATTGAACTGCTATTTTTCGCTGGTATTCTGTGAGAGCGTGGTCCTTCCCCGGTCGAGCCGACCCATTTGTGCTACAACTATACTACTAATATAGCTGCAGCATGGCTCTACCACGTATAGATATCTATTTACCAAAGTGACTACTCCAGTCCATAAATTTTATACACAGAAGGCTACAGATGCCTTGTCACTCACACAGAATGCCTCACAGCATATAGTGCCGCCAACTTATCTGTTCAGGTGGACAAAATTAGAACTAAGGCCGCCATTTTGTAAATGACATTTCGCTGTCAGCTGTTATTTATTCTGAGCTATCAGGTGAGTGTTTTTAAAAAGTGCAAAGAAAATGCCTAAAGCTCTTAAAATGATGCGCGACAGTTTATCCTAAAAGTTTTATCTTTTATGAAAGAAGAGAAACGTGTACAAGCCTCAATTATAGCATTTGAAAAGCACGCGTTGCTGCTGCGACAGGTTAGTATTGCCAGATATGGAAAATTAAAATCACTAAATATTTATTTATTTATTTACATCCAACTCATATCTAACATTACAGGTTTCTACCCAATGCAATAGATAAATCACTATTTACAATCCTATATTACTTAATAATGTACTTGTGAAACATAGTAAAAAAATTATCTAAATTTACTGTAATTCATCTAAAGTACCTAGCTTTGTAGTTTGTGGTCTGCTTTAGTGACGGCATATTCACGACCTTATATTTATTTAATTTTACCTATACAATAATTATTTGTCATTTTGTTACAGGTGTTTCTGAGCGATTTGTGCACAAACTCGTTAATGAAGAGAAACACGCTGAAGAATCCAATTCTAAAATTTCTACCCCTAGCAAAAAAAGGCAAAGAAAAACCGGGAAACAAGAAATTGATAATTTTGACATTGGTGTTATAAGAAGAAAAATTCACGAATTTTATTCAGTGAAAAAAGAAATTGCTACCATACCCAAATTACTGACTATTCTAGAGAAAGATATTGATTTCAAAGCAGAACTTGAAACTCTTCGAAAATTGCTTCACAAAATAGGATTTCGTTATAAGAAAATGAAATCAAATAGAAAAGTGCTGTGTGAACGTAACGACATAGTTGCATAGAGGGCAACCTACCTACAAAAAATTAAAGAAAACGAGTGTGGTGAAAAAATACCTATTATTTATTTAGACGAAACTTACAGACACTCGTCTCACTCAACTGGAAACGTTGGCAACGATTTGGAACCTGTTTCGAAAGGTGTTCAAAAGGTGGATCATCATTTTTTCTCTACCTGCATGGGTGATGATCCAAAGAAAAAGGTTTTGTCGAGAATGCACTCTCGTATTTAAATCAAATACAAAACATACATGGGGACTACCATGATGAAATGAATAGCACTAATTTAAAAAAATGGGTATATTAAAAATTACTACCTAATCTGCATGAACCTTAGCTCATTGTGATGGATAATGCGCCATACCATAGTATTTGCGTAAATAGGTGTCCCAACTCAAACCACAGTAAGGCTGATATACAGAAGTGGCTTTAAGAAAACAATGTGGATTTCAATGAACAAATGACAAAAATTCAGGTTTATGAGTTAATAAAGAGAAATAAATCTGCTCCGGAATACGAAATTGATAACCTGATGAAAAGTCATGGCTATGTTATTATTAGATTACCGCCTTATCATTGCGACTTGAAGTCAATTGAAATAATATGGAACTTTATGAAAAGGAACGTAGCAGACAAAAATGTTGGAAAATCTAATGTTCAAATGCCCCAATTAATTGAAGATGCATTTCATAAATAATGATTTCTTATATTTACGCGAACACTACACATTGAATTAAACTACTTTTACGGATTATATCGCGTTTAATTATCTTATTTTATTAATTCCCGACGTTTCGGGTGCTTTACAGCACCCATGGTCACGGGGGACTGAGGTGATTGACGTCCCAATGTCAAAGTTAATACGGAGTACCTTCAGCTTTTTTAATTATTAATTTTGGTCCGATCTACGCAGAATGAACTAACTGTGTCTTGAAGTCTTGCAGTGGTATGCTTGGGTTTAGTTTTAATTTTATTAATTACAGGATCCCAAGCAGGTGGTAGTACCAGCCTCCTCTCTATTGAAATTAGGATGTTTTTAATTTCAATAGCCTCACGTATCATCCTTGGCAGGAATCGATGTTCTTTCGCGAGAATCTGTGGTTTATCAAATCTAATGTAATGGCGGGGCCGTCTAGGATATGATCACAAACTGCAGACTTCCCGGAACGTTGGTGCTTCACGTCAGCTATGTGTTCTTTACGCGGGTTTTAATAGATCGTTTTGTTTGCCCTATATGAGAGACCACATTCACAATCAAGCTTGTACACTCCTGCATCTTGTAGAGGAATATTGCACTTGACGGATGGTAAGAACTGACCAATCTTCTTCGGCGGCTTGAAGAATGTTCTTATAAACTCGCTTCAAGATGTAGCCAATCTTGTCTGTGACACCTCTGACATATGGTAGTACAGCAGGCACACGCTCGACTGTGGCCGGCTTCACTCGTTCACTGTGACGTAGGCGCGGGACCCGAAGCTTGTTGTCGTGCAGAACCTGCTTGACGTGCTGAAGCTCGGCGGCCAGGTGTTTGCTGTCACAGATCCCTCGTGCTCTCTGTAACAAAGATTTGCCCACGGTAGCCAACTGTGAAGGATGATGGTGGGATTCACCATTTAAATATCTGTTTGTATGGGTCTTTTTCTATACACGGTGTGATCTATTGTGTTGTTAGGATTTAGAATGACTAATACATCTAGGAAAGCTAAAGAATTATTTGCCTCCAACTCCATAGTAAATTGAATTTTTGAGTTTATGGAATTAAGATGTTCTAAAAATGCAGTTACTTTGTCTGATGGTAAAATTGTGAAAGTATCGTCTACGTACCGCTTGTAGAACCTTGGAGTTACTGGTGCAGTAAGCAGGGCTTTCTCCTCAAAGTCCTCCATGAAAATATCGGCGACAATGGGAGATACCGGTGAGCCCATTGCAACACCATCTACTTGCTTGTAAAACTCTTCCTTCCACAATAGATAGCCAGATGTAAGGCAATGTCTAAGCAGTACTGCATATTCTGCTGGCATGTTGTTTTCCTCTAGTTTCCTAGTTACAATTGAGATGCAGTCTTCAACAGGTAGGCATGTAAATAGAGACTGAACATCAAAACTGACCATAGTTTCATTGTCAGTAAGACATAGGTCTTTATCTCACTAACAAAATGGTATGAATCCTTAGTGTGTGCTCTTGTGTGTCCTCTGAGTGGTGATAGTGTTTTTGCTAAGAGTTGAGCCAATCTGTAAGTTGGCGAATCGATCTGACTCACTATTGGACGTAATGGAGCGTTCGGTTTGTGTATTTTGGTAACCCATACAACTTCGGTGGTTTGGCACACGCAGGTATTATCGAATTGACGTCTAGATTCAATTTCTCGGAGTATTTCTTAATTAGATCGCTAGTTGTTTTAAGCGTATTAGTTGTAGGGTCTGTTTTGACCTTTACCGACGTACTTTCATCCGATAAAAGTTGTTGTATTTTAGAATTGTATTTTAGAATTGTATATTACACATTACAATTCTAAAATACCAAACCACCGAAGTTGTATGGGTTACCAAAAATACACAAACCGAACGCTCCATTACGTCCAATAGTGAGTCAGATCGATTCGCCAACTTACAGATTGGCTCAACTCTTAGCAAAAACACTATCACCACTCAGAGGACACACAAGAGCACAAACTAAGGATTCATACCATTTTGTTAGTGAGATAAAAGACCTATGTCTTACTGACAATGAAACTATGGTCAGTTTTGATGTTCAGTCTCTATTTACATGCCTACCTGTTGAAGACTGCATCTCAATTGTAACTAGGAAACTAGAAGAAAACAACATGCCAGCAGAATATGCAGTACTGCTTAGACATTGCCTTACATCTGGCTATCTATTGTGGAAGGAAGAGTTTTACAAGCAAGTAGATGGTGTTGCAATGGGCTCACCGGTATCTCCCATTGTCGCCGATATTTTCATGGAGGACTTTGAGGAGAAAGCCCTGCTTACTGCACCAGTAACTCCAAGGTTCTACAAGCGGTACGTAGACGATACTTTCACAATTTTACCATCAGACAAAGTAACTGCATTTTAGAACATCTTAATTCCATAAACTCTAAAATTCAATTTACTATGGAGTTAGAGGCAAATAATTCTTTAGCTTTCCTAGATGTATTAGTCATTCGAAATCCTAACAACACCATAGGTCACACCGTATAGAAAAAGACCCATACAAACAGATATTTAAATGGTGAATCCCACCATCATCCTTCACAGTTGGCTACCGTGGGCAAATCTTTGTTACAGAGAGCACGAGGGATCTGTGACAGCAAACACCTGGCCGCCGAGCTTCAGCACGTCAAGCAGGTTCTGCACGACAACAAGCTTCGGGTCCCGCGCCTACGTCACAGTGAACGAGTGAAGCCGGCCACAGTCGAGCGTGTGCCTGCTGTACTACCATATGTCAGAGGTGTCACAGACAAGATTGGCTACATCTTGAAGCGAGCTTCTATAAGAACATTCTTCGCCGCCGAAGAAGATTGGTCAGTTCTTACCATCCGTCAAGTGCAATATTCTCTACAAGATGCAGGAGTGTACAAGCTTGATTGTGAATGTGGTCTCTCATATAGGGCAAACAAAACGATCTATTAAAACCCGCGTAAAGAACACATAGCTGACGTGAAGCACCAACGTTCCGGGAAGTCTGCAGTTTGTGATCATATCCTAGACGGCCCCGCCATTACATTAGATTTGATAAACCACAGATTCTCGCGAAAGAACATCGATTCCTGCCAAGGATGATGTGAGGCTATTGAAATTAAAAACATCCTAATTTCAATAGAGAGGAGGCTGGGTACCACCTGCTTGGGATCCTGTAATTAATAAAATTAAAACTAAACCCAAGCATACCACTGCAAGACTTCAAGACACAGTTAGTTCATTCTGCGTAGATCGGACCAAAATTAATAATTAAAAAGCTGAAGGTACTCCGTATTAACTTTGACATTGGGACCTCAATCACCTCAGTCCCTCAGACCATGGGTGCTGTAAAGCACCCGAAACGTCGGGAATTAATAAAATAAGTTAATTAAACGCGATATAATCCGTAAAAGTAGTTTAATTCAATGCATTTCATAAAATTAAACCGGTGGAGTGGAAAACATTTGTAATCATGTGAAAAATTGAAAATAAATACAGACTGAAAGACGCGTATTTAGATGAACCCTTTATTATAGAGTTACAGAGCGACAGCGAAAGCGATTCCAGTGACTCAGAAGATGAATTATTGGAACCAGTAGCTAACGCGGGTACATCTTTCAAAACAGAAATTCCTGGAGTTCGGCCGCTTGAACTCCGAGATCACGACCACAATTATTTTATAAAATATAAATAATGTATATAATAACACTGAACTAACACAATGAAAATGTAGTCACCTATTTCCTCGGTGAATTTCTTAAATGGCAATAGTAAGCACTCCACTAGCGACTCTGTCAACTGAACAGATAAGTTGGTGGCACTATATAATTATACTTGCTCCCTCCGTTTCCTGTATCCTCCACGATACTAGCGAAAATCCTAGTGTCGGGACTTCTCCTGTATCGTGTAGGCATTTCACGTTGGGTTTTTGCTTACTTAAAGAAATATAATGAGTGTAAGACCAAAGCATTTTGAAAGTCCCCCTTTTAATAAGTACTTAAGATCGACGGAAACAAACTTGAGATTATATGGTACCTGGTAAAGTTAAGTAGGTCGCTATCGACAACGCTGTTGGCACCTGAATTGAAAAACTTAGGATTCACAAAACTTCAGCGCTAAATGCTTTTCAACGAAGCCTTTCAACTAAAGCGAAAAAGTAATTAGTGATTTCAAAGTGATTTTCCCAACATCCTTTAAGTAGTAGAGCCACGGTGCAGCTATATTATGCTTGTAGCACGAATGGGTCGGCTCATCCAGGGAAGGACCACGCTCTCACAGGATACCAGGGTGATATAGCAGCTTAATATTTTTTTACTTTATTTCTGGCATCAAGGAATTATAAATTAAGAACATTGGCCCATAGCAATATATACCTTAACCTAAAAATATATATAAAATATAGACATAACACTATTTAGGGAACTTTCTTCTTTGGCGCGTCCCTGTATCGGCAACACTATCCCAGAGGACCAGAAATCGGGAGCGAGGAATGTCTCTTTGTGTTTTGCAGGAACCTGGAGTACGTTAGACTCCAGACGCTGCAAATGTAAAGAGATCGGATCCTCAATGCGGCATCGGCTTCGTTCTTCCACGAAACGCAGGACGTCTTCTCCCGACGTACTTTTGTCCAAACGGGAGATGTAGAGCTGTATGGTTGGCTCCACAACACGCAGAGTTGTACTCGCCTTTATTTTGGCGGTCCCACGCTGGTTACAGACGGGTCTCGACTGACGTCTCTTCTCAACAAAAGTAAACCCGTCAATATCAATCTTGTTTCGGGTCACCACTGGAACTGATTTTATTTCCACATTCTTTCGCTTTCGACCACAAGAGGGTGCCGGTTGTGAAGATTTTCGAGTAACATCCGCAAACGTCTTCCCTAGTTGTGAGGTTGGCTTCGGCGGAGGAGTACTCATGGGTTCAGTCAAGGGCTGAGGTGGTGATGCAATGACGACCGAGGTTGCCCTAGTTTCACGGCCATCAACCCGCTGACAGACGGTATCGCGTGACGGAGTCGCAATCATCGGTGAAATATGACTACTATTACGGTTACCGCGTGTCGTATTTACATTCTGCGACGGCGGTGAATTCGCAGATGTTGCAATTATGCTGCGCAACATAGTGACTTCGTTCCTCAGCTCTGTTGGGGCTCGTTCCGGTACTTCAAATTTGAAACGAATGTCGGTAACTTCGGCTTTCAACGTGGTGATGTCTTTCAACAATCTGGTCACGTCTACATGATCGAACGTCACGGGAAGCAGCTTGTTGAGATCACGCGCGACGAAAGTTGGGATGTCATCAGGGTCGGTCAACTGCTTCTATGTTTCGCATGGTGAGTGTGGAGAACCGGAGACCCTTTTTACTGGAAACGAGGCATTCTATCTTAGTGCTCTGGGGTGACATCGCATTTCTATTTTGATTTTTAATCGAGGATAGAAGTAGATGACTATGAGCCACAGTATTCATTTACCATCAGGCAGACTGTGTGCTCGTTTGTCATCCTTATTCATTAAAAAAAGCATTTCTAGAAACCCTTCCTGGATTATTGTTATGATAATTAGAATAATTATAATGTATAATATGTCTTCTATATTGGCAAAGAGCATTGTCCATTGTCATCACAACTTGAACAAGCTTTTGTATCATAACCGTAGTCAAGCATTGACTGTAAAAAAGTAAAGTAAAAGTATTCTGAGAGGGTATTAGGGCAAGGAAATGTCCGCCGCGCTGCCCCAATGCGTGTTGGCGGACTTCACATGTCTTCGAAATATTTTTTTTGTTTTCTCAGACATGCAGGTTTCCTCACGATGTTTTCCTTCACCGCCGAGCACGTGGTAAATCAGCACTTAAAATTGCAATTAACAATTTCATTGGTGCCGGCGGCGATCGAACCCGGGTTGCTCGCGTACTGTGAAACTTACAGCGAGCGCTAACCATCTGAGCTACCACGGCTTACTGACTGTAAACAGTAAAAAAATATAGATACACTTATTTTGCAGAAAGATTCAGAGAGATTTATGCACAGCCCTGTTACCTCTTTTTTTCTCTTTTTTTAAATATTGGTACAGATTTTAAATAAATTTTTATAGAAGAAGGTGGAAAACAAGCATGCGGCTCACCTAATGTTAATTGAGCATCGAAACCCAGCATCTGTGGCTTTTTAAGAAGCACCAGCTTTCAAATAAAAGAAGAATCATCGAAATCAGTTTACCCAGAAAAAAGTTATGAGGTAACACACATAAAAAAAACACAGTCGAATTGAGTACCGTCTCCTTTATGAAGTCGGTAGAAAATATATGTCTATCTGGAAAACACTGATGGCGATAGTCAATTCTTCAATATCGATCATATTGCATAGTAGAAAATTCCTATAAAACACACGGTGGTGCATTCCCTACTAGCTTGGGCCCGGCGTGAACAAAGTTCAGATATGTCTTATTTTGAAGATGACGACATGTGCTACCTGTGTCGAAAAATCATATTTTTGCAGGACCTGGGATTTTGTTTTTCATTTTATTGTACAATCCTAAAAGAAGTAAATAAAGATAAAAATGCACTTTCTTCATTACTTTCTCAATTAAGGTCCTAACTGTACTACGTGTTATTACACTTTTCTTTTTTACTGAATCGTAATTAGGATTCCTGAAGTGTAGTGTAATAAGCCCCGAAGTCTTTACTACTAATTCACAAAAATAAAGCTTCCAAAGAGTAAGTACCAAGGAGTTAAGAAGCTTTATTTTTGTGTAGTTAGGACAACCCCCACCAAATTGAGATCGAAGCAGGAGTTTTAACTTTTTCAACAAATTCGGAGGTTACTTTGGTGCTGTAAGCATACACCCCGACCTATGGCCTCCGACATAGTATACTGTTGATAAATAATATACAAGTATATCGGCTAAAATGTCTAGCTATATGTATATAATGTATACACATTTTGGTGCAAAGCAATCACTGTAATTCTGTTTTCTTTAACGCCCTTCACCATAATGTAATTTAACCATCAAGTTGAAAAACCAACAAGTGGTAAATTCAAAAATTTCGTACAACCGACTTCAATATAAATAAAATGTAAACATCATCAATGTAGTCGAAGTCAATTAAATACGTATTAATAAGCATAACTCAAAACTACTGGTCAGATCTTGATAAAATTAATATGGGGCTTTCCATTAAAAAAAGCATCATCAAAATCGGTTCACCTAGAAAAAGTTCTGAGGCAACACACATAAAAAATACAGTCGAATTGAGAACCTCCTCCTTTTTTGAAGTCGGTCAAAAAGCGGCAAATCCTCGATCGATGTTTCGTACTTAATAAACGAATTTTAAATTTTAATTCAAAAATAAAAAAAGAGAAGCTCTTTAAAAAATTACCTTTTAAATTATACTGGGTGGCGATTAGGTTATAATATTAAATAACACAGCGGTAAATACAAGTTCATATATCTCTGTTAAAATAATAAAATAAACAATTCTACCAAAAATAAAAAATGCATCTTTCCAACAAAATAAATAGCGTAAAAATTGACAGGAAATAAATCACCTTGATAATATTAGTTTACTGACCTGAAGTGACCTGTAAAAGCGGCAACGGTGCGGCAGATGCGCAGTACTCACGCGGCATCGACATAGGTAATTATTTACCTACACTTTCCCATTCATAGGTAATTAGGCAAAAAACTAAAAAAAGGGCTACCGCAACTAGGAAAAGTCTTTTCATTTAAAGTGATAATTTTATCGCCACCCCGAATATTTATTTATGGGTAGAATAGGTACTTAAATTATGTCAAAATTGGACGACTATTTTAGTTTAAGAGCAGAATAGTTTTATTCTGTATATTTTTAATACATTATACTTAATGAAAACGTTTTTTTATAACTAATAATTTTAGTTTCGTATATACAAGTTAACGTAACAAAATTATTTTATCGTTATCATACTAATAATTACTCTTTATATACAGTTTTTTATTTAATGAAATTTTAAGCTTGTTAATTACGAGGGTAACACTGAAAGTTCTTAGAAAATCAAAAACTGAACAAACTAGCAAGTTATTAGTTTTATTATATATTTTCAAAATAGTGTCCATTTACATCAATACATCGCTGCATCCGATGGAACCACTGAGAAAAGCACTTTGCCCACTCGTCCTTAGGGGCTCTTCGACGGCATTTTGAATCGCAGCCACTGCTTCCTCGGCATCCATAAAACGTTTTCGTCGAAGTTTTTCTTTTATTTTCGGAAATAAATAAAAATCGCAAGTTGCGAGGTCAGGGCTATAGGGCGGGTGACCCAGTAATTCCACGTCTGACGTCGCCAAGTAGTCGATTGTTTGCTTGGCGGTGTGCGACGAGGCGTTGTCGTGGTGAAGGAGGATCCTACTGCGAGGTCGTTTCTCCCGAACTTTTCCCAAGACAAGTGGCAAACAATTGTTAGTGTACCACTCTGCAGTAACTGTTTTTCGATTCTCTAAAATAATTGTTGCGTAATGACCTGTCCTTCCGAAGAACAGGCCACCATCTTTTTCCTCAGGGGTGACAACGCATCTGCATTTTGATTTTTAATCGAGGATAGATGTAGATGACTATGCGCCACAGCATCCATCCCTTATTCTATAAAAAAATTCGAAAGCTGAACTGGCTTTTATACACTTGTGTTTATAGTTGTAAATTTTTCAACTGTGAAGGGTGCTCGGCGGTAACACAAGAGGGCTTAAAGAACACAGCTGAGTGTCGTTTCACGATGACCTCGGGACACCTCTTAAGAGGCGCCCACTAATATCGCGTCAACTAAATTCGCAAGCAAAGGTAAAATCCCTCTTAACGCTCTTTTAAAATATTTGGACAGTAGTCACTTTTTTATTAATTTCATTTTTTCGATAGGGGCTGAAGTGGGTGTTTTAATGTTGTGTAGCAAGCGGCTCGACGAGCAGCGGCTCTTAACACATTTAGGGTGACTTTTATTACATTATGCAAAAGAGGAAATCAAGATATCAGAGATCCATCATTATCATCATCCTTACAGCCTATTATGATAGGCTGTAAGGATGACTGATACATGCTCATAACATGCTGAAGATGCTACTGTCTATCGCCTGATTCATTCCCTGTGTATATCTTTAACGAATAAAAAACTGCGCTTGCAAAACCGCCCGCCAAGCGCGGCAACTATGGCAAATATCCCTCTATGAGGCAATCTATGGGGTAGGCCTATGTTTGGCAGTGGACTTTTGATAGCCTGTAACGGTAACGGTAACTAAGTTACGTCTACTTTTAAAATAATTACCTAAATTTGTCGCTTTACCAATAAGCACATTAGAGAGAGATAGCTCTCTGCAAAGAAAAAACAAATTAAAATAATTCCAAAGAGAAATGAACAACTATAAAATACAACAAGCAATTGCGTTGTGTTTTATAGTTGAATTGTAAAAGTTATTTGTGACCAGTTTCGGGAAAGGTAACAAAATAGTAGCTAATTATTTCCACTTCGATTTTAGTACGTTGTATAAGGTGTAATAGTGCCGTTGAGTTTTATCTTCAATTTAAGAGCATGATGAAGGATTAATGGAACAATATAAATGTCTGGAGTCAGTATATCAAATTAACAAGATATTTTCTTTATGTTTTTATTTTTTAAAGGTTTCTTTTAATAAAATTTAAAACACACTTAAATGCGTACGCGTGTGTGTACGCGAGTGTGAAGTATAGACTATTTTTGCATCAATTCGCATCTATTGTAGTATGAACGCACTGCACACGGAACACCAGCGGCGTGACGTCCTCCATAATTTTATTTATTCACTCAGATTTATTTTAACAGCAGCTACTGTACGCATACACGTCCAATACAAATCTGGTGTGTTCTGGCCTCAAAAGTAATAAACAAAATATTATATTTTTTGTCATATAAAAATTATTTATGCGAAATAACTAACGTTGTTGATTTTTCAACCGACGAAAAAAAAGGAGCAGGTTCTCAAGCCGACGCTATATTTTTTTTTTATATATGACCACGCATAACTTTTTACAAAGTATTAGATAGATAATTATTTTTTTATTGGATAGGGTATATCTCGAAATTGGTCCCATATAAATTTTATTAAAGTCTTACCAATAGTTTTTGAGTTATCTTTAATAATATATATTGAAGTCGGTTGAACAAAATTTTTAATTTTATTTATCATAATTATGAAGTCATACATAAATATTTTGGAGGGGGTTGTTGGAGCAGCGAAAAATATATAAAATATTCTCGAAACATTTATAATTCCTCCAATATGCAGATTTCCTCGAGATGTACGTGGTAGAGCCATGCTGCAGCTATATTAGTAGTATAGTTGTAGTACGAATGGGTCGGCTCGACCGGGGAAGGACCACGCTCTCACAGAATACCAGCGTAAAATAGCAGCTTAACACTGCTGTGTTTCGTATGGTGAGTGTAGAGAACCGAAGACCCTTTTTACTGGAAAAGAGGCATTCCATCTTAGTCCTCACGGGTGACAACGCATCTGCATTTTGATTCTTTATTGAAGATAGATGTAGATGTCTATGGGTCACAGCAACCACTTACCATCAGGTGGACTGTGTGCTCGTTTGTCACCCTATCCTATAAAAAAAAATAAAAAAATGTTTACCTTTGTCGCTGAGTACGTGTACGTGTTCAACACTTAAAATTTCAATTAGCAATTTAATTGGTGTCGATGTGGAATGAAATCAATTTGAGGCGAACAATGAAATTTCAAGCGAGGTATCTCGGCGTTATGGTATTTTCATTTTTAAATGTATGGTTTTGGTTTTAAAATCATCATCATCATCATCATTACAGCCTATCAAAAGCGCACAGCTGGATCTAGACTATCCCTTCGATTGCCATGTAGGGCGGATTGAGCTTGGCTGGCGGGTTGGCAACCGCAGTTTTTTCTTTTATTTGAGTTGTTATCAGGGATATGCTGCTACAATTGCCTGCTTCAATATCCTTCTGTCACCTCTCACGACACTCATGGGACGATACAGGGTAGCGGATATTCTTACGCCACGTTTTTACGTAATTATTCTATGTATAAAAAATTAAATGCAAAAAAGTTTTCGACTTTCAATATCATTAGACAAGTCTTTTAAATAATTATGAGTTTCTTTTAATTCATATGAAACCTAGCAATGTGTCCACAAGGTGGTATGACTCCTTTTCGAATCCCACGTGGACCGAGTATTGAATGGCCTACAAATAATAATTGTTCTGTGTCCGGATGTTTGTCTATGTGCAATTTATGTATGTAAAACGACTCAACGATACAGAAGAAAATCCTAGTGTAGGGGTAAGATAGAGAAACATTCTTATAGTAAGTAGGTTTAATGTATTGTTCTGATGTGTGCACTGTTACCTGTGATGATGCCGTTTTATTCCTAATAACACACCAATATTTCGGTTATTTTCGTTTAACTAGAACGTAATTCGTTCAAATAGAACGTAAGTAATACGTGGTAAAGCCATGTTGCAGCTATATTATGGTTGTAGCACGAATGGGTCGGCTCGACCGGGGTAGGACCACGCTCTCACAGAATACCAGCGTAAAATAGCAGCTTAACGCTGTTGTGTTTCGTATGGTGAGTGTAGAGAACCGAAGACCCTTTTTTACTGGAAATGAGGCATTCCATTTTAGTCCTCACGCAACGCATCTGCATTTTGTTTTGTAATCGAGGATAGATGTAGATGTCTATGGGCCACAGCATCCACTTACTATCAGGTGGGCTGTGTGCTCGCTTGGTACCCTTATAATATTTTTTTTTAAACTAGAAGATTTATAAATATACAATTATGATAAGTTTTAAAAAACTGTAATAAATATAGTTTTTAAGCATCGAATCTTCAATTTATTTTAAGCCAGGAATCACTTTAGTGACATTAAAATTTAAAAACAGTATCGTTTTATTCTTGTTCTTCACCGTCTTAAAATTTTGTAATGCATAGTCGCCTGACTGGCGTGAAGGGTGCTCGAGTGCCGGATGAGAATGGCCTTGAGTCACCTCTCGACATCCCCCTAACGAAAGCTGCGTCGCATAATACGGAAATGAAAAACCAAACCACACTTTTAAAACTTATTCACATTAAAATGTCGCAAATTATGTATATACACTCATTTATTTTATTTTTTATTCTAAATGGTTTACTTTTTGAACAAATTGAAGATATGTTAACTAAGATAATATAATTTCACGTATATTGATAAAATTAATACGTGTGTATTAGAAATTTAAGTAGCTTTTTCAAATTTATGATAAAAGTAGAGTTATAAAACTTATATAATTTGAAAGGTAGTGTGACATAGATGTGCACAAAAAAGGAAATCATGTGTATATGTTGCCTTATAAAGTGAACATACACACATGATTGGTTTTGTACGCTTGGTTGAAGCGTACAAAACATTTTAACCAATTAAATGAAAGCTTTTTGATCACGATCATGGTTGTATGAGCTAAGATCCCTTTGCCTTCCCTGCACGGGCCAAACGGATGGATTGTTGCGCCTGTGTGAAAAGTGGGTTTTGATACGTAATAGTGACACATGAGTAAAGAAACCATATTTTTTTACTCATGTGATAGTGATGCAATTTTAGCCGACGTCAAAAAAAGAGGAGGTAAACATTTCGAATGTATATATTTTGTATCTTCAAATGTGTATCGATTTTGATTTTTTTAAATAAATGGGTTGTACTTCAATGGTGGTCCAATGTAAATTTGAAGAAACAAGCCACCCCTAAAAGTGGAAAAATAGGGGATGAAGTTTTTAATGGACCTAGTTAGACGACATAAAGATTGTGATATTTCTTAATCCACTAAATAACATATAGATATAAGCCTCAAGATGTATTTTATATATTACTAGCGATCCGTCCCGGCTTGACACGGGTGATTTCTGGATCACGACAACAGCGCCACCTGCCGGGTCCAAATGCAAATTTAAACCATCTAGCGACCCATTCAAACACACACGAGAAATTTCATCAAAATCGGTCGAGCCGTTTTTGAGTTTTAGCGAGACTAATGGACAGCAATTGATTTTTATATACATAGATATTATCAAGTAGATTTTTAGAGGAAATATTATAATGGATATTTTTTTTATTACTTAACACTGGCAAAAGTATAACCATTCGAATCCATAACTAAAGAAAATGAATAATACAAAGAAATTCTTATTCGTTATTTCCACACAATTGGTCGAATTTTAGCCACAAGCAATACTAGTACTGATAAAAGGATCAAATTGTTCAAAAAATTGCGGTCATTATCTTCAAACAACTAAACATAATATAGTTTCCGGACATTATCTGTAAATAAAACAACGACTCTTACCTAACAATCGGGCGTATATAAAACGAGAGTAAACGGGTAAAGAAGGAAACGGCCCGTGTAAACTGATTTCGTATTTATTTGGTGGTACAAGTAATGAACTTGGGCGATATTTTATATAACTCATGATAACATATAAAACACATTATGATAACAGGGAAGCACACAGTACAGCTGTGTGCTTCCAGCTGTACCGTGTGCTTCCCAGATACCTCATTAATCTATACATTAGTGTTACCCTTGAGGTTTAGGTATTTTTATACACACTCTCTTACGAGTCGCGTGGTCGTTCATTAGATAATCAATAAAATTTTGGACAAACAAAACAAAACCGTTACACTAAGCAGTAAGGGATACCTATATTTGTCTGAAAACTAATAAAATAGGATGTGGATAGCGCGACTGGCTAGCGACAAATGGCAGAGAAATGTATAGTAATAAAAATACAAATTTATTAATTCGATAATACCGAACTTAAATTTCACGTTAGTGATAGAGAGCATCGCTACCAGCACGAAGGTACCGGAGCTGCGTTTACCAACTCCTCTACGAAATGTTATGAGCGAATTTTGCTGATGCATGTCGGTGGGCACATTCTTCTTTGTAGTGTATTAAGAAAATATGTAATGATGATGATGATGATGGTGATGAAGAAAATCTGCTCCTGTAGTAACGTATATATTAAATCTTACCATGTAGTGGCGGCGTTAGAGAATCTACTACCGCATATCATCCCGTGGGTATAGTGGAATGTAATAGATGGAAATGAAACAGCAAATGGGTGACTGCATCTTCCTGATAATAACTCAAAATTTAAAAAAAATATAAATACTCCTGTCACCTGAACCTTCTGTCTCCTGAACGTCCTGTTTCCTGAACCTCCTGTCAAGCGTGGCTACAATATTAAACGTCCTCTCTGTGAGGCAATCTATGGGGGTAGTCTATGATCAGCAGTAAGCTTCTAAAAACCAAATCAATTTATAAATGAAACATTTATTTAGATTAAAATCTGCACTGCAGAATAATAGACACTTTACCTACTAGCATAATTTTATCTCCGTTTTCTCCATTCATACTGTTATCATGATCTATGAACTACAAATATATTATACGATTTTCCGCACAGTTTTTATCACTTAGACCCATCAAGTTTCTGTAAGTTATTATAACTTTTTGTCGCAGTAATCCAGCGAAAGAGCGTGCTCGGATAACTGGATATAACTCGTTTACCAGCGGGAATGAATCATTGATACTCTTTGACATCCGATATCTCCTTTGATTTATGTATGGTCGAGGATAACTTAAGTTTCCAGAGGGTATTGTTCCAAAGTTATTGGAAAGAAATCAAATTTTGTTTGTTATAACTGAATTAAGGATTTCAATGTGACCTACATTTGTAATAAAAGCCATGACAACAGCATAATTGAACTTTACGAACAAGCAGTTTCCCTGAAAGCACATTTCATTATAAAACTTGATGTTGATGTGTTTAACCGTGGTAGAGCTACGCTGCATATTATTGTTGTAGCACGAGCACGAGATAGTTACAGCGCCATCTATCGCAAACCACAAGATCTTCCAAGTTACAAGCATTGATCACAGTCTAACCTTACGGACGCCTATGGGAAAAAATGGTGTAATGAATTCTCTTACATCACAATGCGGCGTACACAATAGCGGGTTGATAAAAATATGTGGTAGAGCCACGCTTTAGCTATATTATGGCTGTAGCACGAATGGGTCGGCTCAACCGAGAAAGGACCAAGCTCTAACAGAATACCAGCGTAAAATAGCAGCTTAATGCTGATTTGTTTCGTATGGCGAGTGTAAAGAACCGGAGACCCTTATTACTGGAAATGAGGCATACCATCTTAGTCCTCAAGGGTGGCAACGCATTTGCATTTTGATTCTTAATTGAAGATGTCTATAGGCCACAGCATCCACTTGCCATCAGGTGGAATGTGTGCTCGTTTGTCATACTTATTCTATAAAAATGTTGGACTCTTTTTCCCGCCTAAAAGTTCGCCTACATAGGATGCTTTTTACCTTTTATGTCATTGCTGTTTTCTGGTTTGAATTGTATAGAGAGCCACTATGATTACAGGTTGAGAAGCATTCTATCTAAATCCGCAGAGGTGACAACGCATCTGTAGCTTTCTTTGTTTAAAGTTGGCTGCAGGTATACGCGCTGCAGTAGCCGCTTACCAATTCACTGGTCAAACGGGACAATTGTGGCAAATTCTTACAACGGAAGGTGCCCATGACCAGATGTAAACTATCACTGGATGATAAAGAAAAGCAGACGAACATATTTTATTGCTTACACACAGGTTTACGATATTTTACTTTACAGCAATCAGCCATTAAAAGAAATACACTCCAAGCACCTCATGATTCTGCCCTATAATATTATTTTTTTACTTATATTGTAGAGACAGAGGTAAGATAGGGGTACTGACACAGACTAGACTAGGTGTTCTAGACAGAGAAGTTGTTTCACCTAATTTAGGGTTAACTTTGCTGATGGATTTATTACAATAATTATTTAAAAAAGGATTAAGTAAAAAAAAAAAAATTTTTACAAATACATAGATGGAAATTTTATAAATTATATAATTAGATGCAATATCAATTCCGCAGCAGTTCATTTGCGACATGCGGCAAAGTAATATTTTATCTGTGACCATGTTATACTTGACAGAGTAGAGTTCACTTGTTGACCTAGTTTTATCTAGTTCATTTGTGCAAATATTTTATACTGTTCGTTCCTGCATTTTTCAAATAGGACAAATATTGCTGTCCATTTAAAGAAATGTTTTATGGGAAGAGTTGTACGCTTTAATTATAATAAGTATTTTACTCAGATTAATAAAGAAAGATAGATAGAGCGCCGCGAATGCTGACGCCGAAACCAAGCCAAAACAATGCTTAACGTGCAAATGATTTTGCAACCAACAATACGGTGCATGTGTGCGCAGTAATGAACTTTACGGACTGTTATAGAAAAAAAAGAAGAAAAATGTGTGCGTGAGTACGTGTTTAGAGAATAAGCATGGTTTCTTGATTACTTAACATATACGCGGCGCTCAGTCTATCTTTCATTGATGCTTTGAAGTATTAAAAGTAAAAAAAAATTAAATCAAATGTTTTTTCGTTTCTTTTCTTTTGATATCATTGGTTTGAGATCATTGGTTTTCTATGTTACCGTTCAGTTGAGCGCGCGCTTTTGATGCGGATAGACGTATTTTAGGGTTCGCTCAGTTCATCCAGAAATCGTCCGAAATGGAAACGGAAGCTTTTAATACCGAATTATTTATAGATGAAATAGAGAAACGTCCTACGATATGGGACATGACAATTAGCGTTTATTCAGATAAGAACTTAAGGATACGGGCTTGGAAAGAACTCGTCCTCATATTCTGTGAAGGGGATGACAATGAAGAAAAGAAAAAATTATTATGTGAGTACATATATTTATATTTTCAATCAGTCTGTGTTACAAATTAAATATTACGATCTAGCCAATCAACTTTTCCTTCGTTGATGAAATAACAATAACATTCACGAATAATATTGTCCGCCTGTCGCCCAGTATAATGTGAGACTAGATTTTCCAGTGGTGGGGTATGAAGTGTATCTTCATAATTGTAGCCATCTCTCATTCTGACATAATTGTGTAGTGTACATATCGATTTTACGATCTTTTCTGCAAAACCGGTGTTAACATCTAACGGCCTATGCAAAATACGCCATTTATTGCACATTATGCCAAAAGTATATTCGACATACCGGCGTGCTAATAGTGTTGCCCAAAATCGGTCTTGGTCTTGCAGTCTTGGTCTTCTTCTTGCATTTTTGCAAGACCAAGACCAAGAACAAGACCGCCTAATTTTAGCAAGACCAAGACCAAGACTGACCGTGCAAGATTTGCGCAAGAACAAGACTATGCCTGCGAGACCCTTGGGTCTTGCAGTTAGGACTGAGTGTCGTTTCAGGGAGTATAGGAGTTCGGGTATACGCTTAGGGACTCTATGAGACGCAAAAAATTACAATAAAAAAAATTGGAAAATTGGACTTATGCGCATTACGAACAATACCATAAACATACATAGCGAATGAAAATATCCATTAAAAGAAAAAAGAGTGCATCCCTAGTTTTGATCATCGGCACTTTGATAGTGCGCGGCGTCTTGTTGTCGGCGTCATCAAAGGTCGGATACTGACCTGTCAAAGAAATTTTGCAGCTATTCGAAAGTACAAGGTCAAGGTACACGCGCCGGCGACTACTATTGATATCGCATACAATCGTCGCCGCTGCACCGCACGCACAACATTTGACACTGTTTGATTGCCGCCACAGAGTACACGTTCCAAAGAATAAAATAAGTTTACGGGTGCTCTGAATGAACACGAATACATTATGCTGATCTCGCAAGGAATATTGAAATTAGATAATGGTAAGGATAGGTAGATATCATAATAATTTATTCTAGTAAGTAATTATTATAACATTAACTATATGGGTTTATAATAATTAATTACTATTATTATTATTATTATTACCTAATAGATAAACATGTTCAATAAGTTCACTGCAAATCTCGATTTTTGGAAGTGTGCGTTTTTAAAACACAAAGTGCTCGAATATGTCGTCACCCATTTGATAAATATTGTAGACACTTTTAACACACTTGAAACGTGTAAAAATGGATCTGGATCTTGTCTTCAAGGCTTAGTTATTAACGAGTTGGAGGAGTACCTAAGTAAACCCAGAGCCGCCAGCTCGTAAGACATTTTAGAGTGGGGGAGGACGCATGAGACAGAATATCCGACTTTATCGAAGATGGCCCGTAATTTTCTTTCAATACCTGCACTGTTTTTACCGTAGGCACCTATGTCAACCCACACAAAACAATAGTTTGCATCCGCTAGCGTCAATAAAACTAGCGAAAAATAATTTTTGTAGTTATAATACATTGAACCCGAGTGTTCAGGCTGGATTAACCGTATATATTTCCCTTAACCGTATTTATATTTTCATACCACTTTTCTTTCTTTGGTTCAATCATAACAATGGGTCTCAATTTTCTCCAAATAGTTTCACATACATGTGGTATTATAGTAGCCGCAGTAGATTTGCCAATTCTATAATCGTAGCTTAATGTCCAAACCATAAAACCTTAATAGAAATATTTGAAAAGAGGCCAAGAGGCTAGTCAACTATTACTAAATTTTGTGTTTTTTTTTTTCAGCGTCATCCCTGGAAAAGAGACGGAAGAGTTTACGAGATAATTACATGAGAGAGGTAAAGAAAATGAAGACTGTTAAGTCTGGATCAGGAGCTTCGAAAAATTCGTCATATATTCATTATAATAGACTACGATTTCTACAGGTATCTATAGCCAACAAAGATACAGAAAGTAGTTTCGGTACAGATAATGCATCAGCTTCGTCAGAAGTTGCTAGTCCTGACTTTAAGAGTCCTACTACTTCAAGAAAAAAACAAAAAATAAGTTCTGCTGACGAAAGATTTGAAAGCATATTAGAGCAAAGTTTAGCACAGAAAAATGTTTCGGAACCAAGAGATGGTGATGAAGACAAGCTGTTTTGTTTGTCACTCGTTAAAGAGATTAAAAAAATCCCGGAATATAAACGACTTCGTACTAAAATTGACATTTATAATTTAATCTTGCAAAACAAAAACCTTCAAGGACCGCAACATCAGTCATTTGAAAATCAAAATTATCGTAATCCGTTACCACAACGAAGAAATTATTTGCCACAAGAGCAGCGTAGTCAAGCTTCTGTCGAAGGCTTTCAACGTCATGATTATAGATCACAGCAATCTAGTGTGCCAAATAATTTAGCACATTATTACTACAACAATGGGATCTCTATCGCCAGTAACACACACTCCATCGCCTGCACCAACCAATGCCAGCAGTGAATCGGAGTTCGAGTTATACTACGATTAACAAAATGTTCTTTTTTCTTTAAATTTTCTTTCGTAAACAAGTATTGATTTATAAATTAATGTGTTGATTAATAAAAAACTTACCTCAATGTAATTATGAGTTTTTCTTCTGGTGAAATACTATATCGCACAGCGTTTTTATTTGCTACGAGTTCATCGTTTATGAGAGTCAGTAAGTCATTAAATAACTTGATGGACATTCTGAAGTAGTTAAAAAATTTGGGTTCTAATTGCCTTAACTTAGGATACAAAATTATGTACTGGCTTTCAGTCAGCCTGTATGAAAAAATTGGGTGGACCCAATATCTCCGTCATCTGTCGCGTCGTTTCTGCCGTCGGTAAAAAATCACCGCTAAAACTGTTTCTACGTCCATCTTCGACAAATGTAGAACTCAAATGAACCAGGCCAGGGCGGCCGCAACAACGCGCGTGCAACGCCTGACAAGCGCGCACCATGTGAACACTATACAAAACGTTTCGTTGAGCGCTTGTAATCTGAACGTACCCGTATATTTTTTTATTTCTCAATTATGCAGGTTTCCTAATGATGTTTTTTAATTATAGTGGTCGTCGTAAATGATGACAAATGAGCTCGGTTTTTACTCGTCAAAAGGTCAAGGTTATGTATTCAGCGAGGAAACATAGCTAGCGTTCTTGGCACTATAGGACGGGGTGTAGGACTATATGATAATATTATATATATTGTTATAAATATTGTATATGATTATGTCTTATAACTAAACCATTCAAGTATTCTATGTACACTTAGTGTTCCATGCTAATATGCAGTCCCCCCCCCCCCTCACACCACCAAAATTATGTATTAAGTTGTTCGAAAGAATTGGAGGCAGAAATTTGTAACAACTGTCCCTGAAAAATTAATGAAAAATGGATAAAAATAATGCTATTCCGATTAAAAAAATATTTTCATCGATTTTTCAGACGCAGGAGATTTTTCTCAGTGATAGTTTTGGAGTGCCAGTGGCGGCAGCAATATTGAGGCATTTATTCAAAAAATGTAAAATAAAATGTTATAATTTTTCCCTTAAGTCGTCGAATTCTGAACAACATCTGTATTGATATAACTATGCCAAATGAAGTCAACTAAGTACGCTCTCACAGAAAAGCCCTGTGAACACTTTTAAAGTGAACCGTTTGTTTCTTTCACCTGATACAACTTTTCTTATTGTAAAAATATGGTCGACATCTGTCAAAAATTACCTAAATATAGGCCTATTTTTTTTTGAGAAAGTGAAATATTGATAAAAGAAATGGTCTTTACGAGCAGTGCAGCGGCCTAATAGAAGTATTGAAAATACTGCTAATATGCATTGGGGATGGTGCCGCGGACTATCTGTTCCATAACCCTAAGAAATTAGAGGAGACCTGTGCCCAGCTAGAAGACGTAGGTATATAGACTGTAAATTAATTGCATGACAAGATAGATAGATAAGAAAGACAAAGCATTTATTTGTTTCGCCAATCACACACGTAAATTCAGTGATTAAACTAGGTACTAAGTAACGTATTTCCAAAAAAAGTCACACATGTAATTGAGCCTAGCGGGATTAGAAGACAGTAATTCTTTGTATAGGCGCATAGTGGATATTATAGAAGGGTGAATTACATTTGATTTAATGAACAGTATGCTTGTAATGACATTATCGATATCTCGTTTCAAAGAAACTATAGTTTCTAGAATTTGAATTGAAACGGTGGATATTTCTTCTATAATAGTTAAATTAAATATAAGTTTGTTTGTTGGGGTAAAGTATGAATTTATTTTTCTAATATCTTCGTTAATAACGTATTCATCATAAGAGATTTTATGTAATGTTTCATTAAAATTCGTGATCGTTGATTTGTAATTGTTGTTTTATGATATCATTAGTAGATATTTGCTGTTTCTCTAACTGTTCAATACATTCGTTATAATGTTTGGCATCTTTTGCGTCTGGAACACCAATGAGCCATTTCAAAATTGAACCTAAGCCGTCTAGTATTTCGCGTTTGGATCGCTTGTTGTCAGTGTAAGAATTAAGTTCGTCGAGTCTAGAATCTATTCTGTCTATGTTTATTTTTATAAATGAAGTAGTAGTTATACAAATAGGTAGGTTGCAGTTTAACAAATAGGTCCTAGCTCAGCGGTTAATATTGCTCAAAGAGCAATCACTAATTTTCACCTAGTACCCTATAGATGACGAGGCGAAAATGAGCACAATGGAATAATCTGTGTAAATATGTATGAATGATGTATCCCTTCAGCCCTACCACTTGTATCTTTTGTTCAATTTAGTAAAATTACTGAAGGGGCGTGTAAGTGTGTAAGATTGCGCACAAGTGAAAACTAGCAACAAGTTCAGAGCCATGATGAGTTAGCAGAAAGAAAATAGCATGGTGTTAGAAATGAGGGTAAAATAATAAAGGTAAATAAGAAGAATTGAGGGTGGAACTGTAATCTCCCACTCTTTCTAGCAGTATAAAAATCGCGCAGTCGACTAAGAGGGATCAGTCAGTAATTCTACGAGTCTCACTGTCGTTACTATGCCAGTCGGGCTATTCTTCTAGTGTAAGCAAGGAAGATAGTGTTGCTGAGAGTCTGCCCTGTGTTACATTGAGATGAGTAGTGTTGCTGTTGGTTTGCATATTTTGGTGTTATCATGTAATTATGTCCTCCACGTTTCACCAGTGTGTGATTGTGACGGAGACATAATATTACGGTTGGTCGAACTGTATTTGCTCTATACTGAATGTGTAGTGCAGTACGCTGTCTTATTTCTGATAGTGATTAATTGCATAAGCAAGAGAGCAAGTTGAACATCCGCTCTCACACTTTTATTATTTTTAACATTTAACCTCCATAGTAATTACTAATATATATATTCTTTTATTTAAATAATTTTGAGAATAATTTCTAACAATGCTTTATAGTTGGCAAACGAAGTATTTGGGTATACCTTGTTTTTGTTTATCTAGAAGATATGTTTTGAATTTATAAAGATTTAATATTGGTGGTGGGATGTTATTCCAAAACTTCGCTGCTATATGTCGGAAACTGCCAGTAAATGCCGCTGTTTTATGACTGTAATACAGGAGTGCTTACCTAGTAGACCTCAGTTGTTTTCCAGAATTTTGGTTTGCAAATTTTATCTTCGCGTGGTAAGCACACAAGTAAGTGGACCTTCTACAGCTCTCTACGTGAGTCCATATTGAGCAAGGAAGCAATTTTCAAACCAAAACCGACAACATGCACTTTACAATCGCTGTATTAATCGCTTTGTTTTGCTGAAAATTCGAGGTCAATAAACAACATCTCCGTAGTTTTGAATCACAAAGGGTGTTGCGTGACGGTACAGAAAGTTGGTCACGGATTTAGTAAGGACATGATTTTCGCATCTCAGATTACCGTTGAAGATTATGCCAAGGTTTTTAGGGTTCCGTAGTTACACAACAAGGAACCCTTATAGTTTCGCCATGTCCGTCCGTCCGTTTGTCCGCGGCTTTGCTCAGAGACCTTAGGTGCTACAAATCTGTAATTTGGCATAGTTATAAATATTAATTACGCCTAGAAAACTGTGAATTAAAATCTTAAAAAACATTTTTATTTTGTGTACTTTCCATACAAGTAAATGGAGGATGATTTTTTACTCGTCTATTACATATGATGTGGGGTAACGTTGGATAGGTCTTTCAAAACAACTGGGGGTGTGGAACAAAATATTTATGATTTAGGGGTCCGTTTGCGAAATATTTAGCTTTGAAGTGGTATTTTTCATTAGAGTCATGTGCCCCCCCCCACCCTCTAGCAACTAAACCGCTGTATATGGAAATGTGAAGAGTATACACAATAGTAGTATGTATAATGAAGTTAAAAGGAAAACTATCACAGCTAAGTAAAGTTAAGAGATTAACGAGTTATAGTTGACCAAGTTATAAAATGCACTTGGATTAGTAAAAATTTCGTTACAACTCCACAGAAAATGACCTAAAACTAGCTGCATTATAACTTTATAAACTGTTAAAAATAAAAAATTCTCAAGAAAACGACTTATATGCATTACTACTATTAGCTTTACTTTTTCATTTGCAATATAGATAGGGTATTATTTTCAAAATCGAAAAGCTTAATATTTTTGAATACTACTCCCTACAAGTCTGATTTGAAAATAAGTCCTTCAGTTAGAATCTGAATATTTGGGCCCACTTTTAGTCGTTATAGCGGTCAAACCGCGAACTTACCTATTATGCTCATTATCAAGAATGCCCACGTATTGTGACGGTCAACTACGGAACCCTACATTGTGCGTGACCCGACACGCACTTGGCCAGTTTTATTGGCTTCATTCACGCGCATTATAGGTTTACCATGAATCTTAACGTATAGATCACCAAATATTCTATTTATTTGCGTCTGTGGGCCCATTACCAAATATTTTGATATTGAGGGGTTTAAGACAAGAGCATTTCGCATTGACCAGTCAGCAATTCTGTCCAAATACTCATTAAGCCGTGTTACAGCTTATATGATGACACTTATACTTGCACATTATCAGCGTAGCAGTGATACATATTATTGTTAATAACTTTGATAAGATCAGCACTGTAAAATATGAAAAGAAGTGGACCAAATATTGAACCCTGAGGAACACCACGATTAATAAGGCTAGGGTGAGAACGTACAGTAGAACCATCACTTTTACTAGTTTTACTGACTGGCACCGGTAACTCCAGTAACTACTAAACCAAAAATAATATTTTTGTTTAAACCATAATATGATAGTTTAGCAAGCAGAAGGCGAATAGCGAAAGTCGAAAGCGCGGGAAAAGTGTAATAGCGTAAAAATCGTACTGTGACCGGAAGCTTGCTCAACTAATATGTCGTATGTGACATCGAGTAAAATAATCGCTGTGCCACGTCCTTTGCGAGAGTCAGATTGTAAATAAGAGATGATAGTCGCTCAAAAAAGTTAGTTAATTGTTCGCAAATAGCTTTCTCCAGCAGTTCCACAAGGAATGGCAAAATGCTGACAATCAGACTCAGTAACATAAAATTTGACCCAATGAAACATTTTGCAAAGATCTGCATATCAGATATTTAATTTTTAATAACCTGTCGGTACGTATTGTAGCAATCCTGATTGAACCCCAGGAATCTGCATCAATAATAGATGACGCAGCGCGAGAAGATTTTATGTTAATATATAGAGACCGTATCAATGTTGTATCAACCAGTCAGGAAACGGCCTTACGTGAAGAGGTTTACTGTCGGCAAGTACAGTCACTTACACATTGATAATTTAAATCACGCTGTCAAACGCGCCCGTGACTACAGATCATCTTGATTGATGTATTTACTCGAATTCAATTATCGGCTCGATTACGATCTCTCTTCGCTCGGAGACATCTGTCTCCCTGACTGATAGCTCACACTTAATATAGAAGATTAAATTCAGACTGACTTTCGATTTAAACTTATGTGAGTTACAACGCTCAAGCTATGAGGCAATCTATAGGGCGGCCTCTGTTCAGCAGTGGATTTTGATAGGATGTGATGAATAATAATTGAACCAAATTTGAGTTCAAATCAAATCAAATCTGTTTATTTTGTGAACATAGTTTAATTTACAGATCTCGATATGTTTATAAAATATAAGGTAGGTCCTCTACGTCGCGCCAGTAGGCATACAGAATATAAAATTAATAAGTGTAACATACATTAATATTAACAACTTGAATATGTACTGAAAGTTATAATTGAATTAAAATCCACTATACAAAATTACATCTACGCACTACAGACGTATTACGGCCCTTGTGATTTTTAATGTAAAATTGTAATTTTAAAGTTATATTTAAGTATTATTTAAAATTGAGTTACAAGGATCTATCGATATTTTTTTTAAATCCCTACCTTGATTAATTTGATGATAAATGATCTCTTGATCGTTTTCAGCCCGGTAGACTACCATTAAAGATATTAATAGTGTGAAACACTCAATTGTGCAAATACTGTAATCTAATACTCGAACATAACGTACGAGTCGTACATAATACTCTAATATAGAAATAGTCCCGAATGCTAGTTTAGTAGAATCTGCGTCAATCACATTATCATGCAGCCTTTTAAAGTTCTCTGCTGGGCTAACGCCTAGAATCTGCCACCAAGCATGCGTTACTTAGATTGGGCTATGAGTCACTGGTATAGATGCTACTCGTCAATAACTCATTAATTAATTCGTTACAGCCTTTAAAAGTCCACTACTGTAAGCCTCTACCTTAAATTGCTTCCGCCGTGGATGTTTGCCATAGTTGCCACGCTTGGCAGGCGGGTTGGCAGTCTCAATTTTTTTTTTAATTCTTATCAGGAAGATGCTGTTGTCCGTCTCCCGCCAATTATACCTTGGGTCAATTACTCTACTTCGGCGGATTAGCAAACCAACAGTTTGTGTTCACAGATAAAAGGCTTGGAAAGAGTTCCACTCAAACAGAATACCAGCGTGAAATTTCACTATAATTCTGCTATGGCTTTTTATTGGTAACGAGACATTCCATCATACTCTTCAAGGTTGGCAACGCATTTGCAATTTAATTCCTTATCGAGGATAGACGTAGGTCTCTTACCAGTAACTGGACTGTAGAGTAGCCCCCCACTATATGCAGTGACAACCTGATAAGACCTGCAAGAAGTCATTGGATGCATAGCACATTGTGGCTTAGGACAATGTTTTTGTGTGTTTCGCACATTGGTAGAGACGTATATTCAGTTTATTCAGCAGTGGACTTGTTAGGAATTATAACGATGATGATGATGATGATGATGATTAATAAAATTTAATTCAATAACACTCCGAATAAATTACTTTAGTTGTAACAAATTTAAATGTCTGCATTTTAATCCCCTAAATCTATTCTCAACATCTGATCCAGTTTACGTGACAATTCAATAAAGTTTTGTAACCAATAATGGCAACTGTTTGAACACGTTCGATGTCAGAGTTACTCGCTGCTGCATTGCAATACAAATAAGCGAGGTACAATTGTTGGCAATGAAGCACAAATAAACATCATTATTAGAGTTGTTTGTGGAGTAAACAACTTGGCAAATTTTCGCCTGTACCTTGAACCATGCCATCGTGGAGTCATCGTAGAGTACCACCCACTCTTCCGACCAGGAATTCCACAGATATTTCCCTGGAACAAAAAATATTGCTCTATTTTAATCGACCTATTAATAAATCCTAAATTATATGCACTTCTATGATGATATAACTATGCTATCTAGTATCTGCATAATTATTGACTATCATTATCATGATTTATTACAATCTAAAGGATAGTTTTATTGTTTGAAAATGAATAATAAAAGAAGTATCTACGAAAATCTTTTGATTTTATTGTTCTTTGTACAAAATTTGAAAGGTAGTCAGTCTTTTCGTCCGATAACATTATGGGCGTCTTAAGGCAAAGTGTATAGGCTTTTCTTACGCTAAGTCATACGCGATTAACCATCCAGAGCTTCATCACAACTAACCACCAGGTGGGATTGTAGTCAAGCTCTTGCTTATAAGTTAAAAACATATTATATGATATTGTGTTATATAAAAACTAACATTTTCCCCGCGGCTTTGCTGGCGTGAACTTCGCTTTACTAATATCCAAAATCCTGAATCATAAACTTTCTTGTCAGATACTTGATTATAATGCGTTCACAACGTAATTTTTTTACATTTTAAATTTGAACACAGTGTCACCTATCGGAATAGCTACGAACTATCGTCTAGACAAAAAAAAATTGTGTGAACGTGACCTCCATCGATCAAGTCGTTCAGAAGTTAACAGGATCTATAACAGACGCACCAACGATTACATAAACATAATTAAATCTCCGACCAAATTCTTGAATCAAAAACAGCTTTATTCTGAAAAAAAAAGGAAATATTAGGGTATCAAACATTCTGTGACCATACGTGATGTAGAGCACTCGAAACGTCGGGATTACAAAAAAGTAAAATTTATTAAAAGCTTTTAGCTTTTATGCTATTTTAGCTAAAGTTTTATTCAATTTAAATCGTTTGCGTAAACAAGAATCATAAATATGATAACTAATTTACGAAGCACGATACTTACTCGAAAATAACATATTTTTTTTATTTAAATATTTGCAGTTCTGTGATTTTAAAAAAATTATATTTTCGGTTCATTTTCTCGTTTTGTGTTCAGTCGATACATTTATAAAATCCAATAACTGGTGGAATTTTTCGCAAGTTATGAAAGGAAATCCAATCTAAAACTGGCGATTAGATTTAGAGCGGATATTACGTAGTCATCGATTCCCGCGCAATCCCCATATCTGTAAACCGCACTCGGATAGTTGGCGCGTTCTAATAATTGTAATGGAGCGATACAAATGAACCGATACGCGATACACAGAGCCGGTAACATGAAAATAAATTGAAAATCAATTGAAAAGCAAGCACCTATGCATAAAATACAAATATTGTCTGTGGTTGAAATTCGATCAAATGTGTGAATCTGTAAACAACGCTAAGTATTTGTTTGATGTTTGCATTTTTTTTTATATTTTCCTTTGCAGGGAAGGCAAAGGTATCTTAGGTTAGCTCATACAGTCATGAACGTAATCGTGCCTTTATTTAATCGGTTAAAGTGTTCTTTTTTTACAGAATATGTGTGACAAACGAGCAAATAGTCCACCTGATGGTAAATGGATGGTGGGGTCTAAAGACATCTACATTTATCTTCGATTTAGAATCAAAATACAGATGCGTTGTCACCCCTGAGGATTAAGATGGAATGCCTCGTTTCCAGTAAAAAGCGTCCGGTTCTCTAGAATCACCATATGAAACAAAGCTGCATTAAGCTGGTATTTTAGGCAGGTATTCTATGAGAGCGTGGTCCTACCCCGGTCGAGCCGACCCATTTGTACTACAAACATAATATAGCTGCAGTGTGGCTCTACCACGTATAAAATTTCACGTATAAAATATACATAAATTTTTCATCTTCACGTAGCTACATAATATAAAACTGCCAATAACTATTCTATTACGTTTACACAAGTAAAGTTTAGAAACGACCATAAAGTCCACCTGATGATAAATGAATGCCGTGGTCCATAGACACCTACATATAGAGGATGTATCCTCAATAAAGAATCAGAGTTCGTTGTCACCCCTGAGGCCTATGGTAGAGTGCATCGTAACCGGTAAAAAAGGGTATCCGTTTCCCTTCATTCACCAAACGAAACTCAACAGCAATATGCTGCTACTTGATGCGGATACTCTGTCCTTCCCCGTTCGAGTCGACCTATTCGTGCTGCAGCTATAATTCACTGCAGTTTGGCAATACCTCGTACAAAAAAAATTAAGTCTATCAAAAGTCCACTGCTGAACATAGGCATATTTTCTCATAGGGGAGATATTTGCTATAGTTGCCACGCTTGGCAGGCGGATTGGCTACCGCAATTTTTTAATGTTTTAGTTGTTATTAGGAAGACGCTGCTGCCCGCCTCCTGGCTTGTTCCCCTCTGTCGCCTCTTATAGCACCCACCAGTTTCCAGAGTAAAAAGGGTCTTCGGTTCTCTAAACTCACCATACGAAACACAGCAGCATTATGCTGCTATTTCACGCTGGTATTCTGTGAGAGCGTGGTCCTACCCCGGTCGAGCCGACTCATTCGTGCTGCAAACATAATATAGCTGCAGCGTGGCTCTATCATGTGGTTTAAGCAAATCCTCCCTACAGAAACCCAAGTCCAACTTTGAACTGTTTACGAGCAGACAAATTACACCCTGAAATTCACAGTAAGTACGTTCATCTGTAAGTATGATCATAAGAATGGTCTATCCAAATCTGTCGATATTTTAAAGTATGTATAGGCTGTGAACGAGTCCTGATCTGAACGCATTTAGGCTTCAAATTGTGATTGTTTGAGGTCTGTTCTAAGTGATGACCCAAAGCGGAAGCTATCAATATGAAGCAAACATTTTCCAAGGGTATATCATAAATAATAGAAAATTTTAAGGCCTTTATCAAAGCCAAAAGGCGTCATTGTGTGAAAGCCAAGACCTGATGATAATTTCGACAAATCCTTCTTATAATGGAAACGCCCATCTCTATCCGTGGACCGTAACTGTCTTAAGATAGTGAATATGAAGAGACGTCGATTGACGAGAGAATGTAAATGGTAATTTTTTGAAAGAGACAAGAACAGAAACATTTTCAAAGAGAAAGAGATTTTTTTTATGAAGAGGGTGCAAACGAGCAAGCCTGACTTATCATCGTGTTGACCGCCACCCATGTACAAAAGTAAGACCAGGGGAGTTGCAGATGTTACCGATACGGTTAATGGTATTTTAAAAAGGAGTAAGCTCGTTTCTTGAAGGTCCCTAAGTCGTATCGGTCCCTAAAAATCGCCGGTGATGTAGAAATTATACAAAGAAGTCGTGCGAGGAAGAAAACTCTTAGTAAATCGCACAGTAGTGGATCTCCAAACATACAGATGGTGTGGATGGTGAGTTTTTGTCGCGATGTGAGAACAAGCACAAAACAATTATCGATGCATTTTGGGATTGAGTATTTTTCTACAATTTTGTACTCGATACTTGTGTGAGTACTTTTTGATCGAATGTCATTTTTGATCGAATTGTTTGTATATTTTACAGATAATATATATATATATATTATCTGTAAAATATACAAACTAGGAAAGACCAATGATATGTACTCGTATATACAAAAAAAAGGTAAATGTATTAAGTTACTAGCACGCCAAAACTGAAGCGTTGAAAAGTGTTCAATTAGCCACTCCGTTCACACTTCATTTTATTATGTTTTATTAAATTAAGCCATTGGCTAACATATATGACTTACATGATTACGTAAGCTGCAAGAAAAATACAACAATAGCCTGGCAATGTAGTGAAATTTAAGTAAAACATTAAAAGTGTTAAACATTAAATTGATGCAGCTGGGACGGCTGGGTTCGGAACATTTTTTCGGTGGTTTTGTGGGCATTTAACGTATCTATAAAAAAAAATCAGGAAAGACACACCACCATCGATAATACGACACGTGTTTCCCTTCTAAACGAGGCATCATCAATTTATTATGTATTGTGTTTTTTATTTTATTTTTTTAGTTCATTGAAGTTGTCTTTCACTTTGTTATTTAAAGTTAATTCTTCAGGCGTTCTTGGCAACGATTACGATGTTAACTCCAGCAGTAAAAAGAACAGAGAGTTAATAAAAATAACAACCTAATATAAATCATTTCTATATCCCTTTTTACGTCACCCTTCACACGGCATAATTTCTCCGTATACTCACTATGTAATGAAACGACTGGAACGTCAGCGCGCGTGTGTATAACGGCCCTAATAAAATTCCAACGGGAGTTATCAAAGCTTGCTCGAACGTTACGACTCGGGACTTGTCCAATAAAGTGTCGCCATTTTGATTTCAAGCAATTCGTCTTATTTTGATGAACTTCTTTATAGGTTATTGCAATTGATTTGTTTCAAAGCTTCAGAAGTGTAGATTGTTTTCATTTAAAAAAGGATATCTCATCAAAACATTTTCTATAAAAAAATACCATATCTGGGTTCACGGTATCGAATAAGTAGTCTTTTTTTTTAGCTCACTACTGGCCATAAATATGCTTTTCCCGTTGTAAGGAGGTTTTTTTTTATGAATAAGGGTGACAAACGAGCACACAGTCCACCTGATGTTAAGTGGATGCTATGACCCATAGACATCAACTTTAACCCACAATTAAGAATCGAAATGCAGATGCGTTGTCACCCCTGAGGACTGAGATGGAATGCCTCGTTTCCTGCCCTTTTTCTGCCCCCATGGCGGCACCACTTATGAACTTAGATTATCTTATGAATGAAGTGAAATATTTGACAGATTTCAGAAGTTGTTTTTTTTAACTTATTATAAGCCAGTGCTTGACCAAAATCCCACCTGGTGGTAAGTGGTGATACGAGTGTAGTGTAGTGTTTAATGTTTATTTCTTAAATATTAGTTATATTTTATGTTAATTAGATTAGAAATGGATAAACCACACTACGGATATTCCTAAAAGTAGAATAATTAAAAAAGGGTAAAAATGTGTAAAAAAAATTAAACATTATACACAATCTTTAATTTTGATATATTAAATAAAATGCTTCAGTCAATTCTTTAAATTTTTACATATTTTTACCTTTTTTTTCAGTCAGTCAATTCTTTAACTTTAATACACTAGAAATCTAAAAACTTTAATTTAAAACATAACTTTCTACGATAATTCACTGTGTAACCATCTACGTAACAAATAAGTTAACCTCAGTCCCAATTAGCGACATCTGGTGAGTGTAAGGTTATTAGCCCTCATTGAGGCAGGGCGGGAGGTGCTCTTCAAACTGGGTAAAATACATCATTTTTATTTTATACGCGGAACTTCGCTCATTAATTTTGACATCTTTATTATAATGTTTTTCCGCAAAGTAATGCCTGATTCTATAATTGAATGAAAAAATAATCATTAAAATCGATTCACATTTGATGATAATATCGCGTAACATAACATACAAAAAACACAGTCGAATTGAAAACTTCTTCCTTTTTTTCAAGTCGGCTAAGAACTTAATTTTTTGAAATAGTTTATGTCAGAATTGTTAATAAATTTGAAACTCACTAGACTTTTTTTACTTGTACTCTATGTAACGATCTATTCAGTGAGGAAACGCAGCCGGCGTTTTAAGCACTATATTGCGGGTTATATGATTATTGAAGTTTTTTCTTTTTCTTATAGTTGGAAATGTTGTATATAATACGAATAAATATTATGCAAATTAATATTTTTATTAAAAAAAATTTTTTTGTTAAAATTTTATTGCGCAATTTTTGATTATATTGTATCAAACTACTTACGTACCAAATTACTAAGTAAAAGAGAGAATATCGGCATTTCCATTATGTTTACAGTTGTATTTTCAACAAACTTTGAGACTTTAATTCACATAGCAACGTTGTCTAATGTATAATCTAGTACAATATAAAAACTGGTAGAAAATGCTTACTTAATGCATTAAGTCCGCCTTTTCTTTATCCTTATCAGCTATCCTTAATCCACCACTTGGTATCCACGCTAATCCTATACTTTAAGTAAGCAATTCTTGTATATATGTAATTGGTTTCTCTGAAACGGCACCAAGGATTTAGATGAAATTTTGTATTTAGATAATGTTTTACTTTCCAATTTTATCTAGATAGGATTCATCCCTAAGAATTGTTTTTATGTAAGAATGACAATCGAGCACACAGACAACATGATGGTAAGTGGATGCTGTGGCCCATAGACATCGTTATCTATCCTCAATTAAGAATATAAATTTAGATGCGTTGTCACTCCTGAGCACCAAGATGTAACGCCCCATTTCTAGTAAAAAATCGATTCTCTACACTCACTATACGAAACATAATAAGCATAAAGCTGCTATTTCTCGCTGGTATTCTGTGAGAGCGCGGTCCTTCGACACATGGGTCTAACACGTGTGGTCCTTCCAAGATGGAACCGATTCATTCGTGCGACAACCATAATATAACTGCAGCGTGGCTCTACCACGTGTAATAATATGTGAAAGTGTGTCAAAATGTTTGGATGTTTGTCACTCAATGAAGCAATTTTTTACCGCAAGAAAATAAAAGTCACAGCAAGAAGTGAACTCCGCACGCACTGGTCATGCTGCTCTTCATAACTAGTCTGTGTGAATTCGAGTTGACATTTAGGAATGGTCAGTCAGACCGCCATTGGTCAGTCCACAGAATTCGTTTGTTTTGGTTGAATAGCGGAGACCTCCACGTGCAGAATGTGCTGCCAATGTTCAGTCGACCGTGTAGTAGCGGTGTAGGAGTATCCACTACACCGTATCATCCTGAGGAAGTCAAGTGGCGACTGAGGGAAAAAACAAGGAGATTATTAGCAATAACACCTAAAAGAATAAAGAAACCGCTGTTGCCAACCCGCTTGCCATATAGCCCCATATATCCCCCTTATGAGGCAATCTATGGGGAAGCCAATGCTCAGCAGTGGACTTGGAAGAGTTGTAATTTTTCTGATGAAGAGAGAAGTAGTTTATTCAACCTGATAATTTGAATATTTTTTTACAAGTATAAACCTGTTTGCAGCACGTATGGGTCAGCTCGACCAGGGAAGGACCACTCTCACAGAATACCAGCGAAAAATAACAGCTTAATGTTACTGTTAGAATAGTAAGTTTACAAAACCGGAGACCATAAAGTCTCACGCCTGTTACACACAGAGTGTAGGCAGAGACTACGGCCCCCATTTGCCACGATCCTGACACAGGTCTCTCGCTTCTTTCACATCCATATATTTACGTATACATGTTTGTCTGTTTATTTTATTTTCTACCGACTTCAAAAAGGAGGAGGTACTCAATTCGACTGTATGTTTTTTTATGTGTGTTACCTCCATAACTTTTTTCTGGGTGAACCGGTTTCGATGATTTTTCTTTTTATTTGAAAGCTGGTGCTACTTCAAATTTGATCAAGGTCTAACCAATAGTTTTTGAGTTATCATTAATAATTTATATTGAATTTGGTTGTACAAAATGTTTAATTTTTAATTATATTGAATAAGGTACACAAACAGGCAGTAGTTAGGTATATACAGTTCTAAAATTAAAAGTCTAAACTACAATCAAAAAACACAGCATAATAGTAACGAATAATAATGATAAGAAACACGTAATTTTTTTTAAATCTAGCAAGGCTACTATCGAATATATCTAGATGTACGTTACTACGCTTAACCTTAACCTCGTCGTAATCACGGCACATTTTGACAACAAGTTTGAAAAAGGAAGTGTTATTCCTTTGTATGTCTAACCTAAATATTTTTTGAACACGTTGTCGTATACCGGAATTGAACTTAAGGGTACTCTTTATTTGGTCCATCTTCAATACATCGCCATTTTAAACTTCCGTCTAGAGCGTCCATTGCCGACTTTGTCACTCACTTCTGCAGCATTGCTTTGTTACTCTTTCCGCATTCATTCTTTCTTTTAATTATATTTTTATTAATTCAAACCCTATAGAACAGAACCATTACATTATTTTTATTACAAATTATTTTGTAAGTTTGCATAACCAGCCATCTAATCCCACATAAACGAGTTATCCGTTATAGTGTCTAAATGACTACACAATATATATAAAAATTCATCGAGTTATCTCTTCTATTGAAAATGCAAATTTCAATTTTCAAATTGAATACAATTATTCATTCAACACCGTTGCATCTATAAACAGCCACTTGCAGACAAATAAAGCAAACGAAAACAAACTGTTAATTGAGTAAACGGATTGTAATATAGTTTATGCTTGGAATTTTTGTTACATGGTGAAACTCCTTGTTTATTAATTGTACGAGGATACACGTATTTGTTTTAGTTACGTAGCAAGAGGAGGGTAAGCAGACCTTATAGTTCAATCATTTTAAGTATTGACCAATGACTTAAATTTTCAAAATAGCATAGCAATGTTAAATGAAACAGTAGAAATAAATTATACCTCTACTCGTATTTAAAGAACATAATCTATTCTTTACTTTAGTCATACATATTTTGGCGGTAAAGTTGGAAATTTTTGATAAAACCAAACTTAGAGCAAAAAAACCGGCTCACCCGGAGGGGGGGGGGGAGGGGTTGGTAGAGTGGATAAAATTTAACTTCTCTCTATAACGTACATTTATGCCGATCGATAAAAGTACTCCATTAATTTTGCCAATTTTTCCATACATTGCTTAAAATTGCAATTAACAATTTCATTGGTGCCGGCAGGGATCGAACCCGGATTTCTCGCGTACTGTGAAACTTACGGCCAGCGCTAACCACGGCTGTGAGGTATTCCATGTTAATCCTTAGAGTTGACTGGTAGATAATCCCTAATGGAATAAAGTACGCCCCTTATATTCTTTTGTAATAGGGAATGCAATAAAGAATAAATAAATACATCTGTAGCCTTCTTTGTTTGAAGTTGGCCGCAGGTGCCCATGGACTGCAATAGCCACTCTTATCATAAGGTGGACTGTAAATCGTTTGTCACTTTACTTTAAGAACAATTACTATTAAACTCAAAGCTGTCAGAGTCCATTGTTGTCATTAAAAAGGTCAATCACCGTTACCGTTACAGCCTATTAAAGTCCACCGCTGAACATAATTGTTAAGCTTGGCCAGCAGGTTGGTAACCAGAATTGAAGTCAAGTGAAAACTTCTGTAGAATCGTAATTTGAAGCTTGATGAAACGAAAAAGCGACACTAACAAGAGACAAACATACACTATATATATATCTGTAGGATTTAGCCTGCAAGAAAATGAGATGGAATACAGTATACAGTGTTTACTATTATCTCGGTCTCCTTTCCTGAACGTTTCACTTCTACCGCGTGGGAACTACACTCATGTTTATTTTTTACTTTAGTCGTTATTAGGATAACGCTGTTGCCCATCTCCTGATTTGTTTCCCTCTGTCGCCTTTTACGACAGCCACGGGAATATATGGGGTAGTGAATATTCTTACACCGCCACTACACGGGATCAAAAATGTTCAATTACTGCTATAAAAATATAATCGATCAGAATAATGAATATTATTCGAAATACACTTCCGGACATTCAATTTAACGCTGTTTAGAAATCGCCCTTTTGCCATTTCATCGAAATCCACTGGTGTTGACATGTTATTCTTCTTCTTCTGTTATTACCTTAGTATTATCGTAGTACCAGACGTCTCAAGTTTGACGCTTCTCTGAGTTGGTATTTCTGACTTGTCTCATAATCAGCTCTTTCGAGATCCACTGAACAAAAGGGCATTATCTTACACCGCCATTACATAGCAAAATAAATACTATATAATAACCATTACCATACCATTACAACCTACCAACAGTCTACTATGATTCCACGCAGTTTTTTAGTATTTTGAGTTACTCGTATAATCAGGAAGATGTTGCTAACGTCACACTCGGGACGACATAGGGTAGTGGATATTCTTAAACCGTCACTACACGGAGAGTGAAATGTATATATTATTAATAAGCACAAAAATGCTATGCCTACGAGAAGTAGAGACTTACTAAGGGTATGATAACTACGGATATTACTTTGCGGTAAACAGGAAAATTTAGGAAGGAACGCCCCCTGAGCTATACGTGCGTGGAATATTTTTATGTTAATATGGAGTGCGAAGGAAAATTCGACAATTGAAAATCTTACTCAATTTTTTTTATACAGAATAAGGGTGGCAAACGAATACACAGTCCATCTTATGTACCATAATGATGGTAAATGGATGCCGTGGCCTATAGTCATCTACATCTATCCTCGATTAAGAATCTTATAAGATCAAATATTACAAATTTAATTCGTGCAATATTCTTTTATATTTTTAATAGATGTTTTATTTATTTATTTAATCTTGATTGCTAACAGCTTAATAACTAGGGTAACAAAGGTCGGACTTACTGCCTAACGGCATTTTCTGCCAGTCAACCCGTGTAGATTTTGTGGCAGGTGCAAACACATATATATATACATATATACATACATATGCACTAAGATATACATATAATAAACAAAAACTTTACATATAGTGTGTGCAAATATATGAACAAAATATGTATCATACATATATTTAATATATACGTTACATATGATAATAAAATACATACATTGAAATTACAAATAATAAAACATCTAAATATATCAAAATATATCATCATCATTCTTAACGTCCAACATCGCTTCGTTTCAAAAAGTCATGTACCAACTTTTAAAACAGTCCTTACTTGGCGCTCTTCTTACGTTTTCGGGCAAGGAGTTCCAGAGTAGTGGTGTATGAATAGTAAAGGAATTGTTGGTGAACACAGTGAAATGAGATGAAATACTGATCTTATGATTAGATGAGGAGCGAACAACCTTATCATGAGTTGAAAAGAGAAACTGGAGTTTGTCCTTGAGATATATTGGAGAAGTTGGATTATTCAAAATTGAGAAAAGAACAAGCAGAATTTTAGAGTTTCGTCTTTGTCGGATAGTGAGACATTTCAGACGTTCACGATAATGTTATGTCGCGTGATAGAGTAACTCTTTTCTCTTCAACTAGTATTACATACTCGTACTTATTGTTTATAGTAGATATAGATATATATAGTAGATATAGACATATTCAGTAGATAGAGATATACATTAGCAATAAAAGCTATAATTTTTAAAAAAAACTAGTAATTTAATTATCAAACAGTCCTACTCCACGCGGTATCGTGCCAAGAACGCTGGCTGCGTTTCCCCGCTGAATGGCTATACTTAGCCTTTGAGCGAGAAAAGAGCCAGCCCTCTTATCACCAGCAGCAACGACCAGCCGCGGATGGAGTTCCTTTAAGAACTTCACCGCACGTGGACCCCACGGACCGATAGTCTCTACAGCAAATGGCACAAATATGTAGTCATCTCTCAGAGACTCATATTTGCGCCACTTAGTACATTTTTATTTTTAAGAAGAATACTTAACACTTTTTTACATTTTTTTGTGTATTATAAATCATCTAATTTTATTATATTTATATTATTTTATAATGCAATTATAAAATATTATAAATATATATGATTGGATTAGGACCAGTGAGTTTAAATTTTTTCTCATGCACAATGCACAGTTTTAAACGTGGTAAATGCACACTGCAGCTGTATTACGGCTGCATCACGAATGGGTCAGCTGGACTCAATCAGGCTGGCACAGGATACTAGCGTAAAATAGCAGCATAATGCTGCTGTGTTTCCTATGGTGATTGTTGAGAACCAAAGACTCTTTTCACTAGTAACGAGGCATTACATTTTGGTCATCAAGGCTAGCAACGCATCTGTATTTAGATTCTTAATTGAGGGTAGATGTTCACTCAACTCTGTGTACGGTTTCTACTTACTTCTACATTCTTCTATTCCTGTCACCAAGCAGTAATCCGTAAATAGTTGGTTCCACTTTGTAGGGTTAGAGAGATAGTTTGAATACTTTCTCCGAGGCATTCCAGATTTGTTCTCGGAAGTATCTGCTGCCTCTTTTGTTTAATGTTGGTTGTTTGAGTGCCTGCATACGGTGTGCTCCAGTCTAATGAGTATAAATAACCATTATACTTAGTTATAAGCTGTGAAGTATTTCATCTCAGTTCTGAAAATTAACAATGCTTCTGTAGCCTTCTTAGGTTCCAATGTTACAGGTGTCCATAGGCTGTAGTAGCCACTAGCTATCTAGGTTTAGGTTTAAAGACATTTATTCTCATAAAGACTTACATTAGTCACTTACATGAGAACATTAAAAAGAATAACAAAAATTTTAATTCGTTATGTTCGTCATTGTAAATATGTGTGTACTCAATTATTTCATCGTTCATTTTAGTGTAATTTTTTGAAACGTATTCTGTTAATTTTATTTTGAATGTGTTAAATGAGTGTACATTTTTAATCTGTGCAGGTATGTTATTATAAAGCTGCGCTCCTTCATATGTTAATGTTTTTCTACCATAGAACGTTCTAGTTTTAGGTAGGACAAGAAAGCTGGCTCTTCTCGTTCTTCGTTGTCTGAGATGTTTTGCTTTTGTGAAAGTGATACTGGACTGAATATTTTTGTCAATAATTTTCCAGATTAAAAGACATGAGTGGTAAATGTATAACTGTTGTATTGTCATAATTTTTGTTTCACTATAGATTTTTGAGGTTACTATTTTGAGGGACTAGCTATCTGCTGGAAAGTAAGTTCGTTTGTCAGCTACATATGTGTTTCAATATTTAGCTGTGGACTTGTGATGTGCTGTAATGATGATGATGATTTATTATAGAGAGTTTACCAGGAAAACATGCGAACAATACAACTGATGCCGTAACAATGATCAGCTTACGGTTAAAAGCCTTGAATAGCCGCCCGTGCTCGGATTCCACTCGTGAGGGCTTTGTTATGCAAAACTTACGTAATATCGAACCTTATATAAGGGCTCATTTCAGTTCAGATTAGACGGAAAAGTGATCTTTTTTTATAGAATATGGTTGACAAACGAGCACAGCACTGTCCACCTGATGGTAAGTGAATGCTTTGGCTCATAGACATCTACATTTTTATCCGCGACTAGCAATCCGCCCCAGCTTCGCACGGGTGATTTCTGGATCTCGACAACAGCGCCACCTGCCGGGTCCAATTATGAACTTAAACCATCCAGGGACCCAAAAATGACACAAAAATTTCATTAAAATCATTCGAGCCGTTTTCGAGTTTTAGCGAGACTAACGAACAGCAATTGATTTTTATAAATAAAGATTAAGAATCAAAATGCAAATGCGTTGTCACCCCTGAGGACTAAGATGGAATGCCTCCACAAGCAGCATTGCAAGTTGTATACGAGCTGTATTGAAGTTCGTTTTTATACTAGGGGCTTTATTTCCTGGCTGTATTAAGGCTGTGTAAGCGCTTATACAGTTTTTATAAGTAAAAAAATTGGCACAAATTATAGACCTTACAGATCAAATCTACCCGTGTGCTATGTAACACTAAGCAGACTAAGATAGAGTTAATAGCAGTGCCCGTCCTACACATACCTGATTTCCTCATGAATAAAAGGATCAGTGTTAGAGACAGGACAGACATGGACAACCACATCACAACCAGACCTAAAATGCAACAAATTATTGTGTGTAATGTAATTTTTGGGGAAAATATAATATAATGCGAAGGAATTTTCCCATGACAAAAGAAAAGAACCTCGACGTGTTAAGTACTCTGCGCTATGTAGAAATGATAATGTCTCCCAGACCAGATTTCGATCACGGCGGCCAGTCTCAATGGAGACTAGTCATCTGCGCAAGAAAGGATTATAGTGCACGAGTGTGTGCGCATGCACAGTTGAACTCGATTCCCCCACTGTTTTATTTCGGCAATCCGAAACGACTGGAGTGAGCTCATGTGCAGGGTAACGGCTTTACGAGCCTTGCAAGGCTAGAGGATAAATAAAGCACCGCCAGTTTCCTACTCCGGGCTGCTACTGAAAACTTTTTGACAGAATACCAGCGTAAAATAGCAGCTTAATGCTGCTGTGTTTCGTATGGTGAGTGTAGAGAACCAGAGACACTTTAGTCTGGACTACTTAATAAAATCTTGTGATGAACTGATTAGTTCAATTAGTTCATCAAAAGATTTTATTGACATTCTCAAATAGTCAAAAAAATTCTCTCAAACATTCTTAAATTGGGATATAGCGTTACGAATTGGCCATGTGTCAGTCGATCTACTTTTTCCTTCTTTTTATTTTCTGGAGCAACCACAGACACGCTAGTTCCTCTTCGACTTCCATCTTGAAACTGATCGCTAATCGCTAACAAACCGCCGATATTTGAACAGTCGACATTTTTGCGGTTCAAACCGCACGATCTGACAATCGCGCGGTTATCGCCCTGTCTGTACTAGCCCTTATACTAGTATAATATGATTTATTTTTTACTATATAATGTTTGAATTAATGAATATGTAAACATACTTACATAAACAGGGTACGGGTCGGCTCGGCCGGGGAAGGAACACGATCTCGACTTACAATCATAGCATACCAGCGTGAAATGGTAACTTAATGCTGCCGTGTTTTGTATGGTGAGTGTAGAGAACTGGAGACCCTTTTTACTGGAAACGAGGCATTCCATCTTAGACCTTAAGGGTGACAACGCATTCTGCATTCTGATTCTTAATCGAGAGTAGATGTAGATGTCTCTCAACTACATCTATCTATCCTAGATGTAGTTGATTACGAGCCACAGCATCCACTTACCATCAGTACCGTCAGATGGACTGTGTGATCGTTTGTCACCCTTATTCTATAAAAAAATAAGAGTAAGTTTTTCAATTCTCGAATTTTCGTTCGCACTCCATTTTTACGTAAAAATATTCCACGCACGTATATGTCTCAGGGGACGTTCCTTTGGCGCCAATTTTTCCTGTTTACTGCGAAGTAATACCCGTGCTTAACACTCTAACCCTTGATAAATCGCTACTTCTAGTACGCATAGCGTTTTTGTGTTTTTTAATGTTTACATTCACTCTATTTTATTATATTTATTTTGGCGTGTGATGGCCGTGAGAGAATGCATTACTCCATTTCATCCCGTTGATGCGTACACAGGTCATATTTTTTTTAAATTTAGGAAACTCACATAATGATTAAAAACATTTTTGACGGGGAGTCGCATGTCAATTGTTTTTTATCATAAGTTGAAGTTCGTCATCGGTAACAAAAATAGAATTTACGCGAAAAGATTTTATGGTTTTGATAGTACATTCTCTGAGCAAGATTGCACTGCACGTATGACGCGTTATGGGAAAAGCTAAAAATACCAGTGTGTTACGTCTGGTATTACGATTACCAATTTGCCAAAAAAATATTGTCGGGTGTGACAATTTGTCAATACATCAGAGTCCCATGTCCAGCAGTGGATTGCCCCTTTGCCAGCTCGTCAAGAGCTGGTAAAGGGGCAATTTCTGGAAACCGTTTGGTTGAATAAACCCACTACACGGTGTAAGAATATCCACTACTCCTTATCATCCCCAATGTGTCGTAAGAGGCGACAGAGGAAAACATACCGGGAGACAGACAACAGCGTCTTCCTAAAAACAACAAAAAAATTAAAACCTACCCACCTGCTAAGCGTGGCAACGGTGGCCAATAAAATATGAAGCAATCTGTGACGGAGGCCTTTGTTCAGCAGACGATTAAAAAGCTGCTATGGTACGATTTCTTTGGATGTCCGGAAGTGTGTTTCGAAAAATATTCATTATTTCGGTAAATTATAATATAGTTAGCAGCAATTGAATCTTTTGTCAAACTAGGACAGTTTTGAGTGTAATTTTAATGTTTTTTTTACATGAAAATGAAGTGACAAACGAACTTACAGTCCAAAACTCTAAAGGTTGAAAAATTTAACTTCTAATAAAAAGCAAAATAACTAAAAATAATTTAATAATTTCACATCCGAAGGAGTTCTAATTCTTCTGTTGGACACTGTGCCTTCAGAATACAGCACGGACTTCAGAATGTAAAATAATTTAATTCAGTTTAGTACTTTGAAGTCACCTTTTACTTTTGGAACGAGGTTCTTTATCGGACGGTACGGATTTGGCGGTTGGGGGCTAGGCGACAAAAAGTGTAAGATTTTTCCGTCACGACCCTTTCTGACGTAGTGTAGACGGCTTTGGCGGCTATAAGGAAGCGAGATAAAATAATATCCATCTCCCTCGTACTTTTTCTTATCTTGCCATGAAAGAAATATTATTTTATTTTAAACCTAGTAATTCATTTATTTGTATTTGTTAATCAATAATATAATACGTTTATCAATAATAATATACTACGAAAGGAACTTCGTTCCAACCGAGCGTTCCACGACACTCACGCATGTTTTTTAATTAAAAGTTCAATTTTTTCATATACTATTTGCCTAATCGCGGTTCCTCAGTGAGGGCTCACGCTGACAGGGTGCTTTGGAGAGTGTTGATTATGAAGGCACATGGTCTAATTAAGCTAATTGAATTCTGGCAGTGTTCCAGCATTCATGTTTTGGCTGCGATAGAAACAGTTATTCTTCCACGCACTATATTTTAGTTATATCGTGAGTATTTCAGCTTTAGTAATATTTTATTATGACACAAGCATCTGCCAAGTGATAACCATCTTGGTTGGCTTTCAGCTGATGAACTGGTATCTTAAAGAAATGGGACTAGGGGAGTGCCAGCACTTTAAGTTTAATTAATAAATGTTTCTAATCTTTATTCGTTAATATTTAATTCTTATTGTATAACCGTTTTACTTTCGAATTATATAATTGTAACAACATTATTAGTTTTTATCACTGCTTGACAGAGTGAGAAATTGTGTGATAAAAGAAGAGTGTGGTTTGCAAGATGATGTTGTGACCAGCATTAAGAAAGGAATGCTTGAATTACGCCATCGCGTAATTTTGGTTTTCTACCTTTTATTTCATACATTGTAATTTATTTGTTTTCTGTGAATTCTCTTCAAAGACTGTAATGAACATACTACAGAATTTCATACTGTGCAAAACTTTTACAACAATTATTATCTATGAGGAGCATATCCTTCAAAACTTTGTAATCATAAACAATCGAAGTTCAATAATTTGCAAGGGAAGTCCGGAATGTGGTGGGTGTAAATGTTAGTTAGTTATTCTCTTGAAACAGTGTTTGGGAATTAATTATCTTTTTATAATAAATTGATTACAAGTTTGAGTTTAATATGACGGCTTAACATAGTTAAGTGACGAACCAACTGAGAGAGGGCGGGAGGTGTTCTTAAAACAAAGTAAGACACATAATTTGTTTTCTTTTACGCGGATCTTAAATAATTAATTTTTAACATCTTTAACATAATGGATTTCCGTAAAGTAAAGTATGAGGCGTCTATTATTTAGTTAATGTAATTTTGGGTTTGGTAGGAACTTGATGGGCGCGGCGGCGCGGGTATCACCGTTTAAAAGTCGATTATAATATGTAAAAGTGACAGTTTTAAATTTAAAAAATCATTCTGTATGGTTTTAAGTATATTATTTTCTTGTAATATAATAATTAAAAATATAATTTCTGTGTTTCTTTTGTTCTAAAATACATTGTAAATTTATTCATCATCAATAACACAATTTATACAAATAATAGCTACATTATTTTCATTTTTATGCAGTATTTGTTACGCATCTTAAACAACAAATTGATAATAAAACGTTACTGTGGAGTTCTTCGTGACAGTAGCTAAGGAATATCACCTCTATCTCGGATCGCAAAGGATTCATATATAAAATAAAAATGGCTGCGGCAGAAGCGTTATTAGGTAGTCCTTTACTCTCGACACGTCAAGGTCAAGCAATTTTGTGTTCTCTTAATGCCTCTATCATAACCATATTGCAATTATACGATAATATGAGTAGCCGTATATCAAGAAAACACTCTAATTAATCCATCTTATATTTTCTAAAAAATCATTTTGTGTTGCTACTAATAAATGCCAAGAAAAAACCCCCTTGTAAAGTTTCGCGATCAATTATAGCGAAACAAAGCATATTGAAGAAACTATTATAGTGAAACAAAGCAAGTATTTTAATATCAGAGAAAGAATAAATTTTCTTGTAAGGAATTAATTTTATTCTTTATTCAAAGCAAATGTACCATATTGTTCAATTACTGAACTATTGTCCACATATTTTCGAGCCCCGTAGCCCGTGAGCTACTAATAGCTACCAGTGAGCGAGCATCCGCGAGAAAACTTAATTAGTTACTACAACGGGCTCAACGAACTTAACGAAATCGAACCGTTCCTTCATCATTAAGCTATTAAAAGAATGTAAAAACCGGTTAAAAAATAAAAATTAAACTTTTAATAAAAAGTTGTATGGTATACACAACTTTTTATTAAAAGTACAAGTAATTGTTCCGGTTCTGGATGTTTGTCTTTGTGAAATTTACGTACGAGTATGTAAACTGCCTCCACAATAGAGGAGAAAATGCTAGTGTGGAGGTAACGTTTATTAATGATTTAGTGATAAAAAAACTTCAAAGTACTAAAAAGAATAAAATAATTTCCACATAACAGCATTAAAAACTTCATTCCCTATTTTCCCACCCATAGGGATTAATTTTTTCTTCAAATTGTATGGTCTCATACAATTTGAAGAAAAAATAATATCATTAAATATATAAAAATAATCAAAACACAGAAATTATGTTTTAATAAAAAGGATCATTAAAATCGGTTTACAATTGACGTGAATTAATTGAATGTATGAAAAATGAGTGAAGGAGGAGTTTATACATGGTAGAAACTGCTGCAGCTACATTAGTAGTATATTTGTAGCACGAATGGGTCGACTCAACCGGGGAAGGACCACGCTCTCACAGGATACCAGCGTAAAATAGCAGCTTTATGCTGCTGTGTTTCGGATGATGAGTGTAAAGAACCGGAGACCCCTTTTACTGGAAACGAGGCATTCCATCTTAGTCCTCACGGGTGACAATGCATCTGCATTTTGATTCATAGTCGAGGATATACTAGATGTAGATGTCTATAGGCCACAGCAACCACATACCATCAGATGGACTGTGTGCTCGTTTGTTACCCTTATCCTATAAAAAAAAACAAGTTAACAAAATTCGGTTCTTACCCTAGCATGTGAGGTGTGTACAAATATATTTTTTACTTTTTTCCCTTTAAAAGTAGTGAAATGGAGGCCGTCAAAGTAGTGACTTTTAGACAGTTTCTATTACGGGGTCTATCTTAAAAACTAAACTAGTTAGGAGTTTGATATTTCTGTACATTTAGTACCAAAATATAATGGTATTGAAGCCAAAAATACTGAAAACGTCGATTTATTATTAAGTTTGTAAGAGATGATCAAAACAAGGGAACATTATTTAATTTATTTTTTTTACTTAGTAGAGCCACGCTGGTTGTAGCACGAATGGGTCGGCTCGACCGGGGAGGACCACGCTCTTACAGAATACCAACGTGAAATAGCAGCTCAATGCTGCTGTGTTTCGTATGGTGAGTGTAGAGAACCAGACCTTTTTTACTGGAATCGAGGCATTCCATTCTCAGGGGTGACAACGATGCATTTTGATGTAGACGTCTATGGGCCACTGTATCCAATTACCATCAGGTGGACTGTGTGCTCGTTTGTCACCCTTATCCTATAAAAAATGTATGCTTTCGGTTTTCTATAGGTTGCATTTCGGAGAGAGTGCGTAGGAAACTTAATTCTACTCTCTCCCTTCCACAATCAGACAACCAGACCTTCGGCCAGTCTCCACCCTTTCGTTGACGACTTACCACGCATTCGAACCAGACGGAATGATATTGTCACAGTTTATAGGGTCTCTAAACTGTGATATTGTCGAACAAAAATATCCTTGACGGTGCCCGGTCCATCAATACATTTACAGGCTTATTAGCAAGAAAATTTCTGTCTGTGATGATGCCCCGGTCCCAGTAGAACCTGGCGCGGTAATTCGAACACGGCTTCCGGCGAGTATTTTATAATAAGGCAATTTCCGATCCACGAGATCGTATTTCAAAGCGAGCTCTTGATGTAGAATCTTCGCTACTGCCACAGTTTACTACTACGTTGTGTCTATGCAAATATACAGGTGTCAGAAAGGGCCGAACATCCGGAGATGACATACCTAAATGACTTACCGGAATAGGCAACAAGCTCGATAGATGTCGATAGTGCTATCCTTTAGGATGTATCTCCGATAATTGTTGGTCTTAACAACCTGATCCTGTACGGCACGTTACAATCCTATGTTAGTCCCTTCCTTGATGCGAATGTTGAGTGTGGCAGAAGAAACATGAAAGTAAAATTAACGCTGTAGAAATACGGTCATTAAGATGTTTGTCAGGGCTGACTCTGAATGATAGGATGAGAAATTGTGTGATAGGAGAAAAGTGTGTTTTGCAAGAAAATGTTTTAACCAGGATTAAGAAAGAAAGAGTGAAAACAAATTCATGCTACAGAAGTGAGTGACAGAGTCGACAAATAACGACTTAGACGGAAGCTTAACGACCAAATTGGCAATATATTGAACACTAACTGGCACGGCAGACGTTATTCTGCCTTTACTGGTTGGTGACGCGATAAGTGTCATTTTCACACACACACTTTTCTTTAGATATGTTATACGTATAGCTAAATCCTCTTTAGGACTAATAGAACCATCAGCAGCCATTATGACAATAAACTTAAAAAAGGAAAACACAACCCCTTTTTTACTCTTCCGTAAGCAGATAAAAAGTTGTCTATATGTTAAACATGGTCATTTACTGCCAACATACAAAATTTCATGGAAATTCTTGCGTGAATCGTGAACACACAATTTTTCCACAGATTTATTGTATGTATATACAGAAACAGAAACTTTTTTATTCAATATAGATTATAAATAATACTTATTGAAAGTCACTCTTTTGTTTAATTACCACTGGTTCGAAAAAAAAACCTCTGTCCTGGGAAGAACCAGCAAGAAACCCAGCGGTACTTTTTTTTTTAAATAACAGCTTACAATCATGTATGTTACACAATTAACAACACAAAACAAATTAGAAATAGCTTGGTGGCGATCACCTCATTCCCAGGGGTTATTATCATCCATAAATTCCTTAATATTATAATAACCCTTTTTATATAAACTTTTATACTTTATAGATGGGCCAAGTTAATAGTACCCCGACGAGCATCTGTATGTGTAGGTATGTGGATGTAAAAGAAGCGAGAGAGGTGTGTCAGGATCATGTCAAATGGAAGTTCGTAGGGACTTGGGAATATCACAAGTTTAAAGTAACGTTATAATAAAATCTTATTTTCTCACCTAAAATCTCATTTAAATGGGACCACACCTTAAAAGTACATACGAGTATAACCTATTTAATAAAAAAATAATTCTTCAAATCGGTTCAGCCGTTTCCGGGAAATTGGTGAACAGACATAAAAAACATACGCGCCGAATAGATAATAATCTACTCATATTTTGAGCTCGGTTTAAAATCACTGCCATAAAGATTTAGCATTCGGTACAATCAAAAATCTACACGAGCAAAACCGCGTGGCATAGCTAGTGTTTAATAAAAATGAAACCAGGTGAGCTCGTTCGGACTCCTGGGTCCATATTGGTTTTATGCTAATTTCTGTTGACTTGAATCGAAATGAGCTCGCTCCGAGATTGTACACGGTTCTTGTTTCAATATCACACCGTAAAAATTAAACTTTTCATAATAGTATAAGCCTATTTCAGAAAATTAAAAAGAGTAGAATGATCTTCACATAATAACTCAGAAATCCGGTGCTAAGATATAACGTAGAGAAGAATTAAATATGATATAGAAGTAGTTGTGTGAAGTATTGACTATTTAGTTAATAATTATAATTACTTAAATAAACTAATTACCAATATAGTAAGCCTTTTGATAAAGGTCTAGAGAGTTATGGGCTCACCTTGTGCTGTGGCAGATTATGGTGAACGCTTATGTTCAGTAGAGCATTGGTCAGTAAACTGGTTCAGTTAAAATGCTTAAAATTTGCCTAGAGCTCTTGTAACTTGGAGACCGTCTGTTATTGCACGACAACGCGCGACCTCATACTGCATGAACTCGCGCGTTTTCGTGGAGGAGCAGCGGGAACGAGCGATTAACCAAAGCTGGTTGGAGAAGTGCGAGCTTCTCCGTAATTGTGTTCAGTTTTTCACAGTTCACATCTGCAGTAATGCTCATCCCGTTTGGTAAGAAGCTGTGATTAATCACACCGGAGCCAGACCACCAAACAATGACCATCACTTTTCTAGGGGTAAGTTTTAGTTTAGGGCATTGTTTAGGTGCTGAACCAGGATCCGATCAACTTGCTGAGCGCTTGCGATTGTCAAACAGAATCCATTTTTCGTCGCAGGTAGCAATACGGTTCAAAATTCCTTCGTTTGTGTGCCTGTTGAGCAGTGCAAGGCACGTCTCAACGCGTACTTCGCACTGGCGATCATTGAGTTAGTGGGGCACCCATTTGTCAAGCTTTTTTACCTTGCCAATTTGACGCAAATGGACCAATATTGTTTTGATGCTAACGTCGAAAGTTGCTAATTCAGCCGTAGATTGGGTATCATCAGCTTCAACAATCGTCATTGTCGACCAAAGTTATCGGACTCCCACGGGGTTCATTTTTCAGGTCGAAATTTCCAGAACGGAAGCAGGCAAATCAATTTCAGGTGGAGCGTTCGTTTGTAGTATTCGCTCCGTAAACTACTTCAGAACGGCAATTTCATAGGTAAAGACCTATTATTTTTTGTTTTATTATTATTATTTAATAATAAGTAACATGCTAAATTATACTACACCATAGTTGTAGTTTCTAAACCAATTTCTAAAATTACGCAAGCACTACTAAGCGTAGGTCGTATGGAGATATAGACCCAAAATAAGGTTAAACTAAACCTAAGGCCATATGAGACTGACAACGTAATTAAACTTGATTAGAGTTATAGATTCCAGTTTAGAGCTTCGAATATGTAATAGCCTGCATCTGTATCCACATATACGTCAATTTAACTAAGCTGCGATAGTAAGTAAGGACTGGTTTTTCAATAGGGACCGAGTATATTTGAATTGAAATAAAAACACGTTTATTAATTCATTACAGCCTATCAAAAATCAAATGGTTCGCCTTTGCTCTTCGGTAGAATACCACATCATTCAAATGACCACTTCGGCTTCGAATGACAGCGTGAATATGAGACGTCTAATTTTCCTATCAATTTTTAAACATAATGGCACCTCGGCACCTCTGTCTTATTGATAGATAACCTGTGATGATTTTTTCCATAGTTCGTCAACGGTATGTAGCTTATGAACACCCGACGAAAACAGAGAGGTGTTATGTGTTTGTAATGTGTATCTGTGTACTCGTATCTGCGTATTTGTCTGTACACATCTGTGTGTTTGTCTGTGGCATCATAGCTCCTGCACGGATGAACCGATTTTGATTAAATTTTTTTCCTTTGAAAGGTGTCTTAATCGAGAGTGTTCTTAGCTATGTTTCAAATATATGTATTCAATTTCAGTTTGAAGATCACAAGCTCTTTTTGTTTCGGGGGTTTCTTAATTTTTTAATTTAAGTTATTTCTGAGAGCCGTGGTAGCTCAGATGGTTAGCGCTCGCTGTAAGTTTCCCAGTACGCGAGCAACCTGGGTTCGATCCCCACCGGCACCAATGAAATTGTTTATTGCAATTTTAAGTGCTAATTTACCACATCCTCGGAGGTGAAGGAAAACATCGTGAGGAAACCTGAATGCCTGAGAAATAAGAAAAAAAAATATTTCGAAGATATGTAAAGTTTGCCAACACGCATTGGGGCAGCGCGGCGGACATTTCCTTGCCCTAAAACCCTCTCAGAAACGAGAGGAGGCCTGTGCCCAGCAGTGGGACGTATATAGGCTGTAACTTTAAGTTATTTCTTATTGCACGCTACTCGCACATGTAGAATGTATGTTCACGTTCATGTAAATTTGCAGATTTCCTTACCAAAGTTTTGCCTCAGTAAATTTATTTTTGTAAGAGATAGTAATATATTTATTTTACAGAATAAGGGTGACAAACGAGCACACTATCCATCTGATGGTAAGTGGATGCTGATGCCCATAGACGCCTTCATATATCCTAGATTAAAAATCAAAATGTAGATGCGTTGTCTCCTCTGAGGACTAAGACGGAGTGCCTTTTTACGTACCAGTAAAAACTGTCTCTGTTTTCTACACTCACTATATGAAACACAGCACAATTAAGCTACTATTTTATGCTGGTATTTTGTGAGAACGTGGTCCTGCCTCGGTCGAGCCGAACCATTCGTGCTGATTAAAAAGATGTGTAACTAAGTAATATTTTAAACATGTTGAAATAAGTAATAACTTAAATAGAAAATTTTAAAAACCAGCGAAACAAAAAGAACCACCGCTAGAAAACTTGCTTTAAAAAAACGCACCCAAATCGGTTCACCCGTTTAAAAGCTACGGTGCCACAGACAGATACACAGACAGACAGACCCACACACATAGCTCTGTCAAACTTATAACACCGCTCTTTATGCGTCGAGGGTTAAAAAGGAGACGAGAGCTTATAAATTTAAGTAAGAGTATTAGATCAAAAAATTTAAAGATGTCATAAACTTTCTTAGTTTCCTTTTGAACCACTTTGTGGATATTGAAAGTAAATATATGATAAAATATATGCAGTTAAAACCTTTTGTTCCATATATTATTTGTTAATATAATTATTATACTCTTTGGTTACTTTGTTCTTTTCATTTTGTTCCGTTTGATTAATAAAACGAGGTACTCAAGAAATATTTCTTATTTTATTGTTAAATAACTCAAATCAAATAAAAAGTAATAAGGGATTTTTAAATCATCAAACATGTCTTGTACCCCAATCTTCAGAGCCCGTTGAATTTCTCACTGAATAAGTCGACTGTATGTGTGGCGCTATCTTGTTGAAACCAGATGTTCGTCAGATACAATACTTTAAATTTCGACCAAAGTCTATCCCGATTCATCTACTGTTAACATAAAGCAACACGAGCCGCCGACGTACCGGACGTAACGATCACCATCAAAATTATGACAGCATCCGCTTCATTGTAAAAAAATAAGGACCAATTATGCCCCCAGCCCAAAATGCCACTACCAGCAGCGCTAAACATTCACTCTTGCAGAATGCCACGGCCTCTCATGAATCACTTGAGGATTTTAAATAGCCTAAATCCAACAATATGCTTATTTGCAAATATGTTGAAACAAAAATGAGCTTTATCGCTAAAAAAAATTCCGCCGAAAATTGGGGTCGGCATGAAGCTGCTGTAGAGCCCAATTAGCGAAGTTTCGGCGCTAGGATTATAATTGTAAGGGCTACACCCTTACAAATTTTTAAAATTGACGAAGTCGAAATTGCGATCATCAAACATCTTTCATGCTTAAGTTACAGCCTTTGGTAGTCGAGAGTATTTTTTTAAAGAATAAAGGTGACAAGGGAGCACACAGACCACCTGATGGTAAGTGGATGCTGTGGCCTATAGACATCTACATCGACTAGTGTACTGACTAGTGGTCGTAGACGCGGCTCCTGGTCCTAGACTCGAATCCCGCGTCGGGCTAAAATCAGTTATTGGGTTTTTCTGTCAAGAAGTTCTCAGTAATGGCCCGAAGTCGTGTCGGATTGCCGTCCCGTCTGTACATAAGAGTGAGAAAAGACTCGTCGCCTTACCGAAATTCGGTCTGGAGGGCAATATTATTATGGTGGTTGATAGCTAAGAATACACAATTCAAAGAGCCCATTATGAGCTACGTAGGAGATGAACATCAAGGACAAACCAGCATGTCTTACAAATAAAATATTAAAGAAATAATTAGAAGAAAAAGAAAAGAAGAATGAAAAAGAGAATACTTCTTTTTGGTAGTCGGCTAATGTCGTTGGTTGGTGTCGTAAAAAAACTCTGTGATAAAATATTATTTCAAATTAGAAAAAAACCAAATAGCTTACTTATGAGAATTTATTTTCTTTAAAAATAATATTATATTCAAAATGTAAAATTTAAAACAGCAGTTATGAACTCTGTTACAAAGCATTTAAGTTCATTCCTAAATATATTCGCACTAGATCGTTTTTCTTATCGCGTACGAAAAAGAACAGTGAATGGAAGAATATTTGAGGTAGAAATTCACTGATGTGTACATATCTTATTACATTACGAACAACTGGTACAACGGAGCAGTTTCTACCGGAGTGTAAGCAATTTTACTTGTATAAGGAAAACGTTTCCTACACCTTCGCGTATTTTTATGACATCTTTTCTTTTTAATACCTGTTATTTTTCAGAGAAATCTGTTATTGTTTCCTTTACAATAGCGCTCCTGAGGGTGGGGAATGTTCTAGAATATTGCCCTCTAGTCTACTTTAAATAATTACTCCTCATAATGATTCCACAATAGCAACAGCGAAATATGTTTGATGACAATTTATTTATTTATTATTTATTAAACCTTACTTAATGACTTAATGCTAAAAGCATTGATATATATGAGATATATACATATGCCATATTACCGGAGTAACATAATATTTTAGGGCTCTCTGCTATTCTAAGGTTAAATTCTGCTCTTCCGATGCTAGAAGCGTTTCTCCTACTTCTTTTTCAGTCGATAAAAATTCAGTACCAGTCCTCTTCACGTCGCTACCCAACGCCTTTTTACTTATAATACCATTATCACCACCACACGGCAAAGATTTTCCTGATATTTCCCAATTCTTAATTCCCATTCTAAAACAACGTGCATCAATAGCGTGTACCATATAAATCGTAAGGGGGCTAGTACTTCAAGCTCATCTGTGTGATCGCTTGACGATTACAGTACATCCACATTAACGTGGTAGAGCCATGTTGCAGCTATATTATGGTTGTAGCACGAATGGGTCGGCTCGACCGGGGATGGCCCATGCTTTCACAGAATACCAACATAAAATAGCAGCTTAATGCTTAATGTTTTGTATGGTTAGTGTAGAGTACAGTACTCACTTTTAACTGGTAACATGGTATTCTACTTAGTCCTCAGGAGTGACAACGCATCTACATTTGATCAGATGTAGGTGTCTAGGCAACATAATCCACTTACCATCAGGTGGACTGTGTGATTGTTTGTCATTGTTATTCTATAAAAAAAAATCCTTGTAATCACATATCACATGTATGACAGCAAGTGAACTACCACTGGCTGACGAAGTCGCTAATATCTATAATATATAGGTACTATATATTATATATCTTCCTATGTAGTATTAAGTATCGATGTATCCTATATATAAAACTTGCAAACATAATTCAATGAAAACGAGGGCCAGGCCACATACAAAGGCAGAAACTGCTGACGGCTATATTAATTTTATGCAAATGCCATCCAATTGAAGTAGAGCTTATTGCTGGGCAGTGATAGAGGGCTGACGAACAAAATTATATAAAGCTTATTAATGGGGATTATCCTCGTATGAACTGTAATTATGTTGGTAAGGCAAAACCATACAAAAATATTGACCAATATTTTATTTTTTATAACATTTTTGATATAATTCTCATAAAGTTATTTATTGCAGGTATGTTTATATATGTATATATTAGTTATTCTCTAATACCCTGATGAAGCCGTGAGGCGAAACTGGTCGGTTTTTAAAATTAGTATATTAATAATTTAAGATTAATATTATAAAACTAGTACAAGTGTATATCCATATCACAAAAACGAAGCTGAAGTTTCACCAAGTGGCAACTATCGCAAGTATAAAGAATGTTTTATTTGCTTTCCATAATGCATTACAATTTCATTAATGATTGAAGTCATAATGGACTGTGATGGGGACAAACAAACACACAGTCCACCTAATATTAAGTGACCCGTACACAGAATAAATAATAGTACCACGTACCCGTAGGCTATAGGTATACATTTATCATCGATTAACAATCAACACGCAAATGAGTTGACGCCCCTAAGGACTAAAATGCAATATCTCGTTATCATTAAAAATGGTCGCCGGTCCTAGTCCCTCGCCATACAAAAGGTATTTATATATTATTATTATATTCTGTAAGAGCGTGGTGGAGTCATGCTACCGCTAGGTACCTACTCAATTGCATAAACCTCAAATAAAGTCACATATAAACGGTTCAATGGATTTGTAATAGATAAATAAATATCTAAGTTACCGCAAAATATAAGTTACGACAAAATTTTTAATTGTTTGTTGAAGTTACACTAAAAAGTTTTAATTTTAAATGTCTCCCTTCATACCCGTACATCCATTATAACCTATAAAAGTCCACTGCTGAACATAGCCCCCCCTCCCTCCCCATAGATTGCATCGTAGGGGGATTTTACCATAGTTGCGACGCTTGGTAGACGTGTTAACAACCGCACTTTTTATAATTTTGAGTTGTTGTCAGGGAGATACTGCTTTCCATCTTCTATTACAGTTTTCCTCTGTCGCCTCTTACGAAACCTTAGGATGATATGTGGTTGAAGATTTTCTTACACCGCCACAGTTAATTTTAAGTCGTCGTTTTAAATCGAATCTATAGCTCTAATGGCATCGCCGGGGTTGCCAATGTCAATGTATCCTTGAGGAATACACAAGTGAAAGTATTAGATTGTGATGCAGTCCCTGCATAGTGTAGTGGGCTGCAATAAACTTTAATTTAATTTTAGCCACACTGCAGCTAAATTATTGTTGTAACACGAATGACTCGACCGGTGTAGGACCACGCTCTTACAGAATACCCGTATAAAACACCAGCTTAATACTGCTGTGTTTCATATGGTGAGTGTAGAGAACCAGAGACCCTTTTTTACTGGAAAAGAGGCATTCCATCTTAGTCCTCAGGGATGAAAACGCATCTGCATTTTGATTCTTTAGTCAAGGATAAATGTAGATGTCTATGGGCTACAGCTTCCACTTACTATTAGGTGGACTGAGTGGCCGTTTGTCATCCCTATTCTATAAAAAAAGGAGAGGTAAATAAGTTTGCGTAATGGCGCGGTTGATTCGTTATGTATTAAACATATAAATTGGAAAGACAATTAGAAAACAGAAAGTAATGAATTTCTCCCTTCAATAAATTTCTTACTAAGCAGAAAAAAACCCTTCAAAGGATTTTTGAAGTGATATCTTCGGTTTACGGAGGTTCTTACCCTTGGAAAACCACGATTTACAAGTGATATTATTCAAGGTGGAAATTCGTAACAAAGCAGAATGGCCCGTCGCGGCAACCACTGCGAAGAGTGCATTGGGAGATGTCAATTATGATGAAAGATGTTAAATATTATAAATATACTTGCACAAATAGCTGAAGCATCAGTTATAACCATTTTGAATATTGTGAATGATCATTTTAGCATTTCCTAAGTGCTGTGCGAAACGGGTGCCGAGATAGCTTACGCCGCAACAAAAGCCACGGCGTGTGGCCTAATTCCATGAAAGTTTGGGTTTTTGTAGCGATAAAGAAAGCAATTTGCATCGGTTTGTTACTGGAGGTAAAAGTTAGGTCTATCATTATGAGCCTGCGTCTACGCCAGACTTGATGATATGACACAAAAAAGGCACACCAACCTCCAAGAAGTTCAAAGTGTCCCGATCGGTCGAAACGGCCACAATTTTTTGGGATTAAGGAAAAATAATTTGCATTAGGGACACCCTAGACGAAAGTTTATCGATCAAATTGGCGATATATTGAAAATGGGCCAGATTAAGAGTACCCTTAACCGACAAGCATGTATGCGTAGGTGTGTCAGGATCGTGCCAAATGCAAGTCCTAGTCTCTGCCTACCCCTCTGGGTGACAGGCGTGAATGTTATGATTTATAATTTCCATTACAATTTCATAATTTTTGCCTCCATTCCACGATCTTATTTATATGTATTACGCAAAATACGAGCCAGTCTTAGCTTGGTTCTAAATTGTCATCGCTGCCCTCGCCGATAAACGGATACACATTGTTTACAAAATTATGTAATTAAAGACATAAAAACATTTTTTTGTATTCGGTTCAACCGCGAATGTACTATATTAGAAAATCAAAATATTAAAATTAAAATGGTAAAGCTACAATAGATATAATAATAAATTGATAATACTTTAAGTATTTTAAAGTAGTTGCCAACCCTAAATTCGGTAGGGTTAGCTACTTGTGAATAAATCAAATGAAAATTTTAATACGGGAATCGATTTCTGCCTTAACGACGCTCAAGAGCCTAATCTCGACCTTATGAAGTGGAATCGAGGGCAACGCTTAAAAGCAGATTTTACTGCTAATAAAATCATACAAGTAATAAAATTAAAGTCGTTTGTACATAGGTTATGTATTAATAATAAAGTTTAAAATTTAATACCGTTATTGGATAACGAATTCAATGTTTTTTTTTTTATAGGAAAGGGGCAAACGAGCATGCGGCTCACCTGATGGTAAGTGACTACCGCCGCCCATGAACAACTGCAACACCAGGGGAATCGCAGATGCGTTGCCAGCCTTTTAAAAAGGAGTAGGCTCTTTTCTTGAAGGTCCCTAAGTCGTATCGGTACGGAAAAATCGCTGGTAGTAATCGATTCCACAAGGAATTTGTGCGAGGAAGAAAACTTCTTCTAAATCGCACAGTGGTGGACCGCCAATCATCCAGATGGTATGGATGGTATCGCGAGTTTTGTCGCGATGTGCGATGGTGAAATTGAGAGGCTGGAATTAGTCCGAACAATTCCTCAGAGCACTCCCCGTGATAGATGTGATAGAATACGCAAAGAGATGTAACATCTCTACGCAGTGTCAGTGAGTCCAGCCGATCGGAAAGAACTCGGTCGTCGACGATTCGAGCCGCTCTGCGCTGGATGCGGTCAAGTGGAAGGAGCTGGCACTGGGGAGCCCCTGCCCAGAGATGTGAACAGTATTCCATGTGGGGCCGAACCTGCGCCTTGTAAAGTTGCAAGCGGTGTGCCGGCATGAAATACTGTCTAAGCTTTTAGAGGCCAATTTGGCCTTCTCTTCCAAGTGATCACGAAACTGCACATCACTCGATATGTCGACACCGAGGATTCCGATACTGGCTGAGGCAACAAGGGGAGTGCCTTGAAACTGATGAGATACGACAAAGGGGTTCTTTTTAGCGGTAAACGCGCAAACTTGTATCTTGTGTTGATTGAACTGGACTAGATTTTGTCGCCCCCAGTCTGAGACTTTGTTCAACAAAGTCTATGTGTTGAACAAAGTCTATGTGTCTATGTGTTCCCCCCGTCATCGAGAGTCGAGTTGGAAGCAAAAAGAGAGCCTAGCAGATCGGCTTTCTCCTTTGCGTCATGGGCCAGTGAGTCGTCCACCCTGTGCAGAGATGGCAGAGATAGCTGACAGAAGTTCCCTTGGATAGCCTTGGCGAGAGACCAGAATTCACGTGTTTACGAAGGGAGGCGAACTAGTTTCTCGCCAATTCTGCCGATGTGCTCTGACTTTGCCTTGGCAATGACGCTTTGAAGGACCTGGAATTATACTTCTTTTTAAGAGCGCTGGTGTTTTTTTTTATTATTTTGCTTCATTCGTTTCCTTTCGTCTCTAATATGTATCTATTATTTTAAACATTTTGTCACCCGACTATGGCGGTACTTAAAAGGAGGAATAGTGTAGCTTTTTACGTGGTAAAGCTACGCTGCTATATTATGGTTGTAGCACGAATGAGTCGGCTCGACCGGGGTAGGACCACGCTCTCACAGAATACCAGCGTAAAATAACACCTTAATGCTGCTGTGTTTCGTTTGGTGAGTGTAGAGAACCGGCGACCCTTTTTACTGGAAACGAGGCATTCCATCTTAGACCTCAGGGGTGACAAAGCATCTGCATTTTGATTCTTAATCGAGGATAAATGTAGATAACTTCAGACCACAGTTCTCTTACAATCAGGTGGACTGTATGCTCGTTTGTACCCTTATTCTATAAACAGAGCTAGTGTGTCCATATGAAGCAGTGTGGTGACTGTGTAAGAGAATGCATCACGCCATTTTGTTCGTCGGTGTCATAAGAGGCGACTTTGGGAAATGCTAAAAAATCTTATGGCTCCAATAGATTGCAGTATATAGCAAGATTGCTTGCCGACGTAAAATAGTCCTCTTCCTACGAAAGGAGAGACTCATGACTAATAGTCGACTCGTACAAGTTGATGAAGAAGAAGTATATGTATGCCCGTTTATGTCCCCGCCCATAGCTCCACAACTTGTCATCGGATTTTACAAATTATATCTCAGTCGCCTTGTAAGGGGGCTTCCATAAAATATGTGAGGCGATTTTGGTGATTTTTCGGCTCGACCTCCTCTCCCCATCCCCCCTCCATCCCCCCATAAATCTCACGTGAGATTTTTACCAAAGCGTATTTTTAGTATAAATAAGTACGTTAATACGTGCTTAATTGCGTTGGATTTATTTAAGAAAAAAAAACATAATTTGCTTAATTATTTTTATATAACTTGTTGAGTTCGCATAATCGCGACAATTTAGCCATATTTTCTTGCGGAAAAAAATTACGTGATATTTGCCGAGACCCTCCCTCTCCTCCACGTGAGATTGGACGAGATTCGGCACGACCCCTCTCCCTAAACACCTCATGTAATTCATGTACGCTCCCTTATAATGACAAACACACTAGTCACAAAGACTATATTATGACGTCAGCATAAAATAAATATAGCGGATATGAACCGCCAAGAAAAGATCACTGAACTTAACATGCGATAACTTAACTTTAATTAGGGTCAACTATTTGTATAGTAGGCTACAAGAAATTTATGCTAAACGGGAGAAATTTCTAGTGTCGGGGTACAGTTTAAAATCATTCCTGAATTTAAACTGTCCTTACTGAAAGACAATTTAAACAAAACATTCCAGCTCCGTTCTATGGTGCTAGCAACACTGAAAACTGCAATTTTGGGTACTGCTTGTAGTAGGAATGCATATAATATATCCTCGAAATCCAATTTATTTCTCTGATGTGTGTTTACGATGTTTCCTTTCCCGCAATAGGCGCCAGTGAAGGAAGCATCACATCTGAAATAAAACTTGTCAAAAACAACAACAGCCCGAATTTGTTGTTAGATTTTACATGTATTGATGTACATATATATACATTTTGTAAAACATTAAAAATGCAGTTTATTTCATAACTACTTTACAAAACTTTTATTAATGACATCGTGATGAATTTAAATAGTTTTGATATCGGAAATATTTGATTTAAAAATGTACCTAAAACATTGATCTTTACTGATTAATCCCGTGGGTGTCGTAAGAGGCGACAAAGGGAATCAAACCAGGCAGCAGCGTCTTCCTAATAACAACTAAAAAATTAAAAAATACTGTTGCTAACCCACCTGCCAAGAGTGACAACTATGGCAAATATTCCCTCTGTAAAGCAATCTATGGGGAGGCCTATGTTCAGCAGTGGACTTTAATAGACTATAACGGTAACAGTAACGATAATGTTTCAAGAATATTAAACTACTTAATGATATAAATTACGTTTCTTGCAATCAATTTCTTTACATTAGTGAATAATTTGTAAAATATTTTCATATTTCCAAAAAATATACAAAACGGTCGATGACTCTCACAACACCGTGGTTAAGGCGAATGGTAAAAAAGAACAAAACAACTAATTTAATAAAATTCCGACCAAGCCCGAGAAAAACAAGGGTGGCGGCAGCTCACAGACAGACGAGTTGACGGCTGTATGTATGTTGACTGCGATCGATCCTCGTCAGCGGGGTCGGTCTATTCATTGTACCGCTAGGCGACAGGAAACTTTTGGTTGTTATTACAGTTCGCTTCTAATAGCTGGAGATAGCAATTTGCTTATATCGAGCATAGTGTTAAAATATTTTTCAGGTAAAATATATACACAATATATACCTACTTATGAAACAATTTAAAAAATATATCAGTCATGGACACAGACAACACTCACGGAACACAATAGAACACAATACATAGAGTTGATTTATGTTTAATACGTTTTTAATACGCACTGGCCATCCTATACCAATTTCAATAATTATTGCAAAAAAATGTTATTTCAAAAAGCGAATGATTGTAATCGTCTTTTGTTTCCGAATTTAAATAGCTTTTTTCCAGCTATGGGTTTATTTTGCTGACGCCTAACACTGGTTGTATATAACAAATTCTATTTTTTATTTTGTAACAAAATTGAGTAATTTAAATGGTAATGCTGGATCATAGAGTAGCTCAAGTCAATTTGTAATTGAAAATGGTTACGCTTATAATCAAATGTTTCTAGTCCTGCTTTTTATAGTCAATTTTAATAACGATACCGGCAGACTGTAGTGTAGATGAGGGTCAAAAAACAAAGTTGCAAAGGAGTAACATCATCTTTTACGTGGTAGAGCCATGCTGCAGCTATATTGTGGTTGTAGCACGAATTGGTCGGCTCAACCGGGGTAGGACCACGCTCTCACAGAATACCAGCGTAAAATAGCAGCTTAATGCTGCTGCGTTTCGTATGGTGACCGTAGAGAACCGGAGACCCTTTTTACTGGAAATGAGGCATTTCATCTCAGTCCTCAGGGGTAACAACGCATCTGTATTTTGATTCTTAATTGTGGATAAGTGTAGATGTCTATGGGCCATAGCATCCACTTACCATCAGGTGGACTGTGTGCTCGTTCGTCACCCTTATTCTATAAAAAAATCAGCGAGGGTCAACAGATTTATGGTAAGCTGTTTGCTAAGAGATTGACTTCGACTTCCAAGTCAGAACTAAGCTGAAAATCTTTTTTAAGAAAGTTAACTCAAAACTGTAAGACTTAATGCAGCTGGAATAAGGGTATACTTGTCTGCTATAGACTTTAGCAAAACTGGAATGAGGATGCAAAAATAACTTCACTTCACTAAGAAGGCCTTCCATTAAGAAGGGTCAAAATATGATGACGACCCGAAAAAAGATATGCCGAGTGTAACATTATTGAAAGAGACTTGAAAAGAGGATAGACGTATTGTGAAAAACGAGTCCTACGGTATAAATGCTAAAGTATGATAAAATGTCCGTTACAATAAATTGTGATGCCTTTAGCCTCGTAGGTAGGAACTTTCTTTCAATGAAAGACAATGCTCGGCCCGAATATTTGACGTTTAATCTATTATGATGATCGGCATTATAGGGAGATCGAAAACAAATTTTTATTTTGGTAAGAAGCTTGTCAAGCCTGAGTCCGATAGAACATATTTGGGATAAACTGGGAACAAATGTGTAATAAAGAAATCTAGCTTATGCTAGATGACGCTAGCTAGCTAGCTAGTTAGCTTCTTATTTTTATATAGAATATGGGAGACAAACGAGCACACAGTCCACTTGATGGTAAGTGGATGCTGTTTCCTATAGACATTTACATTTTATCCTCAATTAAAAATCAAAATGAAAATGCGTTGTCACCCCTGAGGACTAAGATGGAATGAGTCGTTTCCAGTAAAAAGTGCCTCAGTTTCTCTACACTCACCATACAAAACACAGAAGCACTAAGCTCTGTGAGAGCGTGGTCCTACCCTAGTCGAGCCGACCCATTCGTGCTACCACCATAATATAGCTGTAGCATCGACCATGTAAAAAATCTTATGAAAACTCGTAAGAGTAATGGGAGAGAAATGGATTCTAATGCCCAAACATTTGTTGAACAAAAGGATGCAGGTAGTCTTGCTAGCAAGCTAACATTGAGTACCGTATGTAACATATTAGAGTAAAATTTATGAGTAAACAATGTTATTAATCAATCCTTATTAGAAGCTGAAGTAGCAAGGCTATTCAAGCTAATTTGTTGCGTTCCTCTAAATATGTCCTTATGAGTAACTAAATTTTAGAATAGGAATCTATATACTACTTTCAACATAAGCAAAATGGTATTTATATAAAACATTATAAGACAACAAAAGCAGAATGGAAACCATTTGTGTTTTATATAATTCACAACGTTGCAAATTAAATGTAAACAACAACTCAGTAGCATTATTTATCTTCGTCAAAGAATATTAACTGCATATTTCGATAGAATAAGGTACTGAAATTAAAGATAAACTACTCTCCCTCGCTTGCAAAAGTTCGATCCCTGAGTAATGCTTTATATAAATATATTCAGTGCTCGGTGACAGGACCAAAAAAAATTGTGATTGTAATTTCATGAGCGCTGTTTAGTATGTACTCGGACAGTGAAAGAATACATGTCGTGCACGGGTGACTTCTGGATCTCGACAACAGCGTCACCTACCGGTAAATAATAAATAATCTAGCGACCCATTTAAACATACGAAAAAAAAATTATCAAAATCGGTCAAGTCATTTTTGGGTTTTAGCGAGACTAACGGACAGCAATTGATTTTTATACAGGGTTATTTTTCAAAGAGTATCCAAATTTACGCAACGCATATTTTTTCTTAAGTTCAAATACATAAATAATGATATACTGTTATTGCAGTTTTTGAAAATACGAGTAAACGAGGCTTCTATTTTTCTTTGAAATTATCCCAAATTGAACGTGATTTATGGGCAACAACGTTTTTGCCTACCGATCGATCATTACAAATGTGTGCGTGCGCAGTAAAATCAGTTAAAATAATGCATTACCACGCATTTTGAATTTAAAATATAAAAAGGACAGAATGTTTGAGATTTGTTTAAATTAATTCTTCTTCACCATTTGCCTATATTACTTATTCTGAACCTTCTATGCAAATTTGGTCGGTTATTGCAAAATAACCCTGTATATATAGAGATTTGAGAGTTTTGAAAAAAACACATGAAGACGGTCAGTCCCCACCTTATGGATACCCTTAATAAATTACAATATTTTTTTAACATGCAAGGAAAGTAGCATGTTTATTCCTTTGGTAATATTATTAAAACATTATTTTTATAAAAACCTTTACAATGATTCCTATAATAATATGAATTAATATAACAAGATTCTTGAAGTGTTTCTATCGAGAATAATTTATTTATTAATTAAGTACAATATGTTTTCTATTAAGCAAAAGTTAATTTGCTAAGATCCCCAAGCTCCAAGCAAAAGTAAAACGTGCTTTCAAATTTTATACTCGTGGTTTTAACTCTCGGAATATAAAACTAGGAAATATACAGCAGTCATTTTGTATATGGAAATTAGCAAATTAATAACATATTTTAAAACTCTGGAAACATAAAAATACTTACGTTTAGTGTAAGTACCTATATAGTACGAGTACTTACTCTAAGATTTTTAAGCTACAGCATTTTTATCATAAATATCGGTACTGTACGCACTGGATAAGAATAGAATTGGGTCCCCTGATATCTTCCTAAATGTCAACATATACGAGTAGGTACTTAACCATTTGTTTGTTCAAGGTAGCCACTTAAACTTTTTTTTACTCGTACAGTTTTTGGCGGGAATTAGACCGTCGATGAATTACTGCTCCTGAATCATTTTTTAAATAATGGTGTAAAGTGGGTTTTGCTACATAAAACATATGCGCATGTGACCAAGAAACGATGAAACAAGAGCTCTGACGGTGATATAAATCCCAAAATATTTTGTTCACTTAGGTGCCTTGAGAACATAATAACGAACGCATGTGACGCATAAACATACTATAAAGAAATTTAGTAATGGGTTATAAGCCAACTGCATGCGCCTCCATTGTTTTGGTAGATTTTGTCACATTTATATTATGTATTTGCCTTTCTGTTGTGTTATGTTAATTATTAGTGTATATTAAGTGAAATGTTAGATTGGCCCGTTCTTATCTAGTATGCCAAGTATTTTTATAATCAAAAGATAAAAAAGTGTGATCAAAAAGGTTATAATATCTTAACAGAACCTAACTACATAACTGAAGTTCTTCTTCAGACTTCTTCGTCGATTGATGAACGTCTTCTTATAGCTTCTAGGAAGTACTTCCTCAGTACTTCCGAGAAGCTATTAGACGGCGACGTCTTTGTTTTCTTTGTTGTGTAATGAAGTCTTGAATACTATATCTTGAGGATACATTAAACACTTAATTTTAATTTTAGTATACATCATATAAGTAAAGCAAACAGTAAAGTTACGGCCCATATACATTCTACTGCTAGGCTCAGAACTCCTTTCAATTCTGAAAAGGTTATAAAAATTTGACTGCTGCACTGCTTTAATATTTATTTTTCAGACATGCAAGTTTCCTAAAAATATTCCTTCACCGCAGAGCACGTATTAAACCAGCACTAAAATTGAAATTAACAATTTAATGCACCGACGAAGATAGAGACTGCTAAGCCAGGTACTACCCATCCATCACAGCCTATAATAGTTCACTGCAGACCACAGGCCTCCCCATTGATTGCCGCATAAGGGGCATTTCGCCATAGTTACTTCGTCTGGCAGGCGGGTTGGCAACCGCAGTTTCTTAGTATATTGAGTTGTTATCAAAAAGAAGTTGCCGTCCGTCTCCTGGTTTGTTTCCCCCTGTTGCCTTTTACGACACCCACGGGGCTTTAGGGATAGTCTTACACCGCCACCACGCGGTTAGTGTATGATAAGGGAAATACGTATTTGGCGACGCTGTCGTCGCGCCACAAAGCGAAACGCACCGAAGCCTAAATCGCGCAAAGTTCTGAAGTACACACGGAGCATTGGCCACTCCCCGGGATGAGCACCTTGCCCCGCGGGAGATCTCCCCTTTTCCTTCCACAGCCACACGTAAGTTTTCCTATTTTTCGCAGAAAAAGAGTAACCTCATAGATTATGAAAAAAATGTGTGAGCTCAGCGTGGCTGTATAATGACTACGTAACGAATGAATCGGCTCAACCGGAAGGATCCACGCTCTCACAGAAAAAAACTAACAAAATGAAGTATAAAACACAGCAGCAAAATGCTGCTGTGTTTTGTATGATTAATGTATGGAACCGGAAACCCGTTTCCATTTTTGTACAAATACATAACATATACATACATAAACACTCACGCCTGTCACCCAGAGGGGTAGGCAGAGACTATGGATTTCCATTTGGCACGATCCTGACACACCTCTCTCGCCTCCTCCACATCCATATACGCATACACGCTCGTCGGTTAAGGGTACTCTTAATTTGGCCCATTTTCAATATATCGCCAATTTGGTCGATAAATTTTCGCCTAGGGCGTCCCTTCCAGACTCTGCCGTTCACCTCTGCCACATAAATTTCCTTTGTCACTCTTTCCTCATTCATTCTTTCTATATGACCAAACCACCGAAGCATTCCTTTCTTAATCCTGGTCACAACGTCATCATACAAATACGTTCCATTTTAGTTCTCTGAGGTGACTACGCACTTGCGCAGATAGATGTAGGACACAGTGTTTATAAACCGGTGGACGGTGTCCTCGTTTCTTAAAAAAAAAACATGAGATTAACATTCAATGAGGGCATCCAAGACTTTTTCTGCCACCAGGGCGGCGCCACTAGAAAGTGAAGTATAATATTTGACAGATTTCATAGCGGGGAAGTTAATTTGTTCGGAAAATGTAAATTTTAATGTTTCTATCTGCACTATTAGTTATATTTTATATTAATTAGATTAAAAATAAATAAACCAAACCACAAATCTTCATAAAAGTAGAAAAATTAAAAAAGGAGTTCAAAATGTGCAAAAACTTAAAGAGCATAGCCCTGAGGCATTATTTTGTGTATTAATATTATACTCTAGAAACTGATAAACTTTTATTTAAAACTGACTTCTCAATCAAATGACAATGTATAACAAAAAACTTTACCTCAGTGTAAATTAGCGACATCTGGTGAGCAGAAAATTATTAGCCCTCATTGAAGGGATTTGGTTGTTTGCGTAGGTGCCACCGTTTTTACTATTTGTGCTGCAAAGCAGTGCGTGTACTGATTTGATATGATCTGTATAGGAAACCTACCGCTATGCTATAGTGTACCTAGTGGTGTATTCTGGTTAGAAGGGAAAAAGATCCAGGTTACAATCAGGCTGTGAGGTTATCCATCTTAGACCTTGGAGGAGAAAACTGGCCATTTCTACTTTAAATTAGTCGTGGCAGTTTATGGGCTTCGTCAATTATCTGTTACAATTTAGTTTCAACCTATAATATTTTAAAAACGCAGTTCTTGCTGTTTGACTTTCTTTCATATTCTAAATTCTGTTTTCGACTGTAGTATACTCAACAATGCCCCCTTGAGGCTTGGCAAAGTTCCTGAAAAAATCATTGTTTACTAACGTCGATTTCACTACTGAGGGAGTTACGATGTAGTTCGCGTTGAACTGGGTCAAGTTCATAAGTTCACCATAACTGCCGAGTTAGGCGATCTGCGTCTAAATATGTGCACACTCCATATGACACCATATTAGCATGAACAGAGGTCTCCGTAATCCTTTACATTAACCTGACGTTAACCTTAACATCAGGGCGTGGAATACCTCAGTCTCCCAGTGACCATGGGTATCGCAAAGCATCCGAAAATTTGAGAAAATGACAGAGTCCTACGGGCTGAGTATGACGGGCTCTTTTTATTTGATGGTTTAGACAAAAAATCTCAGAATTACGAAGTTAGCGGTATTTCACGAGCGTGTCTCAGAAAGCACGTAAAGGCGTTGATCCTACACCTGGTCTCTCTCCGGTCGTGTCAGATTGCTGTCACATCAGCATATGAGAGTGAGGGAATAGCGAGTGCACCTGTGCTTGTGCACGCGCTCGTGCACTATTATTCTATCCTGTGCAAATGACTAATCTTTTTCTTTTTTTCACAATCTACCTGATGGTAAATGGATGCTGTGGCCCATAGACATCAACATCTATCCTCGATTGGGAATCAAAATGCAGATGCGTTTTCACCCGTGAGGACTAAGATGGGATGCCTCGTTTCCAGTAAAAAGGGTCTTCGGTTCTCTACACTCACCATACGAAACACAGCAGCGTTAAGCTGCTATTTTACATTGGTATTCTGTGAGAGCGTGGTCCTTCCCCGGTCGTGCCGACCCATTCGTGCTACAACTATACTACTAATATAGCTGCAGCATGGCTCCGACACGTACAAATCTCCGTTGAGGCTAGCCGCCATGACAGGAAAGTGGTCTGGAGGCCATTATTACTGGCTAATAAAGAAGAAGAAGGTAATAGATTTGTAGATTATGTTATTTTGGAATTATAAAAAAGAGTAGGTACTATCATCTTTCGCTAAGAAGCAAATTACGCGCTGTTGTGTTCTATTTTGCAGTACATAGAGATTCCTTCTTTTTTATGATCATCGTCATCCTGCTAAAGCCCACTAATGGACATGGGCCTCTCCCGTTGTAAGGAGAATTTGCCTTAGTCCTCACTCTTAGCAGTTGGATTGACGATTACAGTACCAGACGTGACGTGAGCATTGGATACTGCTGCCCGCCGGACGTCTAGTTATATTATATCTGGCGTACACCAGGGCGGAAGGAAGGACTATGTTCTCATTAAATGTAAGCGTAAATATTTTTTTTTTGATCTTATAGGCATATGAAAATAATTGTGATTTTTTATATAACCAACTTTTTAGTGACGGTGTAAGAATATCCACTACCCCATATCATCCCGTGGGCATCGTAAGAGGCTACAGAGGAAAACTAAAACAGGAAATGGGCAGAAGCATCTTCCTGAGCATCTTCACATTTATTTTTAATTTGAGTTATCTCAAAATAAAAATAAATGCGATTTCCACCCTAATGCCTAGCGTGGCAACTATCGCGAAATCGCCCTTATGAGACAATCCATGGGGCAGGCCTATGTTCAGCAGTCGACTTTTATAGGCTGTAATGGATGCAATGGATTACAAACAGTAAAATGTAAATAGCTTATACATGTGAAGTAGTGAAATTATTGCGAAATAAAACTTAGTAATAACCTAGAAATGTTTATATATAAGTATGATTCTTTTGTAATCAAAATATAAAAAAATCTGATCATAAATGTTATAATGTTTTAACTGAACTTATTAACTACTTAACTTCTTTCTGAGTAGTAATCTTCTTCAGTCTTCTTCGTCGATTGATGGACGTCTCCTAATAGCTTCTCAGAAGTACTTCCTCAATACCTCAGAGATGCCATTAGACGGCGACAACTTTGGTTTTCGTTGTGTAATGAAGTCTTGAATGCTATCTCTTGAGGATACATTTAACAATTAATTTTAATTTTAGTATATACAACATATAAGTAAAGCAATCAGTAATGGTTACGGCCAATATACATTCCACTGCTAGGCACAGACCTTTCATTTTTGAGAAGATTATAGAAAATTTGTACATGTCACAGTCAAAACTCATAACCGGTCAAAACCACTTTTGACTGCGAAAATCAGGCAAAAATGGTTTTGACCGATGCCCTTAGTCAAAAATAGTTTTGACTGATTTTTGTAGTCAAAAGTATTTTTAACCAACGTTCTTAGTCAAAAGTGGTGTTGTCTGATTTAAACTTCAGAGTATCGGTCAAAACTCGCAATATCAGTAAAACAGTAGGTTAAGATGCGGCTGGGGTGGCCCTTGGGCCACCCTAAAGCCGCGTACATTATAATGATATAAAATATAATATTGAAGAAATTGAACTTTTTAATTTCAGAAATTCAAAAAGTATAAGTCAAAAGAAGTTTTGACTAACATTGTTGGTCAAAACCAATTTAACCGATGTAATTTGGTCAAAATCACTGTTACCCACAATTTTTGCAGTTAAAAGTGGATTTGACCAACGGTCTTTGGCAAAACTACTTTTGCCTGATTTTTTACAGTCTAAAGTGGTTTTGACCGGTAATGAGTTTTGACTGTAACATATATAATTAATTTTTATATATTTAAACAGTAACGGAGACATCCGCAGCAAAACTAGATATGAGACATTTCAGTAACCATTCTACAAACAATCAGAGAACAGTAGTGAACCACCACACAAAGTGATGACCAAAACATGCATAGGATGGATGCCAGTAAATGAGAAATTTATGTTGTGACGATTCTCAGGGGCTGCTTATCTAGAGCAGCAGGCTTCTGATATTTTCGACTTACATATTCGGCTATAATTATGATGATGATTACAATGAAACAAAAGACGTAAGTAAAATCCTTCTATTCTAGGCAGAAAGGGAGTAACTTAATAGTTTATTTCCCCATTTCCCCATTTGTTTCCTCTAGGAAACCTCCATTTTTTTGAGCACATTGAGCACATTGGTATTTGAATGTTTAACATTAGGTATTGTAAATTTAATACATTTTGTCTTATTGCCGTTTAAGAGCAAATTGTTGGCGTTAAACCAATGTACTAATCTCGAGAGACCATTATTTACATTGTCCAAATTAATTAACTGTCGTTTGAGTTTGAAAATTAAAGAGGTGTCATCAGCAAATAATACTATATCGTCCTCAAAAAGATAAGGTAAATCATTAATATATACTAAGAACAGGAATGGGCCAAGAATCGAGCCCTGAGGAACGCCTATTGATACTATTGATCCGGAGGAACGTTTACCATTGATAACGACTTTTTGAGTTCTGTTATATATCTAGTAGAGCCCTGCTGCAGTTGTACAATGGCATGCTGCAGTTGTACAGTCCACCTGATGGTAAGTGGTTGCTGTGGCACATAGACATCTACATCTATCTTCGTTTGCGAATTTAAATGCAGATGCGTTGTCAGCCGTGAGGACTAAGATAGACTGCCTCTTTTCCAGTAAAAAGGGTCTCCGGTTCTCTACACTCACCATACGAAACACAGCAGCATTAAGCTGCTATTTTACACTGGTATTCTGTGAGTATCTGTGCTAGCTGCACATACTAAAAAGGTTGGCAAGTATATAAATCAGACCGAAACAGCTGTGCGTGTACTGCTGTTTCGGTCTGAATTAGAAAGAGAACTAGGTGATTCGGTGTACCTAGTGTGTACTCTGTTTTGAAGGGTAAGAGACCCAGTATAAATTAGTAAGAAATCATTACGGGCGCTTTGTTTAATTTATTTAGGTAATTTATTTTCATTATTGTCATCATAATTTATACGTGGTAGAGCCATGCTGCAGCTATATTAGTAGTATAGTTGTAGCACGAATGTATCGGCTCGACCGGGGAAGGACCACGTTCTCACAGAATACCTAATAAAATAGCAGCTTAACACTGCTGTGTTTCGTATAGTGAGTGTAGAGAACCGGAGACCCTTTTTACTGGAAAAGAGGCATTCCATCTTAGTCCTCGCGGGTGACAACGCAACTGCATTTTGATTCGTAATCGAGGATAGATGTAGATGTCTATGGGTCACAGCAACCATTTAAAATCAGGTGGACTGTGTGCTCGTTGTCATGCTACCCTACAAAAAAAATTCTACCTGTGCCTGGCATATATTGCAAATCCTCTGTTTAGTCAGAAAACTTCTTGTAATCAGATATAGGAACTCATAGAAGTAGAGTAAAAGTAAAGTTACAGCCTATATACGTCCCACTGCTGGACACAGGCCTCCTCTCATTTCTGGGAGGGTTTTAGGGCATGGAAATGTCCGCCGCGCTGCCCCAATGCGTGTTGGCGAACTTCACATGTCTTCGAAATATTTCTTTATACTCATCGAAGACTAAAAAGTATTACTTATACTCATAGAAGACTAACAAGTAAATAAATATTCAGTTATTGTCAGATTTCTTCACGGGCGCGCTCACTACAACTTACTAAAGTTTCATCGTAATCGGTTTAATAGTAAGGCAACTCATAGAAGACTAGCAAACAAACAAAAATTATTTTTTCTTGTCGGCAAACTTTGCGTGCCCGCACACATAAACTCATCGGAGTTTCATCGCAATCTGATTTATATACCTACTAGCATATAACAATACTAACAAGTTGTACTTCTATATATTATGTAGGATGAAGGTCATTAAAGTATAATTTACCTGCGCTCAATGATGAAAAAACTATTTAATAATTTTAGCGTTACTTTGCGGAAATTTATTATATTAAAGATGTTAAAAATCAATTTGCTAAGATCTGCGTAATAAAATAAAATGATGTGTCTTCCCTATCGTGACGGGGATAGTTTGAAGAGCATTATCCCCGTCACCACTAATCCCACCAGCGGTGTTGGGATTAGTGGTGACAGGATTTTTAACATCTTTAAAACTATTTGATTTGTTAATTATTATGTCAGTAAATTTGAAAGCGTATAATATATTTTATTTGTTGGTTACTATACCAGAGCAGAGTGGTAGTAAGCGCGCTTCATCATCATCATCAGCTTTTCCTGTTGTAGGGAGTATTTACCTCAATTGTTACGCTTGGCATTCGGATTGATGATTACAGTACAAGACGTCACGCACCTTTGACGCTGCTGCTGCTGCCCAACGCACGTGGTATTTTACGTCTGGCTTACACAATATAGTTATAACGCCATCTATTGGAAGCCTCGAGATCTTTCTGATTTTCACATAGCCGCTTCTTACAACACCCGCGAAACGAAATGGAGATAATGGATTCTCTAACGCCGCCATTACGCGGCTCTATTAAGTATACTTATTTATTTATTTCATTCGGAACACGAACAGTTTTATTCATTTCACTTATTACAAAATTTTAAATCTACATAGCTATTAAAAGGTATCCGCATATAAAAATTTAAATGTATATAAACCAAGCTTTATCAAAACGAAATCGATCAATTAAAGAATACAACAAGTGGTAAAATTAAAAATTTTGTACAACCGAATTCAATATAAATTATTAAGGATAACTCAAAAACTACTGGTCAGACCTTGATCAAATTTCGCCAGCAAAAAGCACCAGCTTTCAAATAAAAAAACGAATCATAAAAATCGGTTCACGTAGAAAATAGTTATGAGGTAACACACACAAAAAAGAAAAAAATATAGTCGAATTGCGTACCTCCTCCTTTTTGAAGTCAGTTAAAAAAGAAAATAACTTTGTGGCACGCATAGAGTGGGGGCCGAATACTCTGAAGCAAACAGCTTGTTAATATTTGAAGGTTTAGTCCGAAATAATTCCAAGTTGCTGTTATACACACAGTATGACCACAGTCTATAAAATTATACTGTTGTATGACCGTGTAGTGGCGGTGTAAGAATATCCACTCCCCCATATCGCCCCGTGGGTGTCGTAAGAAGCGACAGAGAGAAACTAAAACAGCATCTTCTTGATAATAAATAAAAAAAGAACTGCGGTTGCCAATCAGTCTTTGTTCAGCAGTGGACTTTAACAGCTTGTAACAGTAACGGTTTAAACATGTGAATTAGTAAAAGTTTGAAATAAATTCTATATAATTTCTAGTGATTCCATATTGTAAAGTTGTTTTCGTTTCAACATATTATCTAAAAAGACATCTTTTATGCCACGAAGAAGATTACTCCAGTATCTTTATTCTTTAACAATATACCATATCTATATAACCAATCTTAATGGAAATGTAAACAACGTTTTTTATAAAGTAAAGGGGACAAACGAGCTCACAGTTCACCTGATAATACGACTAATGATGTGACACACGAGATATGCGTCTATCATCAATTAAAAATTAAAATTCAGATGCGAAAACTCCCCTAAGGACTAAGATTGAATGCGTCGTAACCAGTAGAAATGGTCTGTAGAGTTCTTTAGTTTTATAGTCTGTAGAGTTTGCAGTTGGCTGGCTACAAATGTCCACAGAGGCCACATACCATAACTGTAGTGTATATTCGTCACACACTAATTCCCTTCTCATTAATCACTTAAAAAATTACATACCCAACAAATGTTACATACTTGTAATATGTTCGCTATTCCCGCGTAAACCCTTATTAAAAATATCTCATTTTTTTGGTATATTTATTCTGTTTCTGTATATTATGTCATAACTTGGGAAGACGATGATTATTCATGAGTTCGGCGGTCCATGAAACACGCGCGCATCATTTGCTACACGCTGTACCCTGAAAGCACATAACTAAATTGCCCTGTCGAGTCCCGCTCCTCACTAGGGTTGCCAACTTTTTATACGAAGTAAGAAGTAAAAAAGAGTACAGTCTTAAAAAATACTATCTATTATTTATTTAAAATTTTAAAGATATACTTCTTGTAATTTTTGTGGTAGGTTCATAAGGGTTTTTTTGTGTCATGGCTATTAAATGGATATATTATTATTTACTAACTGGTATCCAGCGCGTTGCCGCCACAGAAGAAATAATTGTGGAAATATCGTTTTAAATTTGGAAGAGTTATATTGTTTAATTATAAATGAGAATACATTCATTAAAGTTGAACTATATATAACTTTTTTCAAATAAATTGAAGGTACGATACGAGCGCCACCTACTGTAAGCAATAAACAAGCATTAAGTTGACAAAGTTTTACCGCAATCTGACGGTATGGCAGCGCATAAAATACGAACAAACAAAAATTTATTTTTATATATTAGATATGGATTTAAGGTAAAAGAGTAGTTTAGTATATATACGTAGGTGTTATAGATTATAAAGTACATTCTACATAAAATAGAGGAAAGACGGATAGATAGGTAGATATACAGTACAGCCACGCCGCAGCTGTAATATTATGGTTGCAGCACGAATGGGCCAGCTCGACCGGGAAAGTACCACGCTCTCACAGAATATCAGCGTAAAATAGCAGCTTAATGATACTGTGTTTCGTATGGTGAGTGTAGAGATCTGCAGACCATTTTTACTGGAGACGGGGCATTCCATGTTAGTCCTCATGGGTGACAACGCTTTCTAAATTTTGATTTTTAATCGAGGATAGATGTAAGTCTATGGGCACAGCACCCACTGACTATCATGTGGACTGTGTGCTCTTTTGTCACCCTTATTCTATTTAAAAAAGGTACTTTTATTTTAAATTACATTTGACAACCTTATCGTCCGCCCTTGTTTTATTATGTACTTACATGTTGTACTTACATGATATAAACTACTTTTCCTTATAGTTTAGTTATCTAAGTGCTTTATACAAAGGTAGCAATAGAGCACACAGTCCACATTATGGTTAATAGTAAATGTTGTATGATATTTATATTATACTAGCTGTTCCCCGCGACTTCTACCGCGTGGAATTTATTGCGATGGATTTCATGGTTTTTTTTTGCGCGGAACCCTAATTATTTTTCTAAAATAAAAGTAGCCTAATTTAGTACTTGTAACATCAGCTTTAATAAATAATTAAACATCACCACTGAAAGTCCTGTCAAAATCGGTCTAGCCGTTTCGGAGATTAGCCGGAACAAACAGACAGACAGACAGACAGACATTCTTACTGACAGACAAAAATTTTATTATATTATTTTTTGTTATAAGTACCGTACATGCTTTCATATGCATTTTCTAAAAAGCTGTTATTTGACATTACAAACAGACACTTCAATTTTATTTATTTGTATAGATGTAGACACCAACATTTATCCTCGATTAAGAATCAAAATTCAGATGCGTTATCACCACTGAGCAGTAAGGTATGGAGTTGCAGTTGGGCCATGACCCCAGGTGGCAGATTTTAGGGGACGCCTTAACTTTTTAATTCATGCCTGTAAAACCCCAAAAAATTATGTTTATTTTTAAATTATGGTCATGTAGAAAGAATGAACGAAGAAAGAGTGACAAAGCAAATTTATGCTGCAGAAGTGAACGGCAGAGTCGGAAAGGGACGCCCTAGACGAAGGTTTATCGACCAAATTGGCGATATATTGAAAATGGGCCAGATTAGGAGTACCCTTAACCGACGAGCGTGTATGCGTAGATATATGGATGTAAAGGAAGCGAGAGAGGTGTGCCAGGATCGTGCCAAATGGAAGTCCGTAGTCTCTGCCTACCCCTCTGGGTGACAGGCGTGAGTGTTTATGTTTATGTATGTATTTTTAAATTATAACAATTAAATTTTGATTGAAATAATAATGTTCCCCAAACCGAATTTGGGTCAGAATGGCCACTCTTACTAGCCATCTGTATAAGACAGGATTAAAATGCAAGAGTGTGTGCGCAAGCACAGGTGCACTCTCTATTTCCTCACTCTCATTGTCCGATGGTACGGCAATCTCCGGAGAGAAATTAGACGCAGTACTAGCGGCTTTACGTGCTTTCCGAAACACCGCCAGCTTGTTAGTTTTTATTTTGTTTAATTTTATTATTATTTTTTCATCTTTTTTCTGTGTTGTAAACTATGTGTGTGAGAAATCCACTCGTACATAATATCGTATAATCATCAAGTTCTAGATAAATGGGAAGACTGGTCTCCACGACAAAGGGAGTCCTATGTGGAGCCCAGTGATACTGTTTGAAATTATAAAATAATAAAATATGAGACTTATAAAATATGTAACATAACAGTATCTAAGTCAGTATCTGTATATTTTTTTGAACTGAATAAATATTTCTTATTTCTTTTTTTTTTTTTTCTAGCAATTTTCAAACAACTTTGCTTGGCCTGTGAACCTACGACACCAACTTATATTCATGTAATTTATTTAACATGCATGAAAATACTTATATCACGTGCATGTGGCCTCCTATCTAATTCCCAAAACAATTAAATGCCTAATGGCCGTACCAAGAATCAGTTGGGCGAAATTAGAATACCTCTCATCTCAGAGTGTCTAGAGTAGGAGAGCATGAAGGCAAGAAAAGGAAAACAATATAATCCATTCATAAAACAATGTATGTAATCCTAATCAATACACATCTCCTCAGTTTGAATTGCCGAACGTTATTGTCAGATTGTACGACATTTATTCTGTTTAGTTCTCTACTCAAAGGACCAAGAAAGCAATAAGTGATAATGAAAATCGCATATAAAAAAACCAAAAGCAAATACTCTCGGCTCGTTAAGCGCTTTGAAGTTTAACCACATATTATAATTTGGAATTTTGGAATAGCCATTATGAAAGCTCAAAACATGAAACTGCAATTTAGTTTTGAGAACTCCGGGCTCAATTTGAATAATATTGGTTTAGCTGAGTAGAAGTGGTCGAGATGAATTGAACAAATTAATTGGAACTGGCAGATTTTATTGCAAAACCTAGTATATTTGTTTTCGAATATCGCTTTGCGAACTAGAACCATTGCAATAATATTAAGTGAACGCTATGGTTAAACATAAGTTACATTTTGTAATAATCTTCCGTCTTCGGATCGTTTGCCTAATGTTATGGACCAATATGAATAATGACAAGTCAAATCGAGCTACGTAATTAATACTGATTTAAACTTTTTTTATAGGATAAGGGTGACAAACGAGCACACAGTCCACCTGATAGTAAGTGGATGCTGTGGCCCATAGACATCTACATCTATCCTCGATTTAAAAATCAAAATGCAGATGCGTTGTTACCCCTGAGGACTAAGATGGAATGCCTCATTTCCAGTAAAAAGGTTCTCCGGTTCTCTACACTCACCATACAAACTCAGCAGCATTAAGCTGCTATTTTACGCTGGTATTCTGTGAGAGCATGGTCCAAATGGTCAAGCCAACCCATTCGTGCTACAACCATAATATAGCTGCAGCGTGGCTCTACCAAGTAACGGACTTTATTCATGAAGTCTGGTCAATGTAATTATTTCAATAGTGTTTATCAAATTGCCTACTCACATTGGGCATTTTTCAAACTGTATGGACATTATGAATAATGTCCTATTAACCACTTGGTCCATAGCATATATATAAACAGTAAAGCAGTAAAGATTCGCGCGCATGGAAGCTAATGAAATCGGCTGATTGTGATCGGCCGGTTGAGGAATTGGTCCAGCATGGAACATTCATGTCACGAACTTCAGCGCGTATTGAACGATTTCGATAAAGAAAGATAAAGAATAATCAATAAAGATTTCACAGAAGCAGCATGTATTTGGGCTCTGCTTAAATTGCGTCAAAATTCACACCGAAAAGGTACTGTGAGCATCCAGTATTATGTACAAGACTAGTGAAGGGGCAATAATTTGACGGCTTCGTGGCGCAGTGGCTTAGCAATGAGTTGTTGCGCTGGGGGCCACGGGTTCGAATCCCGCACGGAACAAGTATTTGTATGGCCTACAAATAATTGTTACGGGTTTGGATGTTTGTCCTCGTGCAATTTATGTTTGTAAACTGCCTCCACGATACAGGAGAAAATCCTAGTGTGGGGGTAACGTTTTTTTAAAAAAAAAAATTAAAAAAAAAAAATATGTGCAAAGATTTAAGATCACATCCTCAGAAGCGTGCTTCAACCAAAGCCATTTCAGCACAAAATTAAAAGCGTGCTTAATAGGACTGTTAGTGCCATAGGTTACTATTGTATTTTATTGTATTATATTGTATTTATTGTTATTCACCGGGGACATGCTCATGCGCGACCTTTTATACAAAGCTAAAGTTATAATGCGACCCATTGATCGCGTTCGGTTCGGATTTTTGTCTCCCCACCGATTTTAAAACCGATCGATTTGATTAGCATCCATAAGTGCTTATATATTAAACACTTACATTGAAGCTAGCCGATATTCGATCGAAACCGCATCCACTTAAAATTATTCTGTTTCAATTAAATAGTGGAAAAGCAGATGTGATGTCATCAATTATAAAAAAAACGTAAATATAAATAATATAGTATGTATCTAATTTTAATATTAATTTGAAAACATTAATAATTAATCATATATTGTTAATATTTTTGGAACGTCTTGTAATAGTCCAGCGAATAAGTTTTAAAGCCGGGATTAGTTTTAAAGCATATAATAACGCACCGTCCTACCTCAAAAATTTCATGGCGGGCGAGCACTGTGCAGGGCGGGTGCGACCGCTTGAACTACCCACATCAACAGAATCTAGAAATAATCGTTTCCATAAAAGTTTATATACAGACAGAAACCTCTTTTATTCTATTTTCAAAATTTAAAAATGTAAATTTAAAAAAAAAACAAAAGAAAAAACAAAATACGGCGGTAAAATTGTTAGTAATTCGTTTCGTCAAGGAAAATTAAAATTGTTCTAGTGATAATAATTAATGAAAAGGGATTAGATTGTTTTTCTTTTTTAATTTAACGTGCCGTATGAGCTTTAAGAGTCATGTCACGTCGTCATTTGAGTCTAGATGAAATGTTACGAGCCGTGGTAATGTTAGAAAATGGTGCTATTCAACGCGTCGTTGCTGAGGCTCTACACACCAGCCAAAACGTGATATCAAGGTTGTGGTCACGTTATCGCAGTACTGGGGATGCGGCTGAACGGCACAGGGGTAGATATCGTGTTACTACGCAGAGACAGGATCGATTTCTCACAATATCACAGCGATGCAACTACTACAAAGGTTCCAGGAGGACCACCAGCTGCTGGTAAGCGACTAAACCGTGCGAAGGAGGTTGCATGAAGTTGGTCTTCATGCTCGAAGACCGCTACGTGTTCCAGCATTGCAATTTGGTAATCGCGTTCGGCGGCTTTCGAGGGCTCGGGAGCATTTACCATGGCGTGACGAACAATGGTCTTTGGTGCTGTTCCCCGATGAGTCCCGGTTTGGGTTTCATCCGGATTCACGAAGAACACGCGTTTGGAGAACTCCAGGTAGAGTTAGCCGTCTACGGCACCCTCAGGAGGTCCACTCATACCAAGGCGGGAAAATCATGGTGTTGGCAGGAATTCGCCTCGGCGGACGAACCCAGCTCGTTTGAATCCAAGGCAGCATGACTGCACAAAAATACCACGAGGAGGTAGTAGAATCTGTTATTGTCCCACACAGAATCCAAATGTGCCAGGAATTTCTACTCATGCACGCTAATGCTCCTTCCCATACAGCGCGACTGGTGTCGGCCGCTCTCCGAGACCACGATATTCAAGTTTTGGATTGGCCTACACAGTCGCCCGACTTAAATCCTACCGAGCATGCCTGGGACATGTTACAACGAAAAGCTTTGAAAGATTTCCCGCGAAATTTGATGACGGGACAACAACTTTACGAACACTTGCAAAGAACATGGGACCTCATACCGCAGCAAGACATTGACAATTTAATTTTAAGTATGAACGATCGATGTCGATGAGTAATTAATGTAAGAGGTGGCATCACTGATTATTAATAATTAGATTTTATAAGATTTTTTAAATTTTAATTAAAATTAATAGTTTAATAAGAATAAATGAAGTTTTTTTTATCATACTAATTTTCTACGGCGATTAAAAAATACATTTTTAATTAAAACAAAATAAATTACGAAATGTTTTTTATTTTTTATTAAAGACCTTAAAATAACCTATCATTCTTCCATTTACTATATCAGAAAATTCTTCATAGATTTTTAGATATTTGATGAAATATAAAATATCCCTAGATTGTGTTGATGTGAATATATATTCAATTTTGTTAATTTTTTCATAAGATAAAAATAAAATTTTTTCAACATGATTTAAAAAATATTCATTATGGAATCTCTGCATAGAACACGTTTAAAAAGCAATTTAGGTTTATCTTTATGAACCAATTATTATGATTCACGTTTCAGTCTTCACAAAGCGTTTTCAATTTATTTTTATTTTTTTGTTATTTTACACAATAATTACATTTCAGTAAATTTACAGAGATTCAAAAATATGAAAAATAATATAGTCTCTTAAATCGCGTCCGCGTGTGAGTTGACAAATACCTAGTTTTTTTTTTATATAGAAGTAAATGACAAATGAATTCAAAGTCTACCTTATGGTAAATGGATGCTGTGAACCATAGACATTTACATTTGTCATCGATTAAGAATCAAAATGCAGATATCTTGTCACCCCTGATGACTAAGATGAAATGCCTTGTTACCAGTAAAAAGGGTTACTGTAAAGGGTCATTTCTTGCAGATTCTCTAAACTCACCATACGGTATCTACGGTATTCTGTGAGAGGATAGACCTTCCCCGGTCAAGCCGACCCTTGCGTGCTGCATGATAGCTTCAACATTTATCATATAAAACTGAAGTGAAAAACGAACTAACAGACCAATTGATGGGTATCTCTGAGGACTAAGATGGAATGCCCCACACTTATATAATTATACTGACTTTCTATATATAGAGATATAAAGGAGTCACCTGGAGTATTACAGTGTAGTTTGTTCACCCAGTTACAAAATACATATAAACCGTATTAAAAAAGTACAGAAAAGGCTTCCATGGCACTTGACTCATACCTGCAATATGGTCAGAAGGGAAGAAAAATTATTGATTTGGTCTTTTTAAAGAAATTAATAACAGAATTTTTAGACTGTCCCAATCTTCTTAGTAAGATAAATTTCAATGTGCCCATCGGTTGCCTTGATGCTGTAATAACAAATTATTTGTTGCACCCCAAGGTCGAACCAATTTAAGATCACATTGTTTCTTAAAAAGAATGTTTGCATTATATAAAGAATACTAAAACAGATTAGATCTATTCTTAACCTCGATGGCTGGTATCAAAAAAGTAGTTACCGGCGATTAAAACTATGTACTAACGGAAGTTTATTCATTTTTAAATTAAAATTTTATTAAAGTTAAAGAGTACCTATTTATTGTTGCTAAATCAACGTAACTTCATGTAAGTAACGGGACATTTAGTTATAAAAATTATGATATTCAATATTATGTATGTAACAGTGTACTCATTGTTGTGAGAGCCTAAAAAATATATAAATAAAATAAATATATAGCCTTCAGACCTTAACACGGTAGTGCAAGCACTGGTATTTGGCGACAGAAATATGTAAGAGAGTGCTATCTACCCAATCGGATTCCTAGACTCAATTCAAGTGGTAAAATAATTTTTTTTTATAGAATAGGGTGACAAACGAGCGCACAGTCCACCTGATGGTAGTGGTTGCTGTGACCCACAGACATCTACATCTATCCTCAATAAAGAATCAAATGCAGATGCGTTTGATTCTTTATTGAGGATAGATGATACGCGGTGGTTTAGATCCACTTGAACAATTTTTATTCAGTCCATAGATTTAAATTGTTTTTTTTACTAGGCAATTAAAATTTATAATGTGTTTTTTTATATTTCTAAAAGTTAGAGATTATTTAATTAACAAAATGTTAGGAATACAAGAAGACCAGTTACTTTTGCAACTTAAAGATAAATATTATTAAAGTCGTAAATTAATTCTAAGTAGTAGTACTTTTTAACCGACTTCAAAAAGGAGGAGGTAGTCAATTCGACTGTATTTTTTTGTATATGTGTGACGCAATATCTTTGTCAATTAATAACCGATTTTAATTTTTTTTATTGTCTATTTAAAAATTATACCTTAAACCCAAAAGTAATAACTTTTGTTTTAACACAAATGTTCTTCTTAATTCATCAGCCAGAAGAAGTCAATTTCTGGACATTGGCCCATCTCGTTTTACTCATTTAGCAGGCGGAATGACGATCGTAGTACCATGCATCTTGCACTTTAGACGTGGCTGTCCTTCGCTGCTCTGGATATTTTACATCTACCATAAACTAGATAGTACACCGTTACCGCCATCCTTTAGGACCCATAAACATTTTTAGCATTTTCCATAGTCGCCTCTTACAACACCCACGGGACGTGCAAGACAGACTTACGTCAGCAAATATTGCTTAAATCAATTAAGGGCAGTGAACCCGTAAGGGAATCTACCACCTCGTTTTATCTAATGGCCTCCGATAGGTGGCGGTATCACCATCTAGTGTCAGCCAGATGTACCTAGACCATATAGTGAAAATCTAGTATTGCGATAGACAATCTGCCTGCCTGTTTTAATAATGGCAAATTCTCCTTACAATCGGAGAAGCCCATGTGCAACAGTTACGAAATACTCTTATGGGCAGATGAACTAAAGAAGAAGAAGCCAACTCGAACCTAGAACCCGCCAATAAATAAATAAATAAAAATAAAATAACGTTTATTAGCAACCAAATTTTTCTAGATACAAAGGAGCTCTGTCTCCTGAACTAGGTTATCACCTGTATCTCAGGAAACAGTGCCTTCCCTAATTCTTAGTTCTAAGTCTATATTCGGTAAGTACATATAATGATTCATTATTAATTAATATTATTTTATATTGGTTACTGCTAGGTAATGTTTAATATGTTGTTTAGTGGTGTTGTATGTGTGGATGTGTGTGTGTGTGTGTGTGTGTGTGTGTGTGTGTGGATGTGTGTGTGCGTGCGTGGGCGTGTGCGTGGGCGTGTGCGTATGTGTGTGTGTGTGTATCTCTATGTTTGTCTGTGTGTCTGTGCGTGTTTTAATAGTGTTTTAATGATTGTATTCCTATATTTTATATATGTGTTAATTGTATCATCATTCGGTCGTAGTTTGGCCTTTTTATGCAACTTATCTCTTTTGCGAATTGATCTCACAACGCCTATCGTAATCCAAGGCTTAAGAGGTGCTTTCTTTTTGGATATGTATCTAGTGCTTATGCACTCGTTAATGATATTTGTAACAATATTGACAAGATGTTCCGCAGTTTGGTTTACATCACGCAACGTATAATAGTTTGACCAGTCTGTGACACTTAGATTATTTAACGCCCGGGCGTAGTCTAGTACCTGTTTGGTGTGTGTGTTTTTTATCTTCGACAATCGAGTATTTTTTATTTGTAATAGGATAGGACTGTGATCTGTTAATGGTGGAAAAACCATGGTTTGCCATTTTTCAGTCGTCTTTATCATAAAGTGATCGAGACAGTTGTTAAGCCTCGTTGGATGTGTAACACCTTGTTCTAAGCCATGAGTAGCTAATATGCACAGATATTCATTTAATTGATTATTGTCAATGTCCAAAGACATCGTATTAATGTTTATATCACCTGTAAATATGACGTGCCTGCTAGAGGATTTTTGCAATAAGCTATCTAAGGATTCTAGATATCGTTGAGGGTTAGCGTAACAAGGTGGTCTATATGAAAAGATAACCGAAAACCTATCAACATCAAGTACAAGGCAGTTACCCTCTATTAAATCTGGTTCAGAGGCGATAACTGTAAAGACCTTACGAACATATACCACTATGCCATCATTCTGGTTTAAAAGTTTCTTAGAGTAATATACACTGTAACCGATTATATTTGGAAGAGGCATACCCTTTCTTGACCAAATAGTACTCGGCGTTTTTCTCTGCAAAATAATTGTTCACGAAGGTGATTGCCTCCTTATTTGACGAAAATCTATGTCCTCCGAGCGCAAGTTTTAAATGAGGGAACACAAAGAAGTCGCTTGGGGCTAGATCTGATGAGTAAGGCGGATGGTGAAGCAGTTCAAACCGTAATCCATGGATTTTCGCCATGGCAACCGCTGAGGTGTGAGACGGCGCGTTGTCATGGTGAAACAGGATTTTCTTTTTCTGCAAATGCGGCCGTTTTTCCGCAATTTCTGCCTTCAGTTTGTCAAGTAATTATGCGTAGTATGCTGCTTTAATGGTTTTTCTTTTTTGAAGATAATCGATTAAGATAACTCCATGACTATCCCAAAAAACAGTCGCCATCACTTTCCCAGCCGAAAAAACAGGTTTTGCTTTTTTTGGAGCCGGTTCTCCCTTTGCAATCCACTGTTTTGACTGTATTTTTGTTTCGGTCGTATAATGGTGTATCCAAGTTTCATCTGCAATAATTAATCGGCGCCAAAACTCGGATTTATTGCGCCAACTCGGTTAAACTGCGCCAACTAAGCGTTGGATATGTTCATTCGAACACGTTTTTGGTCTAACGTGAGCAAGCGCGGCATCCAATACTCTGACAGCTTTCTCATGCCTAAATCTTGATTTAATATGTGACAATCACGTTCTTTGGATATTTTCATAGCCTCTGTTAACTCTCTCACTTTAATTCGGCGGTCTTCTAGCACCATTTGGTGAACTTTAGCGATGTTATCGTCAGTAGTTGCATTTTGTGGAGGTCCCGAACGTTCATCGTCTCCCAAGCTCTCACGGCTACGTTTAAATTCAGCTGCCCAAAATTTCACTGTGGTAAATGATGGTGCAGAGCCCCCATACAACTCATCTTTGATTTGCGTAGGCGTATTGCCTTTCAAAAACAATAAATGTAATGACAGCTCGATACTCAATTTTTTCAATTTTCACAAAAATATTCACATCGACTCACTCAAACGACTATTAAATAACAACTACGCGTCCAAAATGGCTGAAATTTTGGTGCGTAACTGTCAAAAGATGCACAACTACATTCACTAGCTTTTATTGACGAGTGCTGCCATCTTCACGTTGAGGTCGGAAACTTTTCAGACCACCCTGGTATGTATCACTTTTCGTAACCTTTACTCTTATTTTGTTTAGTAATTCGTCGAAAGAGTTTATAGACGCAATTTGCCTCTTCTTACATAATATTGACTATCTTGCAATCTTAGATGTTAAGAAGAGGCACCCAGTAACAATGATACAGCAAAAATGCAATCGCAATTAGAAAGTCGTCGTCCATATTCGCTGGCAGAATATCTGGACTCAATGGCTAGCGTCTCTCAACTGAGCCTTGTGGAAATAAACGTATGTGTGAGATATATTTACGGAATTCCGACTGTATGTGGCCGGCCTAGAAAGCGGAACCCATTAATTTTCTTTCGGTTTATAATTTGCAATTGGGTCCCGCCTGCTATTAAACTTAATGCGGTTATTTCACTTATGCTCTCAACTCATAATATAGTCTGTTAAACCGAAGTATAGTTTACTTTGTTTATAGTCTATTTTAATTTTGTTTTCTATTCTCAATCTTGTTTCATTCTTTTTAGTGCATTAGTTTTAAATTGTCTTATTTGCGGTCAGGTTATTGATTTTTTTAATTATTTGTTTTATTTTAGACTTTTTAGTGTCCCGGCACACTCTTATGAACAAAAACTGTGTTACTTATTCATATGATAGCACGAGGTCCGGCACAAACATGGCCCATTTTACGGTATTAAATACTTTTTAAACCAATTTATTCAGCATCATCATCATCATCATTACAGCCCTTCACAAGTCCACTGCTGAACATAGGCCTCCCCCAAAGAATGCCACAAAGCACGGTCCTGAGCCACCTGCATCCATCGACTTCCTGCATGTCTTACCAGGTCGTCACTCCATCTAGTGGGGGTCGCCCTACACTTCACCTACCGGTACGAGGCTGCTACTCGAGAACCTTTTTCCCCATCGGTTGTCGGTTCTTCGAGATATATGGCCGGCCCATTGCCACTTTAGCTTACTAATCCGTTGGGCTATGTCGGTCACTCTAGTTGTACTGCGGATATCCTCATTTCTAAGTTTATCACGCAGGGAAACCCCGAGCATAGCCCTCTCCATAGCTCGCTGAGCGACCTTGAGCTTCCTCATACGGCCAACAGTTATTTAATTTAGTATAGTGATTTATTATTCTGAATTAAATTTAAACATATAACTATATATATTCATATTGATTTTGATACCCTACTCGATGGATTTGGTTATTTTTTTTATTCACGTATTACTATATTTGTTTTTTTTTCTTCAAGCCGCTATCTAAGGTTTTAAAACGAATATAATGATATCTTAACTATCGAATCCATCCAGCCGTTTGGAAGATAGGAGGTAATAAAGAAATTTACAAACAAATATACATACATACAAGATACGCGCGAAAAACATTACCCTTCCTTGGCAGTCGGGTAAAAAAGCGTGCCAACTATACCTCTATAGCCTGTCCAGCAGTGGTCTCTTGACAAACTGTAACGGTAACAGTAACGAGTGTCGCGAGAGTGTTCCGAAGTAAAATGTTTACAGGACCAACGACTCGTAAGAAAACGTGACCGACATACTGATTTAAGTTTTAATGCCGATGGTTATTTTTATTCGAATGTCTGGGGGAATTCCACCCTCTTTACCCACTCTAGACTCTGCGTCGGGTTACAAAAACTTGAGACGTAATATTTTTTTTATTAATGATAACAACAGCGTATAACACTAAATACATTACCTTAAATATAAAGGTAAGCTAGGTACAATTATCTAATATATAAAAAATAATTTTTGATTGTCCGTATTTTATATGCTGCCATACTGTTCATAAGATTGCAGTAAAACTTTGTCAACTTATTGCTTGCATTTCTACGAAGGTTAAGGCATAGTACATTCAACTTACAGTAGGTGGCGTGCGTATCGTACCGACTAATTTATTAAAAAGTAATATATCACTCAACTTCAATAAAATTATCTATTAGGTATCATTCCTGATTAAACAATATAAGTCTTCCAAATTTAAAACGATATTTCCACAATTATTTTTTCTGCGGCAGCAACGCGCAGGGTACCAGATAAATGGAAATTAATACAATTAGAAATAGCAAACAACCTTTACAGATTAGTGATATGCTTAATAAAATGACAGTAATGATATATTAAGTAATTTTAGGTTTACTAACACTTAGATATTAAACCATACTAACAAATAGATATGCGATTTACTCCTCGAGTTAAATGTTTTTATCATTTATTTATATCATGGCATAATATATTATATATATCATTACATATATACATACAAATATACACACACATATATATACATATTCATACATACATATATTTATAAAACACTTCAGTTTTCAGGTCATCAAGTGGACTGTGTGCTCATTTGTTACCCTTATTCTATAAAAACTAGCTGGCAAACATTATTCTGCCCTTTCCGATAGGTGGCGTGATGAGTTTCACTCCAGACTTTTTAGTGTATACAATATAAAATTTATTAATAGCATACAAAAATGAGCTTAATAAAATCAACTTTCGATATTACAGAGAGACACTTCAATTTTATTTATGTGCGTTTAGATTAAGCAAGTTGACAGACCGCTAGTAGTTATCCACTGCTACAAAATAAAGAGCTTACAATAAAAAAATAGTACGCAATAAAAATGTTCATTATTTTTCCCCTTTTCGTGTTTTCTTTATTTGGCCTATTGTTATTTTAAGGCCAACAAGTGGTAAAATTAAAAATTTTTGAACAACTGACTTTAATATAAATAAAATTATAACATCATCAATGTAGTCGAAGTCAATTAAATACACCTCACCCATAGATTGCCTCAAAGAGCAGGATATTTGCCATACGCTTGGTAGTCTAGTAATTTTTTTTTTGTTATTACCAGTAAGACGCTGCGAGTCAAGCAAGGAGTGAGGTACTCCTGGTTTGACTCTGTTGCCACTTACGACATCCACGGGACGATATGGGGTAGTGAATATTATTACACGGAAGAATTTCTAAGAAACGACTCTAACGATTTGGATCAAATTTTATAATCAGATACTGTTTTACTTTCCATGTTTACCTAGATAGTAATATGCCTAAATTTTTATTCTAAGGTCGCGCAAAGCTCGGTTGCCCAGGTAATACATATTATTATGTGAGCCGTGTATCGATCGATGTTAGTTTTATGAATGGCTCGCGTTTCCCCTCACCCCTCTCCCTTTCCCACCAGTTTCCTCAGACACCCCCTGCGCCCGGCATTTGAAGGTACTGAAGTGAGAGGCATCTCAATTTCGCTCAGCTGATTTGTGACGCGAACATTATCCAGGCAATTGCTTTAAAAGGTGAGCGGATGGTGACACTCTATATAACACACTCTATAAAAATATACATGTGAGTCAGTACATAGGAAATGCTACATATTTTTAAATTGAAACGTATATGAAATAATTGCTGCGTATTATAGAGGTTTAAAGTAAAAATAAAGTTTCAGCCCACATATGCCCCATGGGCCTCCTCACACTTGTGGGTTTTAGGGCAAGGAACCGCCGCGCTGTCCCAATGCGTGTTGACGAACTTCACGTATAGAGGCTTGAAGAAAATTAAAACATTAATTAAAAAGAACATTATTTTCTACAGCAAATAGTTACATAACAAAGCCTAGATATATCCCACGGTACTTTATAAAATAGCCGTGTAGCGGCGGCGGAGAATCCGCTACCCTATATCAAATCGTGGGTACAGGTACCGAAAGAGGGATTTTTAGTTTTCCTCTTTCGCCTTAGGAGATGGTCAGCAGCATCCTTCTCATAATTTAATAATGATAATATAAAACTGCATTTGCCAATCCGCCTGCCGAGCGTGGCAACTATGGCAAATACCAGATAGTTCCTTGGATGTTGTTCTGCCCTTCCCGGTAGGTTGTGCGATAAGTTTAACTTCGTATAAGTAATTTTATTTATCTGAATATGACCACATGAATTCAGTCCTACCTACGACTCTTGTAATCCTACGACTCTTGTAATTGATAAAATTAAATACAAAACTGAAAGATTTAAAGATACTAAGTAAACTCTTCTTGCGTTGATTGGACCAACAACATTAGGATTTTAAGCAAGTAAATCTTATTGTGACCATGTATAATAAAAAAGCAAAGCACTTGAAACATTCGGAGTATAAAATAGGTGAAATTTAACACAACAAAATAAATTAAATTAGCTTTATTAAAAATACTTCAATTCGTTGCCTGGATAATTTTTCAACTGCCTTTTCACAGTTAATTGTCGTGCGATACTAATTGGCCTGTTCTTGCATGGATGAAGGAATAATAATTGCGTGAATATACATAGATATGCCACTATATAAATACATGCTTGTATTTAGACTTTAGCGTTTAAAACTTAAGTCTATAACAATTATATACTTAGTTCAGATTTTATAAAACAAAAAGGGAAGAAAAGTTCTTGAGTGGCAGCCTCATACCAGCAAGCGCAGAGTTAGACGAACACGCCCTTTGAGCATGAGCCTTCACTCACGCACTGGAATTAGCGAACTGGTTCTTCATCCTTCATCAACTCCATCACCATATTAGAAATGAGAGGAGGCTTATGCTCAACAATGGACATAATGTATGGGTGTAACTAATAAATACAAATATAGAATAGTCCGATTTCAATATGTTGTCGTAACGAATTAACTTTTCAAAATACTTTATATACTGCTTTTGTGTCCCTACGTACGACGAGCCTATGGTGTCAATGAATTTTAAATGTTAAGTTGGCTAGTTAATGTTACTAAATCATACTTAATAAATTTACTAAACCTAAATATCTGATATTTACTCGAAATAATGCCTGAAAATTCACTACCAACAATAGAGGATTAAATGGACAATCCGACTCGAAAGGATCAATATTGACCGGTACAAATTAAGCCGCCTACTGTCTACTCTTCATTTGTCTATTTCTGCAGTCACAGTTGTTTCAATTCAACGAGGGCATGGTTCAATGGTCAATAAATTTGGCAGTTGTCTCGTAACTACAAAGTAGATTTCCAACTGAAGGAAATAATTGACTTGAGTAATCGAAATTCAAGTCATTAACTTTTGACGTGACAACGTCTTATAAATTGGTTTGCCGGGTGACACTTCAAGAAACTGCGTTACGCTCCGCTCACGTTATGCGCTCACAATGAGAGCGAGTGAGAGGCACGCGTCCTTCCACTGGCATGGTTAGCCCGCCTAAGAGCGAGAGAGACAGACATAATAAAATTATTTTACCACTCAAAGTCGTTGTCACGTAAAACTTTCACCCGTATACCGACTTTACAGGCAACCAATTTTTTTCTTTTTTCATGTGTAGGTCCAGGAAGTAAGGATGATTGAGATGAGATAAGAGAGCCCTTGTGTTTGCTAATACAGTCACGACATATAATTATATCGTTCCGTAGGTGTCGTAAAATATGATAGAGGGAAATGAAACAGGAGATGGTAAGCATCACCTCCCGATCTAAATTATAAAATAACTGCAATTGACAACCCCCTTGCCAAGCGTGGCAACAATTTCTAATATGTCTCCTATGAGCCAATCCATGGGAGGCCTTTTTTATCTTCGGGAAGTCCTCATGGATTCCTTCGGCTGCGGGGGCAACAGAAAGGTTATGTCGTACTCCTACCGGCTAAAATCCCACGGTGGTCAACATCAGCGTATATGAAGGGTCCTGGGATTGCCGTTAGGAACGCATCTGCAATACCCCTGGTGTTGCAGTTGTTCATGGGCGGCGGTAGTCACTTACCATCAGGTGAGCCGCATGCTCGTTTGCCCCTCTGCTATAAAAAAAACGCTACCCGCGGGGCCCCTCTCTCGCTTTGCTTTATTAAAGCACGTCCCTTCCTTACTGCCCCTAGTACCCTCGCAGTGCTATCGCTGGTGCAATATGGACAGCAGCATCTTCCTGTTAAGAACTCAATAATAAAAACCTGACGTCGTTTTGCCCGTCAAGTGTGGAAACTGTGGCAAATGTTCCTCCTATGAGGCAATCTAAGGGTAGGTCTATGTTTAGAAATGCATTTTTAATAGGCTGTAATCTGCAGCCTAAAAAAAAAGAAATCACGTGTGAGCGATGAGAGCGGGGGACGCTCTATTGGTAAGGAGGCATTATTTTATGTAAGGTGTAATTTAGATGCATTTACAATATCACCTGCATTTAAATTCTTAATCGAAGATAGATATATTTGTCACTTGGCCACAGAATTCAATTACTGTGTAATAAGTTAATCACCCTTACTCGGGTAAGGATTATAAAAAAAAGAAGAAAGATATATGTCGAGACTTTAACAACGCTTTAAAATAATGATTTCACTTTAAATATATACTCGTATTACCAGTATATTCATGTCTTTAGGAGGGAATAATGCAGGCTTTGTCGTCCATTACCACAACATATGAATACCAGCGTAAAATAGCAGCCTAACGCTGCTGTGTTTCGCTTAGGTATGATGAGTGTAGAATGAGAGAGAGATGAGAGAAAGAATGAGAGAGAGAGACCCTTTTTACTGGAAACGAAGTATTCCATCTTAGTCCTTACGGGTGACAACGCATCTGAATTTTGATTCGTAATCGAGGAAAGGTGTACATGTCTGTGGGCCACAGCAACCACTTACCATCAGGTGGACTGTGTGCTCGTTTATAACCCTTATCCTATAATAAAAACAAAAAAAATACCGTACACAATATGAGCCCTTACAAAATAAGACTATGTTTACCTAACACTACAAAAGTCCTCACAACTTATAGATAAAAATGTTTCAAACTGTGAACAGTTCATTGACTGATTTTTTACAACATCAGTAAAAATCGAGCTAACAAAGCCCCCAGTCAACTTGATAGTAAAGTAGCTTTGGCATATATTGGATAGATGCAATGCTGAAATGTCGGAAAAATTGGGTGGTACCTATACAGTTGAACTCCCAAGCAGTAATGATGATAAACACTCATATAATGATGATGTTGAAGATGATAATTCTTCTCACCGTTACAGCCTATTAAAGTCCACTGCTGAAGATAGACCTGCCTCATAGATTGTCTCAGGGGGGGGGGGATATTTGCCATAGTTGCCACGCTTGACAAGCCGGTTGGCAACCGCAGTCTATTTTTATTTTTAGTCGTTATTAAGAAGACGCTGCTGCCCATCTGCTGATTTGTTTCCCTCTGTCGACACTTACGACACCCACGGAATGATATGGGGTAGTGGTTATTCTCACATCGCCATTACACGGCCCTTATATATTAATATTTACATTATATTATAATTCTTCTTACCATGTCACAATTTCATTTTTAAACAACCTTCTACCAACGTTGTTAATGTCGAAGTAGTAGGAAGTTCTACATCATAGATCTTCTAGTAATCCTTAACATCAATACGCCACGTATCGGATGTTATAATTTTCATGGAATTTTTCACTAATAAAACCCATGTGAAGAAATGAGATAATGATTTTTCTTACGTCTTCCAAGCTTCTGCGAGAATATAATGAAGAAAAGTATCTTGAAAAAGTTCTAAACTAAAATGTTTACCCAGCTAAGACGGGCGCGAAAACGTGGTCTGTATGATTAAGAAAGTTAACGTGGATATTTATAGTACTTAAATACAGAAAGTATTCTATTCATGTCTATTCGGTCGTGGTAGAGCCATGCTGCAGTTATATCAGTAGTATAGTTGTAGTACGAATGGGTCGGCTCGACCGGGGAAGGACCACGTTCTCACAGAATACCAGCGTAAAATAGCAGCTTAATGCTGCTGTGTTTCGTATGGTGAGTGTAGAGAACCGGAGACCCTTTTTACTGGAAAAGAGGCATTCCATCTTAGTCCTCACGGGTGACAACGCACCTGAATTTTGATTCTTTATTGAGGATAGTAGTAGATGTCTATGGGTCACAGCAACCACTTACCATCAGGTGGACTGTGTGCTCGTTTGTCACCCTATCCTATAAAAAAAATATTCCACCTACAAATCATTATTAATAGAGAGCAGTGTGGCCAACTGTCCAGTTTATTTTACGTAGATCTGCGTACAAAGTTTAACTCTAGATCCCACATACTTATTATTATTCGTCTCCTTTACCGGCCCGTAAAAATTCACTATTGTATATGGGCCTCTTTCGTTACAGGAACATAAATACAACAAGATTCCCTTCTTTACATCCCATGTTTGTAGAGAATATCCCTGTTTCAGTACATGCAATCTGCCTACATATGTAGTGGCGACGTAAGGAATCAATTACCTTACCTCGTCCACTACGTTTTGCATTCGATGTATACGAGAAAATTTCCAAAAAAAGGTCTCATAGTCCTCGATAAGAAGCGGCATAGCCATTATCTCATATTTGTAGAGAATATTCCTGTGTCAGTGTACTGAGTCTGCGGGCGCTCGGCAGCAGCGCTCCCGAGGCCTACGCACACTAACACAATGTGTATGTGCATGGCTAACAACAACCAAAGTCAAAAATTCATCGAGAAATAGAATAACTATACCTTACCTCGTCCACTGCGTTTTGCTAGCGATGTATATATGTCTTTTTTTCAAAAAAAAGTCTGATAGTCTTCGATAAGAAGTGGCATAACCATTTCGTAAGTACAACATATGTAAAGTACCCAGGAGTAACGTCAAAAGTACAAGATGTCAATGTCATTAATATCGAAAGATTGGAATCATATTACTTTATTATAATTTATGTATACAACTCCATATTGCAGATGCATATGCTGCAGCTTACATTCGCAACGACCGCGTCACGTGCAGTCGCAGCCATTTGTTAAAACGTAATGACTATATTATACTCTTTACAAATTGTGACGAATTTTAAAATATCTGTTACTGCCATCGCCAGTATACTTATCAAGCGTTGCAGTTATGGCAAATCCTATCCCATAATGGAGGAGCTCTATGCTTAGCTGTGGACTTCTAACATCCATTATCCATTACAGCCTATAAAAGTCCACTGCTGAACATAAGCCTCCCCCAAGAATGTCCTCATAGAGGGGATTTTTCCATAGTTGCCACGCTTGGCATGCGGATTGGCAACCGCAGTTTTTGGAACGAAGTTCCTTATCGCACGGTACGAATTCGGCGGATGGCGGCTAGGCTAAAAGAGTAAAATTTTTCCGTCACGACCCCTTCCGACGTAGTGTAGACGGCCTTGGCGGCTATAAGGAAGCGAAATGGAATAATATCCATCTCCCTCGCACTTTTTCTTATCTTGCCATGAAAGAAGTATTATTTTATTTTAAGTGACGCTTCATTATAATAGAAGTTAGTAATTAATTTATTTGTATATGTTAATCAATAATGTAATACGTTTATCACTAATAATATACTACGAAAAAAACTGTTTCGTTCCAACCGAGTGGTCCACTACACTCAGGAAGATGCTGCTGCCCACCTCCTGTTTCAGCTGCCCTCTGTCGCCTCTTACGACACCCACGGAACGATATGGAGTAGTGGATATTCTAACACCGCCACTACCCGGTGGGACTACTACAGACCGATATAAAAGAGAACTTTTACTTTAATAGTTAATTTGCCACTGTCTCTTCGCAACTCGTTTCTGTCAATGATCACTAAGTCCGAGGCGCTAGAAACGACGCCAGTGTAATCCATCCAAGCGACACAACGACGGACTCTAAGCGAATTATCTCGGATCTTTCATTAGGTTTTCAAATGGCGAACGACTTTTACTGGCGCTTTTCCAATTCATTCCGTAAGAAAACTTGAAATAGTTTCTTGGAAATTGAAATTGAAATTCTACATCGAAATCATAACTGCATTTTAATTTTATAGAATAAGGACAAACGAGCCTACAGCCCACTTGATATGGTAAGTGGATGCAGTGGCCCATACCATCCACTTACCATCAGGTACCACAGGATGCTGTGGCCCATAGCATCCACTTACCATCATATCGATTAAGAATTAAAATACAGATGCGTTGTCACTGAGGACTGAGATGGAATGCCCGTTTCCAGTGAAAATGATCTCCAGTTCTCTTCACTCACCATACGATACGCAGCAGTATAAAGCTGCTATTTTACGCTAGTATTCTGTGAAAGCATATCCCTTCCCCGGTCGAGCTGACCAATTCGTGTTACAACCATAGCTGCAACGTCGCTCTACCACGAACAAATATCAGCATGAAATGCCTGTATTGCTATATGTGATGGCGGCGTAAGACAATCTATCACCCCGTTTCGTCCCGGATATTATAAAAGGCGACAGTAGTAAATCTCTAAAATATTCTTATGGCTTGCGATAAATAGCGTTATAACTGTTTTGTTGACACATATAATACCCAGAACGGCGACAGGGAACAGGGTTAAAGATACGAGCTGTCTGGTACTGCCATCTTCAATCGTCAATAATGAGAGAGACTCATGTCCAGCAGTGGAGTTTTACGAACTGATAAAGAATAAATCAGCGTGAAATAATGGATGAAAACTTTACCGAGTTGAGGGGATAACATAGAAAATGATATATATCAAATTAATGAACTGACTTTTCAAATTAGTTAACGTCTTCTTCACAAAACCCTAACTAAATATGGATCCCACCCGTTTTAGAGTATAGCAAATCCTACCTTAATCATCACGCAAAAAGCGTGACAGCAAGATTGGTTTATTTCAGCTATTGCCACAGTGTTATATCCTATGGATTTATTATTGTGGGAATCAGCAACAGATATTGAAAATATATTTGTACTTAAAAAAGTGCCATACATGCTATTTACAATATTATACCAAGATACTCATTGAGAGCTCTGTGAACTTGGAACTCGAACTAAAAAAAATAAAAAATAAAAATTGATACATATTCTACAAACAACGCAGATGATTGTAATACCGTTTATTCGTTTGTAGTCCTGAAAAATCTTCTGATAATTACTAAAAATTGTAATTTTTCATGAAATATAATAATTTTCGAAAAATCTTGATTACCAATGCGTTAAGAATCGTTTGTAGATGATTGTAATACTAAAAGATTTTTATTGTAGATTTTTTATTCTAAAAAGAGTTATAATTTGATAAAAATTGTAGAGATAATAAAAATTGATACATATTCTACAAACAACGCAGGTGATTGTAATAACCTTCATTCGTTTGTAGCCCTGAAAAATCTTCTGAAAATCACTAAAGGTTGTAAATTTTCATGAAATATGATAATTTTTGAAAAATCTTGATTACCAATGGGTTAAGAATCGTTTGTAGATGATTGTAATACTAAAAAAAAAATTATTACCGGACCTGAATCTTGAAAGATATTATTATTAAAAAAAATCTATCACCCGAATGAACTACAAATGACGCAGATGATTGTAATACCGTTTATTATTGTTTAACAACTTTCCTGTCCATGAAAAAACATAATAGTTAAACAATCGAAATGTTCATATATGACTCACGGGAAAGTGAAATGGTTAAAATAAGATTCCCTGTGATATAACTTCTGATTTGCCTTAGGAGAGCTTTTTAGATACGCTTTGAATTTTGAAGAAATGATAATATTAATTAATTAATTACGTGGTAGAGCCATGCTGCAGCTATATTAGTAGTATAGTTGTAGTACGAATGGGTCGGCTCGACCGGGGAAGGACCACGCTCTCACAGAATACCAGCGTAAAATAGCAGCTTAACACTGCTGTGTTTCGTATGGTGAGTGTAGAGAACCGGAGACCCTTTTTACTGGAAAAGAGGCATTCCATCTTAGTCCTCTCAGGTGACAACGCATCTGCATTTTGATTCTTTATTGAAGATAGATGTAGATGTCTATGGGTCACAGCAACCACTTACCATCAGGTGGACTGTGTGCTCGTTTGTCACCCTATACTATAAAAAAAAGATAATTATTTAAAAGATAACAAACGTACACATTGAGCTTCCTTAGACTTTATCTATACCTACATATAAATAAAATTGAAGTGTCTGTCAATAATATTGGAATAACTGGCTTCTATTAAACTCAGGGGGCTATTTGCAAGCTGTTAAGACATAAACAATTTTTTTTTAAATTTTTTGTGTCTGTCTGCTAGTCTGGCTATCTGAGCTAATCTTCGGAATGGTCGAACCAATTGTAATGAAACTTTACAAAGAGATAGGTAGAGAATAATGCCAGGAGTGATCTAGGCTATATTTTATCCGAGCAACTTTTAATGACGATCCGAACAACTTATAATGATATAAATGTTAAATTAAAAAAAATGGTCCTAAACTGTCCTAAATCTAAACAACGCCACATTAATATTGTAGGCGCGTCTATAAAAACCGGATGGATCGAGAGTGAGCGAGAGGTTGCATCATTCTAGTGGAGCGCCATATCGATGGTAGCGAATTACTCATCATAAGACGCAACCTCTAGCTCACTTTCGATCCAAGCGGTATTTTATAAACGCGCCAACAAGTAGATCCTACTCAGGCAAAGCCAGGACAGGTAGGTAGTTTATGTATATATTTTCAAAGTTAAATTTTAACTGTTTGGAGAAAGATAGTCTACTACTTGTGAAATTCTTGCAGTATCTAATCTCTAAGATCTTCCGCAGTAGGGACTTGGTGAAGCGATAGCGAAGCTACGCCACGCTTTCTTGGCTTTTAAAGTGTGTGGCGGCGCTGCCGTCGCGCCACAAACGAAACACATCTAAGCCTAAATCGCGCTATCAAAATTCCGAAGTAAAGCGGTATATATAGAATAGCTCCGAACTACCACTCGGAGCATTAGCCGCTCCCCGGACTGAACACATTGCTCGGCGGTAGATCTCCATCTCCCCTTTTCCTTATAAGGCCAAAACTGCATTGTAAAGGCCAATTTTGAATAAAAATATTTGACATTAACTTGATAACTGACTTGACATGCTTGGTATTGGTCGGCGAGACTAACTATAACACTGCCTTCGCTTTCCACCGACAGCCTGAGTAATTTATGCCTGGCGTTAACGAGATTCTTATAGCACTATCTATAGGAAGCCAATAGATCTTTCTTGCATTTACCATAATTGTCTTCAAACACCGTAACAACACAATACTTAGAACATAAAGATCAAAATTTTAGCATGCAGCTGAACCCGTTGTCTTAATTAAAAAGTAGATAGAAGTTGGGCCACAGCATCCACTTACCATCAGGTGGACTGTATGATCATTTTGTCATCCTTATTATATATCGGGGAAAAAGTTTTTTCGTATTTTATATACAAATTCAAGACATTTTTTTCAAAGTTTATATAACTTGTTGCCATCTTGTACTCAAGTATGACATAATCCCGTTGCTGTGGAAATCTTGGGATATTTGATTTAAAAAAATACGACAAGTAGTTTTGACAGTCTCTTGATGTTAATCTAACACTACCCAAAGAATTCTGAAGAGACCGAAACAGGTGAAAATCTGAGGGTGCAAGGTCAGGACTATATGGTGGATGCATTAACACTTTCCAACCAAATTCTCTCAATTTTTGCTAATTTTATTAATACTAACTTTTACCGCCACTTCTTCCGCGTTCTATGGAGGATATTCATGGAGGACTTTGAGGAGAAAGCCCTGCTTACTGCACCTGTAACTCCAAGGTTCTACATGCGGTACGCAGACGATACTTTCACAATTTTACCATCAGACCAAGTAACTGCATTTTTGGAACATCTAAATTCCATAAACTCTAAAATTCAATTTACTATGGAGTTAGAGGCAAATAATTCTTTAGCTTTCCTAGATGTGATAGTCATCCGAAATCCTAACAACACCATAGGTCACACTGTCACAAGACCCATACGAACCGATATTTAAACGGTGAATCCCACCATCCTCCTTCACAGTTAGCTACCGTGGGCAAATCTTTGTTACAGAGAGCACGAGGGATCTGTGACAGCAAACACCTGGCCTTCGAGCTTCAGCACGTCAAGCAGGTTCTGCACGACAACAAGCTTCGGGTTCCGCGCCTACGTCATAGTGACCGAATGAAGCCGGGCACAGCCGAGCGTGTGCCTGTTGTACTACCATGTCAGAGGTGTCACAGACAAGATTGGCTACATCTTGAAGCGAGCTTCTATTAAAACATTCTTCAAGCCGCCGAAGAAGATTAGTCAGTTCTTACCATCCGTCAAGTGCAATATCCCTCTACAAGATGCAGGAGTGTACAAGCTTGATTCCGAATGTGGTCTCTCATATAGAGAGCAAACAAAAAGATCTATCAAAACCCGCGTAAAAGAACACATAGCTGACGTAAAACACCAACGTTCTCGGAAGTCTGCAGTTTGTAATAATAGGTATCCTAGACGGCCCCCGCCATTACATTAGATTTGGTAAACCACAAATTCTCGCAAAAGAACATCGATTCCTGCCAAGGATTATACGTGAGGCTATTGAAATTAAAAAAAAACATTCTAATTTCAATAGAGAGGGAGGCTGGGTACTACCACCTGCTTGGGATCCTGTAATGAATAAAATTAAAACTAAACCCAAGCATACCACTGCAAGACTTCAAGACACAGTAAGTTCATTCTGCGTAGATCGGACCAAAACTAATAATTAAAAAAGCTGAACTTACTCCGGGTTAACTCTGACATCGGGACGTCAATCACCTCAGTCCCTCGTGACCATGGGTACTTTAAAGCACCCGAAACGTCGGATATTTAAAAATAAGTATAATTAAACGCGATAGAATCCGTAAAAGTAGTTTTATGCAATACGAGTAAAATTAGAAATTATCCCAAATTGAATGTGATTTATGGGCAACAACGTTTTTGCCTACCGATCGACCATTACAAATGTGTGCGTGCGCAGTAAAATCAGTTAAAATAATGCATTACCACTCATTTTGAATTTAAAAGATTAAAAAGTTATTGCAAAATAACCCTGTATATGTGAAATGACATTATCACTTTAAAAAAAAGCAGGAAAAAATATCCCCAGTTTGCCCATAGTTTGCCAGTAGTACTTCTCTGTCAGAGGTCTCCCTTTTGGAACCGGTAGCAGATTTTCATGCTCATAAAGACTTTATCTATACCTGAACTAAATAAAATATTTTAGATTAAGACTTTGAAGACTACGACTTGCTTACTTCATTTCTCTATCGACTTTTATGGTCGCTAGTACACGTATATCGAGCGCTTAAGAAAAGATTTATCTCGCAAACTGTAAGAACGTGAGTTTAATATTTCCCAAAAATATACGCACTCTGTAGAGCTATTAAAATAACTTCTACGATACACTTTCAATTATAATGAACGAAAACCTCTACAAAACAATAAGACGTATGAATTAATTGTCATTAGTAGTTTATAAATAAATTTGAACTTACCGTGTTCGTCTTTGTATCTTCGACATAGGGAAAACATTCTGCAACTTGTACAGCACGACACAGCTTATGCGTCTGTGAAAAAAAAATTAAATATATTATACTTGCAGCTTATAAAATTAGAAAAAAAACTAAATATATAAAAAATATATATAAATTATAATATAAAAAAAACGCTATTTTCCTCTCAAATCTATTACTGGTACCTCTGATCGGAAACGAAACGATAAAAAACCAAACTTTTTTACTAGGTTCTTTTTTGCCTAAAAGTCCGTCAGGTTTATGTTAGGTTAGCTAGCTATTTCTGCCGCCAAACAGTAGTACGCGCACTACTGTGTTCCGGTTTAAAAGAGAGTCAGTATAATTACAGACTGTCAGGCACTCAATTCTATCTTAGTCCTCAGAGGTAACAACGCCTCTATAGCATTTTTTGTTTGAAGTTGTTTACAGGATTACATGGGCAGTCACTTAACATCATAATATGGACTTTTGTCATCTAAATTTTGTAAAAAAAATTAAATACAAGAATTTTTTTTTGTTGGTTGGCGACAGCAGTTGTTTTCAGCCTGTATTAAGGTTGTATGGCATTTCATCTCAATTCGGAAATATGACAACGCATCTGCGTTCTTGAATGCACTATGGTGATGTGCCTGTTACCATTAGGTTGACTCATAGATTTAGAAACGCCAGTATATTCTAAGTCTACGGGTTGACTATATGTTCTTTTGTCTCTATAATGTTTTAAAAATTAATATATGCTCAATATAAGTTCTATGAACCAATAGTATCTAATTAAAAATAATCTATACATATAAATAAAATTAAAGTGCCTGTCTGTAATATTAAAATAAATACCTTCTATTAAACGGAGGTTATTTGCATGATATTACGACATAAAAAAAACCATTTAAAAATCTTGTCTGTCTGTATGTATGTCAGTCTTTCTGTCTGTCTGTATGTTTGACCAGGCTAATCTTCGAAACGGCTGAACTGATTGTGATGAAACTTTACAAACAGATAGAGAGCAATGCTAGGGGGATAGGCTATACCTACCTATTATTCTAAAAACTAAACCCTCTCAGAAATTAGAGGAGGCCTGTGCCCAGCAGTGGGACGCATATAGGCTGTAACTTTTATTCGAAAACTTGAAGATTTAAAAAAAAACGCAAAATTGATAAAATAAACGGTCTTTGATTATATTACAGATCCCGTCCAGGCGAAGCCGTGTCGGGCTGTTAGTTTTAAATAAATTTAAATGAATCAATGATACATTTTTATTACATCTTTGTCATAATTCATGTACTTAATTTATGCGTAATGTTTAAATAACTAAAAAATATCGACGATCTGCGTTGTGAAATTAAAACTGCCATTTTCTTCAATCACGTCAGTCTTTCATTTCATAAGGTAAGCAAATTACAACACTTTGGCCTTCATTAAATCCCAACAAACGACCCCGAACGTCTTTCAGTTAAGATCACATATTATATGAAATGACAGACTAGAAGAAACGCTCGTCTCATAGCTGAAAATTATATTTAAATTAGATTTTAGCCGATGGGAAAGCCGAGGGTAAAAAGTCTACTGCTGAACTAGGCTTTTGGAACTAGGCTCTTTTCTTTAATTTTTTATAGGAATAGGGTGACACACAGTCACAGTCCACCTGATGGTAAGTGGTTACTGTGGCCGATAGACATCTACATCTGTCCTTGATTACGAATCAAAATGCAGATGCCTGGTCACCCGTGAGGACTAAGACGGAATGCCTTGTTTCCAGTAAAAAGGGTATCCGGTTCTCTACACTCACCATACGAAACACAGCAGCATTGAGCTGCTATTTTACGCTGGTATTCTGTGCGAGCGCGGTCCTTCCCCGGTCGATACAGTTAATCTCAATTTTTAATCGAGGTTAACTGTAGATGTCTATGGGCCACAGCATCCACTTATCATCAGGTGGATTGTATTCTCATTTGCTCATATTATAAAAAAAATACTAATGATTGTCGCAAGGAAAGCCAGAAAATTTTGTGGATTTTGCCAGGATAATTTTCAAGACCGATGAAGGAGAGCAGCGTAGAAGTTGTTAAAGATGTGATATTGCGGTTGTCAGTCTGCCCAGATTTTTTTCATAGGAGATTGGCGATTATGCTAGCGTTCTTAGTTCCTACTTTCGAAAATCACAACTTTATTTTTAATGAATTATTTCTTATATTTACGCGAACACTGCACATTGAATAAAACTATTTTTACGGATTTATCGTGTTTTATTTAAACGTCAGAAATTAAAACTAAGTAAAATTAAACTCGATAAAGTTTGACATAATTGCCTACAACGAAGCCATTTTATGAAAAATATCTAAAATGTATAGTTTTGGCCTTATTTATTAAAATAAAAATTGCCAATAAGTGGTTAGGCCAGTACGCGTAAGTAAAAGCAGTTACTGCCTTATATAATTTTCTTATAAAGAATACCTACGTATATTATTCACTGTATAAAAGAGTCGACTGTAAGTAGCACATAAAATTCAATTTCATAGTACTGCATCAAACTGAGTTTGATCTCCGCCGGCATCACTGAAATTGAGAATTGTCTGTTTAAATGCTGAATACCACGTGCTCAGCGGTAGACAGTAGTACCGCACTTGGCGGTAGGGTTCCTTTTCTGAGTAGCAGACCGCCTGGTTAGCTACCACCCTCTTACCTGTTACTGCCGTCAAATAGCAGTGCTTGCTATGTGCTGGTCTGAATGGTATAGAAAGCTAGTACAGTTACAGACTGTGAGGTATGTCTGACAGCCCCATAATAATCGTGCGTGCATAGTCATCATTACCCATCATCCATTTAAGTCCACGGCTGAACATATGCCTCCCAATAATTGCCTCATAAGGTGGATATTTGCCAAAGTTGCAACGCTGTAGACGAGTTAACAAATGCAATTTTTATGTAAGTATTTTTGTTTAAATAAAATACGTAAATAGTACATAGTACATCCCTTAGGAACCTTGTCTTCCATTGGAACTCTACGTCACTTCATTGAACGTTAATAAAACATGTAAGTATTCACGGGAATTAAACGCGCAATATGGCACAATCTCAGAGTGTATGTAAATATTTCCAACAAACTCACACATTGAAACTCCATCACTGATTGGCTTACAGTGTATTCTAATTTATCACGTATTCGGGACGCACAGTCAAAACTTAATCTTATTTTTCAATGCTTTTTGGTTCAAATTTCCATACAACAAATATGTCACTTACAACGTTTATAATATGATGCCATTGTACTCTTTACACGTCACCAGAGACGTTAGAAATAAGGTACAGTCGTTATGAAATAAGGTACCAAATTATAATTAACTAGCTGTTCCCCGCGACATTGCCCGCGTGTAATTTATTACGATTGGATTTCATTGGTTTTAATTTTTTTTGTGCGGATACCTAATTCTTTTTTTGTTTTTCTAAAATAAAAGTAGCCTAAGTTACTCCTTATAACATCAACTATCTGCCAGTGAAAGTCCTGTCAAAATCGGTCCAGTCGTTTCGGAGATTAGCCGGAACAGACAGACAGACAGACAGACAGAAAGAGACACAGACAAAAGTACCGTATATATTTTCATATGCATATAGTAAAAAGCTGTTATTTTGACATTACAAACAAACACTTTAATTTTATTTAATTGTATAGATTAGTATTCAAATACGAGTAGTAACAGTTTTTGAACTATGCTTTAAACGTAGTGATTATATTATTGTCTTATGCTTGTCGCAATTGCCTTGCGGACAAGCATAACAAAAAACTCAACTCAATTTGCGTTGGTTAATTTTTTGGAGCTAGGAATAGTACCATGTTTTATTTTCGCTGCGTCACTTGCATTTGAATAATATTATTTCATCGCTGTGTGAGCACGTGGTAAATCTGCAATATTTTTTGCACCAAAGAATCAAACACTTTTGTAACTGAACTGCTATAAGTCAAAAATATTAACCGCTTTTGACAGGCCAAATATTTCATAATGCCTTTCCATGTATAGATTCATTCATTCAGTACAGACCAAAAGTTCACTGCTGAATAGGCTTCCCCCATACACATTGCCTCATAGGGGAGATATTCGCCATAATTACCATGCTTTGCAGGCGGCTTGGCAATCGCAGTTTTTATTATTATTATTTAGTTTTTACCTGGAAGACGCTGCCCATCTACTGTTTCATTTCCCTCTGTCCTCCCTTTCTACCCACGAGATGTTTTGGGTAGTAGATTATCTTTCGACGATACTTCACAGCAATTAAGAATACACCAGCAAGCAAACATTTCTTTAAAACTTCCTATGCTCACTACGTTGAATCGGTGCCTGAGTACAGAAGCCAAAACACTTGAAGAACTTTTCTGGCGACTCACTACACTCATTAAATAATATATCATAATGTATGATCCATTATGATATATTATCGTGCTAAAACACGTGTTCCACTAATCTCAAAATTGGACGAATACTTAGCAACTTTGCAAAATATACCTTAATACTTTCTGTACAAATTCCTTATAAGAAATGACAAAAAGAAATTTGGGCTTTCGGAATTTTTCCTTATTAAATTAAAACAAATTGTTGTCTATGATATTTTTATTATATGTTTTATACATACGATACTAATTTTGATAAAAAATTCAATTACAAAAGAATACTCAAAATTAAGAATAGTCGTGTAGTTTGCGGCGTAAGAGAATTCACTGCCCCATCATCCCGTGGAGTAAGAGGCGACAGAGAGAAAGTGAAACAGGAGATGAGCAGCAGCATCTGCTTGAAAATAATTTTAAAAAAGGCAAATATATTTTTTTTATAAAAATTAAATTCAGTTTCACAATAAACTAATGTCTTCATTCCACCTTCCTTTCCTTTCCCACGGGCTTTCGCCCCTTTTCTGTCAATATTCCACGCATCCAAACCAAACGGTTCGCTTCACCTTTCGTAATTCGGGCAAAGAAGTGGAATAATTTGCCGTCTGCCTTTCCATCCGATTACAAACTAGATGTCTTCAAAGCAAGAGTGAATAGGCTTTTGTTACGCTAAGACAGTTTTTAGCTAAGGTACACTTATGCAATTTACCACCTAAGTCTCATCACCACTTACCATCGGGTGAGATTTTAGTCAAGCACTAATTTACAGTAGTATAAAAAATTATTAGGTTTGCAAATATTTATTACTTAATAGAAACACACTGCAGCTGTGTTAGCTACTGCAGCTGCGCTAGCTATACACAGCTGCAACACGAATGGGTCGGCTCGACCGGGGTAGGACCACGCTCTCACAGAATACCAGCGTGAAACAGCAGAACAATGCTGTGATTCGTATGGTGAGTGTAGAGAACCGGAGACATTTTTTACCGGTAACGAGACAATTCATCTAAGTCCTAAGGGGTGACAACGCATCTGCATTTTAATTCTTAATCGATGATAGATGGAGATGTCTATGGACCATAGCATCCACTTATCATCAGGTGGACTATGTGCTCGTCGCGCCCTTATAATTTAAAAAAAATCTAGCGTCATCGATTACTATGAACAATCTTTTACTTAAGTTGTGTTGAGCAGGTGGCAGGAAATACTAATTGTGCGTGCTAAGGTATAGCTTACACATGTCCGATTTTTTGATCGAATCTAACTAGCTTGCATAGCAATGTCATATTGTTATGCTTTATTAAAGTTTGTATTCGTATGTTTTTTATATATTATGTTCACCGATTTTACGGAAACGGCTGAATCGATTTAAGCGATTCTTTTTATATCAAATATATTATTTTTCAGGGATGGTCACATAAAAATTTAAAGAAAAAATTCCATCTCTAAAGGTGGAAAAAGGGCATAAAGATTTTAATGTAACTGAGAGGATGAAGTCGGTTTGTACTTTTATTAAAAGTTCAAATTATTTATAATCTATATCGTTTACCATACATAAACAAGTATTCTAAAATAACTCGACGAATAAATAACCTCAACACGTACGTTCCAACGTTTATTACTGTACTAACATTTCTGCTCGTTCAACCTTCCGAAGCACACAAGAGTCTCATGAAGCCTATATCAATACTTCGGCGGTCACACCTGCGCAAACATTGTTCATTTTTATTACACATTGCCTTCTGTATTATTTCATATGTTACAATTTATATGACACAATAATATATGTGTATAAGAAATATTTCATGTCTTTTTAATAACTGTGGCTGTAGAGCAGGCAATAGAGTATTTAAAGACTGCCTCGTTGGTCTGGTGTCCTTAACAGTTACTGCTGGTCATGGATCTCAGGTCGGGCCAAAATCAGTTGGGTTGTTCTGTCAAGGAATTCTCAGTAGCAGCCCGAAGTCTGGAAGTTGGCGGTTTTTCACCCCCTGCCTCGGAAAGCACGTAAAGTCGTTAGTCCTGCGCCTGATCTGTCTCTCGATTCGAATTACCAACCTATCGGACTAAGAGAGTGAAGGAATAGAGAGTGCACCTGTGTTTCCGCATACACTCGGGCACTATGATCCTGTCCTGCGCAAATGGCGTTCTATCTTCTGAATGGCATTAAGTAGCGATTTTCCAAACGCTTTCAGAAGCTCCGCTGTAATTCCATCCTCACCCGAGGCCATGCCGTTTTTAAGGTGCTGGGGAGCCATTCTTATCTCGCTCAGACTGACGTCAGGGATATCATCGGAATAGTGTCGGATGAGACTTGCTCTTGGATTGTTACTCACACTTGCGTCTAGCTCAAGTGAAGTGTACAGCTGTTCGTAGAATTTGTCAATCTCACTCAAAATCTTAGGTGTCCCGGAAATGATGCTACCACATTCTGACAGACAGACCTATCGCAAAGGCTTTGGAGCCTTAATTCTGCTCGATCGCTTCTTCAATACGAGCTATATTGAAGTTTCGGAAGTCTCGCCGCATGCGTTTGGAGATCTGTCAGTTCAGTTGCATATCATATCTGCTGAAAACTGCAACTTCATGTCCCGTTTAACAGCTATAAAATTAGAGTGTGATCGCAGATTGTGATGAACACCTACATTATTAACAACCAAGAATCCTCCGGTTTTCCACGCTTACTTTTTTGCTTTATGTTACTATATACAATATTGCATTTATGTACTGCTATTTTAAACTGGTATTCTATAAGAGCGTAGTCCTTGCCCACTTGATACCACTTGTACTAATCAACGGAAGTAAGATCGAGGCAAACGGAACACCAACTAGACATATCCCATCGCAAAGTAATAGTGATGTTGATTTTTTTTATTTTTAAACTGCACCAGGAAGTCCCCACGGAACGAAATGGGGTGATGGATTCACCGCTAGCACCATCATCATTATCTCCATCATTAAAACTCTTTACAAGTCCACTGCTAAACAAAGGCCTCCCCCAAGGAATGACACAAAACACGGTCCCAAGCCGCTTGAATCCATCGACTACCTGCGCTTTTCATCAGGTCGTCACTCCATCTAATGCAGGATCACGCAACACTACGAGACTGCCACTCAAGAACCTTTCCTCCCCGATTGTCGATTCTTCGAGTTATATGACCGGCCCATAATATTAAGCAGCTCCTTAGAATTTATTGGATAGAAGCGTCAACAAAGTTATCGGCAACCTTGAGTTAGGTTTATGTAAACTTTCCCTCAAATATCAAATTTAGCGCTAACTGACGACGAAGGTGGCTTTTATGATCGAATCATAGTGGAAAATCTATCCACAAATACCTAACCTAATTTATTGTATTTATTCTACAGTATTTCGCAGTAAAAGATTTCGAAAAATTTTAAGATCCGAACAAGTTTAAAGTAACCTTGATGATAATTAGAATTCCGTTAAGAACCGTTTCGTTTTTTAATTCAACTAATCAGTTAAATATTGAATAATAATGATTTCTCAGTATTACTATAATGAATTATCAGTAAAATGATATTAGATAAGTCTAAACTTAAGTTTAATAGAAATATATATTACCCTTGATAAACAAAAAGGATAAATTTTAATGGATGAAAGGCGGGGTAGGCTGGCAGAAATCGGAGCATTTTTCGTCAATTAATCCTTAATTATTACTAAAAAACTTTAAAAATAATTTTGCGAAGCTTAAATTAGATTTTTTAAATTCAGAAGGGTTATTTACCATTTCTACTAATGCGGCTCAGCGTTTAGCGTCACGTTTACTGTTGGGCTAGAATCCCAACGGAAGCCTAAAGACCCAACACACATGTCAATTATCGATTTTCAAGTCTAGATGTTACATGACCTTATCTGTCACTGCATCCAAACCTGCCTCTGATCTTTATTAGGATTAAATTGGATAAGGATAGAATAGAATAGAATGATTTTATTCAATATAATTCATATCATAGTACTTATTGAAAGTATTTTTTTTTATTTACCACTGGTTCGGAAAATATCTCTGTCCTGGGAAGAACCAGCAAGAAACCCAACGGAGTTTTTTAAACATATTTCATTTTACAATAATTCGTATTTTTTAAATGAATTTTAATAGCACCAGCATAGTGGCGTGGCGAACACCTCATTCCCAGTGATTATTTTAATTTTTCTTTAATAAAACATTTAAACTTGCGTATATATACGACACTATAATATTCTTTGCATAGTTGACAGCTTCTGATCGGATTCTGAAGTTAACTCTATAGACCTTTTCATAACGCTGTATAATATATCAACCATAATTGCCACGTTATGTGTAAGGATTGGCGTTCGCAACGTCTTGAACCTCCTTTTGTTGTTTTTCGTCGATTTGATATAATTATGAGATGGATTTTTTGTCAGAGTGATTTGAATTTATTGTTAGGTGATAGTACTACTACTACTAGGTAGTAGTAGGACTCTTTCTGCATAGTACATATTTTCACTAGTGGTAGGAATCTTTTCTGCCTAGAAGTTCGTCAGGCTATGAGTCATTCCATCTTAGTACTCGTAAGTGACATTGCATCTATAGCCTTCTTTGTTTGAAGTTGGCTGCAGGTACCCATGGAATGCAGTAGCCACTCAGGTGGTTCGAACTATTTATGCGGTCATAGAGGGATATCAATCCGAAAATTATGTGATATCCTTTGGTGCACCACAGGGTTCACATTTAGGGTCAATATTATTTAATCTGTTTAAAAATGACATTTCTAGTTGCTTTTAATTTTCGGAATACTGGCGTATGATTTATAGTTCAAAAAATAATCGAATCTAGAGATGACTCAGTACAGTCTGTAGTACTTACAGGCAGACTTCAATATACTTATATAAAAGTGTAACTGTAATCATAACAATATGTACCTAAATTACTCGAAATGTTCATATGTTAAATTTACACATAAACACTTACACACACGCCGCACTCTAGGATTTTTAGGTTTTGCACTTATGTCCAAATTTTAAACATGTGTACATGTTACAAGGGCTAAATGGAGTTTTACAGGAGGAATATAAAGTCAATTTTTTTGTAAAATATATTTAATTAATCAAAGTATGCACCGTTGTTATCTATGCACTTTTGCCATCTCATAGGTAGTTCATTGATCCTTTACTAAAAACCATGATGGCGAGAATCACTAAACTGTTTGAAGGCGGTTTGGACTGCCGCATCAGGTTGAATTTTTTCCTTGTAAGAAGATGTCCAAATTCCGGAAAAAATGGTAATCTGTTGGAGCAACCGGTCCCGGGAGTACGGTGGATGTCACACCATTCAATTGTAGCTCATCTAACTTAGTGGTTGTTTGTTGTGCAGTGTGTGGTCTTGCGTTGTCGTGAAGCAGCAGTGGTCTAGAGCAATTGACCAGTCTCGGTTGTTTAGCTAGTTCTAGTTTCTAGTTCTTCCTTCATGGTTTGCAGTTGCTGACAATAGATATCTGCCGTAATCGTTTGGCCAGATTTTAGAAAGCTGTAGTGAACGACACCGGCGCTAGTCCACCAAACACTCAAAGTAACTTTTCTGAGTCAATTTTCGTTTAGGGCAGGATTTGGCTGGGTCTCCAGGGTTCAGCCATTGCGACGAGCGTTTCCGATTATCGTACAGTATCCACTTTTCATCACAAGTAATGATTTGATTTAATATCCTTCATTATTGTGTCGGTTGAGCAAAGTAACACAGCAGTCGACGCGTGTTTGCAAGTTCGATTCACTCAATTCATGGTACCCATCGTTCAAGTTTTTACTTTCCCGATTTGCTTCAAGTGGATTAATACAGTTTATCACTTACCCTAAGCCTGCAGCTATCTCTGAAGTGCTTTGTGATGGATCCACTTCTACAATAGCCTTTAATTCTTCATTTTTCACTTTGGTCTCCGGCCGTCCACAGGGTTGGTTCTGAAGGTCAATTTCCAGAACCAAAACGTTGAAACCAAAAACGTACCGTGCTTTCTTTTGCGACACCAGCGCCGTACACATCATTAATCCTTCGAGCTGTTTCTGCAGCACTGGTGCCACGGTAGAACTCGTACTCGTAAATATACCGATATTTCATGTTTTCCATTGTGCGGTAATAAGCGACGCCAAAGAATAAAATAATGAGGAAAAATAAATGAAACCATTTCCCAAACCGACTGGTCCTCGTGGGAAATTAGACTACCACCCTCTTTCCTTAAATACAAAGAGATTCAAAAGAACATAGCTTAAAATCTGTACATATAATGTAAGGTCTTTGTCGTCAACAGAAAAATATTTAGAATTAGTTTATGCATTAGAAAACATACGTTACGATATATTGGGACTCTCAAGTTAGAAGAATGGGTTGTAACATCGAAGAGTACAATGATTGCATTTTGCTACATTGGACAAACGAAAGGATTATATGGGTAGGATTCTAATAAAAAGACACTAAAAGCAACATAATAAATTTCACTGGCATCTCAGAAGAGCATTGCTCCAACTAAAGTTTGAAGACATGCGTTTATCAATTATCAAGTATACGCACCCACGGATAGCTCAAGTGAAGAAGAGATACAAAATTCTATAATGACCTTGAAAAGGCGCATGAATTAGCCGAGGAAAAAACTCTAGTAATTGGCGACTTCAATGCAAGAATCGGACAGCCTAAATTAGAGGAACAACCCATAATGGGAAAATACGGTTATGGAATGAGAAATGAAAGAGGCATGCGATTGATAGAATATGCCTTTGAATACAGACTGTCTATCATGAATACCTTTTTTAAAAAGAAAACAAAGAAAAAATGGACTTGGGAATCCCCAGATAAAAGATACAGAAATGAAATCGATTTTGTTATGACTAACACCCCAAAATTGGTAACAAATTTCGAAATATTGAATAACATAAATTTCTCCTCTGATCATAAAATTTTGCGAGCTACAGTCAGGCTATGTGTCCGAAAAGAGCAGGAAGAACTTCAAACCAGTCCTAAATACCCTATTAGCTGAAGATGATATAAGCGCATTCATAAACAACTTAAAATGTCACAAATTAGAGAAAAATAGAAAAAGAACCTACAAATGTCCAAGACTATTATGACACTCTGGAACAAACACTAACCTCAAGCTCTACACTAAAGAACACAACAAAAAAGAAGAAAAAACGCAAAATATTTAGCGAATTTACAGAATCATTAATACAAAGACGTACCAAACTCATATGCACAAAAAACAAAAGTAAAGAAATGAAAAAGGAATTAGCGCAATTATTCAAACAAACCAACAAAGAGATAAAGAAAGACTATAAAAACATAGACAAGATGTCATTACACAAAACCTTATTAAGTTCAGGAGCACTAAAAGAGCGTTTAAAGAATTAAGCCTAAACAAAAAATGGATACAAAATTTAGAAACTAAATCGAAAAAAACAAAATCTAGAAAAGACATAATAGACCAGGCAACATATTTTTATAAGGAACTATACAAGAAAAGAGACCATGAGAATAACATAGACGAATTAATAAATTATACTCCTAACGCGGAAAGTATTTCCCCAGTAAATGAAAACGAAGTATATGAACATATCACACTGTTAAAAACTGCGAAAAGCCCAGGACCTGATGGGATAAGTAATGAAATGCTCAAGTTCGCTTCACCTATACTTCTTAGCCAATTCACCCAACTATTTAATCAGATACTGGAGACAGAAACTGTACCGAAACAGTGGTGCTCATCTGATATTACTCTAATTTACAAAAAGGAACCCTCTTGATATAAGCAATTACAGACCCATAAGTCTACTGGCATGTTTATATAAGCTTTTGCGTCAATAATCCTAAAAGAATAACAGCAGAGATTGACAAAGCGCAACCCATAGAACAGGCAGGGTTTCGATCAGACTATAGTACGACTGACCATTTACATTCACTGGGACAAGTAATAGAAGTACAAAGAGTTCAGGAGACCTCTATACATAGCCTTCATAGACTATAGTAGAGCTTTCGATAGTATTAGTCACAACTCTATCTGGAATGCTAACATTACTGAACATTAACAGCAAGTATATAAACATCCTAAAGTACATATATAACAACGCCACCAGTAGAGTCAAGCTCGAAACCAGAGGAGAAGAAATAAGAATTGAAAGAGGTGTAAGACAGGGTGACCCTCTGTCACCGAAACTATTATCGCTGTCTTAGAAACTGTATTTAAGAAACTAGACTGGAAAACCAGAGGGTTGAAATTAGCTGGCAGTTGCTTGAGCCATTTGAGATTCGCAGATGATATAGTTGTATTTGCTGAAACATCTAAAGACCTAGAAGCAATGATAAACTCACTTGATCGAGAAAGTACTAAAGTAGGACTAGAGATGAATACCTCCAAAACAAAGATAATGAGCAATAGCCTAAGTCCCTATTAGTATAAAGGTAGACGCATCGAATATGTGGACAAATACATATACCTAGGAAACAGGTATCATTCAGATCATCTAGTAATGAAGAAGAAATAGAAAGGAGATGTAAAATAACTTGGAACAAATTTTGGTCACTAAAGGAAATATTAAAGGAGATTATACATTAAATATGAAAAAAAATTGTAATTGAAACCTGTCTCCTGCCTTGCTTACTATATGGTTGTCAGACGTGGATTTACACAAAAATAAAACAAAAATAAGAACAACACAGAGGGCAATAGAGAGAAGTATATTAAAAATAAGGAAAATACACAAAATAAGATCAAAATAATCAGAAGAACAAAAATAAAGATGCTTTAACACAAGCCTTATAACTAAAATGGCAATGGACCGGCCATATCTCTAGGTTCACAGATGATAGATGGACCATAAAAACAACACGTTGGAGAGGACCGTTAGGCAAAAGAAATGTCGGCAGACCAGCTAGACGGTGGGTTGATGATATCGTTGCAAAAGCAGGGCAAGACTGGATGGCCCTAGGCAAAGACAGAGAATTATGGAAGGAGAAGGAGGCCTTTGCAAGAGGATCCACATTCCAGAAAAATAGCTAACCACACTAACACTAGACTAATAAGTTAAATGTACTAACACAACTAACAAACATTTAGAATGTAAAATATTTTGATGTGGAAATAAAGGCTTGTTATTTATTATTAAGCGACGCCAAAGAAAAAAAATAATGAGGAAAAAACAAATGAATGACTGTTTTCAAAACTCAAATGTATAGCTAAATGAATTTATAAATTTGAATTTGGAGTTCTTAACCAAAGAGGAGATATTTCAGATCAAAGTGGTCAGTACGGCATAATATTACAGATTTAAGTTACAATTATATTACTAGATACTAAAACTCCCTTTGAACTCCTATGAGAAAGCATTCCGGCTTAATTTGGGCGGTACTACAGTCCCTATAGTGGCGCGAAGTTGACTGTCGGTATATCGAAGTGCTGAAGTGTTTGTACAGTAGGGCTACGATGGCTATCCGAGTACAGAAGCAGAGTACGAAACCCATCCAACTGCAAAGAGGTGTAAAATAGGGTGACGTCATATCTCCGAAATTCACCGTTGCATTGGAAGACGATTTCAAACTACTGGACTGGAAAGGATACGGTATTAACATCAATTCCGAGTACATCACTCTCCTTCGATTTGCCGATATTATACTCCTTACGGCAGAATCGCTGGAGGACCTAAGCACCATGCTCAATGACCTCAGCAGTATCTCCCAGGGAAGGAGGTCTTAAAATGAACATGGACAAAACAAAGATCATGTGTAACGTCCATGTCATACCTATGCCGGTAGTTTTTGGAAGCACTACGCTCGAAGTTGTTGACGAGTATGTTTATCTGGAACAAATGGTCCAACTAGGTAAGCCAACATCAACCGAGAGGTCAATCGATGGATTCAGCTCGGCTGGGCAGCGTTCGGGAGATTACAACACATCCTCCCGTCAGGTATACCTCAAAACTAAAAACAAGATTGTACAACCAGTGTGTGTTGCCAGTGATGACTTATGGATCTGAGACATGATCCTTCACTGCTGGCCATATGAGAAAGCTCAAGGTCGCTCAGCGAACTATAGAGAGGATATTCGGGGTTTCTCTGAGTGATAAACTTAAAAATGAAGATATCCGCAGTAAAACCAGAGTAACTGACAGATTAGCAAGATGGATTGGCAGTGGGCCGGCCATATAGCTCGAAGAACCGACAACCGATGGGGAATAAAGGTTCTCGAGTGGCAGCCTCGTACCGGTAGACGAAGTGTAGTGCGGCCCCCCACTAGATGGAGTGACGACCTGGTAAGACATGCAGGAAGTCGACGGATGCAGGTGGCTCAAAAACGTGCTTTGTGGCATTCCTTTGAAGAGGCCTATGTCCACCAGTGGACTAGAAGGGCTGTAATGATGATGAATGATGAGGACTTCTTTTCTGCAATTACTCAATGTTGTTTGGTTGTGTGGTGTTGGTTTCCTCGTATCCATTGCACACACTATTGTGTTTTAAATGCGAGAGAACTAGTATATAATAGACTGTAAGGTTTTCTGTTCTCAGAGTGAATCAGTAGGTGTCTATAAATGAATCTGTGGTTGCTTTATTTTTTAATTTGTTCTAAGTCTTCATGAACTATCTGTCAGCTTATTAGTCACACTAAAATTAATAAGTTATAATAATTTTAGGGACGTCCGCCATCTTGGAGTGTAAGTACGTAATATTGATGTTACAATAATGTCACGTATTCTGGCTTGACAAACCTTTTCTATGATATTCAATAAGCCCTTATCCAATACTTGAGATGTAATAATCTGCTCAGACCGGTGATGGAGAGCGGTGTAAAAGGTACGAGACAATTGCAGTGCGGTAATGCTCTGGTAAAACTTTGGCGGGAATAGTGGTTGGTTTCATTTTGAAGTTTGACGTTTGATATTTATATTGTGTAAAAAACATTATAAAAAATATTTTGAGGAAAGTACTCTAACACGCCTTATTAATCATGCACTTTTTATTAGTTTAGTTTACAATTTTTACTAAATATTTTTTTTATAAAAGTAAATGACAAACGAACATATAGTACACCACCAGGAAGGTTACGGATATGACATTTCGTATCTGGATACGGATACGGATATGGTAATAATATTACATCGGTTTCGATTTCGGTTACGAATATAAAATTATTTCGGATTATCCGTTAGTTTCGGATCGGATTAGATTTTTATTTTTTAAGGAAAAGTAAAATACAAATAAGTAAGTAATCATTCGGCTTTGTTTCTAAGTTATCATTTGGTCAGTCCTTTACTTAAGTAATTATTATAGCTACCTACACATTTTTTAAGTTATCTACTTAAAAATGCTATAACAAAATTATTATTAATCAAAAACAAAGCCATTAGTTTTTTTCTATTATATTCTTCAATATCTTTCTAGGAACAGTCATAGTTAATCAGTCTTCCTAAGTCTTTGCATATTGAACAATAGAAACCAAAATCTGAGCATAACATAGTCTCACTTAACTCCGTCCCTATACGAAATTATCCGAAACTTTTATATCGGATTCGGTTACGGTTACGGAGAGCTTTTTCTTCGGATATCCGGTAGTTTCGGTTACGGTTACGGAGCTCCATAACATCTCCTATGGACAACCGCAATCAACTTTAAACAAGTAAGGCTACAGAAGCGTTGTCACCTCTGGGGGCTAAAATGGAATGCTTCAGGCCCGAACCAGTAATGCAAGCACTGTTATTTGGCGGCAGTAATAGGTAATAGAGTGCTATTGCAGAACCAGTACATACGCAGGCAGACTTCTAGGCAGAAGAGTGCTATCACATATATATCTAAGTATCCCCTGATATTCTGAGACTCTTATGCCCAAATACTCAAACGCTGCTCAATTTTAAGATGCCGTTAAGTCTCGTGCTGTCTCTATCACTTAAAGTCAAAGCGACTGTGACACCACAAAACTTGATGACATCTTAAAATTGGGTAGCGGTTGAGTATTTGGCCATTAGAAGTACAATTAACCATTTCATCGGTACCAGCGAGGATCGAACCCGGCTTTTTTTTTCTTTCTTTTTCTAGGATAGGGTGACAAACGAGCACACAGTCCACCTGATGGTAAGTGGTTGCTGTGACCCATAGACATCTACATCTATCCTCAATAAATAATCAAAATGCACATGCGTTATCACCCGTGAGGACTAAGATGGAATGCCTCTTTTCCAGTAAAAAGGGTCTCCGGTTCTCTACACTCACCATACGAAACACTGCAGCATTAAGCTGCTATTTTACGCTGGTATTCTGTGAGTAATTACTCTCGTACGTTAAAATTTAAGGCAAGACTTATCCCCTATGTAGGTTTGACAAACCTACTATTATAGTATCCTACTATATTGCGAGTTAGAACCTAGTTGCAGCTATAAATGGCTGCGGCACGAATGGGCTCTGCCAGGATATGGAATGGCTCCACCAGTGTAGGACCACACTCTTACAAAATGCCAGCGTGAAACAGCAGAATAATGCTGCGAGGTTTTGTATAGTGAGTGTAGAGAATCGGAGACCCTTTTTACTGGTAACGAGTCATACCATCATAACCCTCAGTGGTGACGATGCATCCACATTGTGATTCTTGATTGAGGAAAGATGTAGGTGTCTTTAAGCCTCAGCATCCACTTACCATAAGGTGGAATGTGTACTTGCTTGTCACACTTATTCTATAAAAATTTGTCGTTCGAATACTATAATATTATACGTAGGCCAAAGTACTATTAAGCCTAACTATGGTATGAGGCTGTTAATAAAGACTTATAACAGAAAAATAAATCCATTAAATATAACATATTAATTTGATAGGTATTACTCACATGTTTTTTTTCGCCATTTACTACGATTTTACAATCAAAAAATGCTATATTTAATATTTAAAAAAAGTTGGCAACCATACCCTTGAGATAACTCAAGCGGGGTAACTCCTATTACCTACATTTATTAAGTTAAAGTTATCTTGGTTATACATAATATATTATACGACTTTGACAAGCGAGCACACAGACCACTGTGTGCTCGCATGTTTAATTTCTTCCGACAGCTAATATGAAAATAATTGTACTTAAGACGTTGATATACAATATAAGGCTTAATAACTAATAAATAAAGCTTTAAAATGGCCTTCAATATGCCATCCCTTCCCAAGTCCTAAACTTTTTAATTAGTCAATAAAAATATTTGGGAAATCGGACAAATAGAAATAATCTGCACATCCATAGCGTAAAATCCTAATGCTTATCGAAATACAAACCTTTTTATACATGCTTAAAATACATAATATGAAGTGTAAATAATGATTTCTTATATTTACGCAAACACTACACATTGAATAAAACTACTTTTACGGATTATATCGCGTTTAATAACTTATTTTTATTTTGTGCTACACTGGGACTGAGTCCCCGTGACCATGGGTGCTGTAAAGCAACCGAAACGTCGAGAATTAATAAAAATAAAAATAAGTTATTAAACGCGATATAATCCGTAAAAGAAGTTTTATTCAATATGAAGTGTAAATTTAAGAACATACATTTTTAAGCATAATATTATAAACTTTAAAAGGTGGATTCTACTTTAAAAGCCAGTACATATAGGTACTAAAATCCAATAACATATCTAAAACATGTAGCCAATAGTACCATCTATGTATATTTTCACAAACCTGCGATGATCTAGAGATTTCGCCTAGCCGATGTGTTATCGAAACCCATCATCGGTCACTATCAAACGTCTGTAATGTCGATATGCTAGTCTATAGTAGTACCAGTCACAGCACTAAGGGTTTTGAAAAAAGTTTATCACATGTGAAGCTGACGCGTCACGGGAACAGCCTCGTGCGGTTCACGCTGAGGCTGAAACTCGACTGCCGAGCTTTTGGCTAGACGACGTCTGGATTCGGGAACGTTCGGCTCTAATCGACAGCCCGAAACCCTTCAGGACGAATGGGGACTCTATCGGCGGAGTAAGAGTTACGTAGAGTGAATTTGGATGCTCGTTCAGGCGTTGATGAAAAATGCAATTGAAGGATTTTCCCGTAGTTCAAACGTGATGTACTGAAAAATTGGGCGGCTGCGTGAGTTTTATTGTCGGGTATTGTTGGCGAAAATACTTTGAGACACTCTATTAATATATCCAGAGGATTTTTGTTGATTGTATGCCCTTCGGTACTACTTATTTAACTTTATCATTTTGTTATGGCAACAACGGCAAATATATCCCTTTTGAGGCAATCCATAGTGAGGCCTATGTTCAGCAGTGGACCTTGATGATGGGTGGATGGATGTTATTATACCGTCAGGGTCCTGCCTAGAAGTGTTTCTTAACTTTACGTATTAAATAAATCGACTTTTCTTATTCATTCGTTATACTCAGTGCGATTCAGTTGTCTTAAAATACGTGAAAACTTAATCGAGAATTCCACATAATATATTATATTATCTCCAGTTAGGATTTGAACCACGGGTTCAAAGTGTGTGTATTTATTTTTGCATCCATTACGTGCTATCAAGTTCCACTGCCGATAAGCCTCCCCATAGGTTGCTTTAAGGAGGATATTTGCCATAGTTGCCACGCTTGGTAGAAGCAGTTTTTTATTTTCTTATTGTTATTAGGAAGACGCTACTGGTTTCTGGTTTGTTACTTTTCTGGCTTCCTGGTTTCTTACTCTCTGCCATCTCTTACGACACCCATGAGATGATTTGGAGTAATGGATATTCTTACACTACCACTACACGGTATATTTGTTTAGTTTATTATTTTTCGAACAGTTCCAATAATATTTAGTAGAGCTGTGTAGTAACGGCGTAATAGAATCCATTTAGCCATTATTGTATATAAGTTTATTGTATTTATGTTAATTTTTTTTTCTGATTGAATATACAATATTTTATTATATACAATATTAAAAACTATAATAAAAAAAAACTAAAACTAGTAATTTAATTATCAAACAGTCCTACTCCACGCGGTATCGTGCCAAGAACGCTGGCTGCGTTTCCCCGCTGAATGGCTATACTTAGCCTTTGAGCGAGAAAAGAGCGAGCCCTCTTATCACCAAGCAGCGGATGGGTTCCTTTAAGAACTTCACCGCACGTGGACCCCACGGACCGATAGTCTCTACAGCAAATGGCACAAATATGTAGTCATCTCTCAGAGACTCATATTTGCGCCACTTACTCAGTTCAGCTGCCTCTGATGCCGCCCCGGCTCTAAACGAGGTACCCCTAATTAATAATATAATTAATAATAAATTTTTAATTTTATCAATATGTTTAACATCAGTAGTTTTTTTTTCTGATTTACTATAATGTTTATTTTATTTTTAGCACCTATCACATTAGTTTCCACACGTCCCGGATTGACTGGGAGAGAATGCCAAAAGACATTAAGTCCGCCCTTTGTAATTCCTTTTTTTATTAAGGTGTGCAATAAAGTGTAAATAAATTAATTAAGCCGTCGCGTGAGTTTCGTATAAGGCGACCATGGAAAATGCCAAAAAAATCTATTGGCTTCCAATAGATGGCGCTATAATGATTTCGTTTACACCAGACGCAATATTGGGTATATTGGGTAGACTGGTGACGTGGAGCAGCGTCAAAGGTGCGAGACTTCTGAATACTGAAATATCAATTCACCTGCCAAGCGTGACGATTAAGATGCCTTAATCGTCATGCTTGGCAGGTGAACGTCTACTGTTGGATATAGGTTTTCTTTGTAGGGAGGATGCATATCCTCCCTAAAAAGCAAACAAACCTATATCCAGCAGTAGACGTTTACAGGCTGATGATGAAGAAGTTCATCATCATAACAGTCCTTCATAAGTCCACTGCTGAACATAGACCTCCCCCAAAGAACGCCACAAAGCACAGTCTTAAGAGGTGGCTTAGGAATGTGATTTGATCCATCGACTTTCTACATGTCTCAACAGGTCGTCACTCTATCTAGTGGGGGGGACGCCCTACACTTCGCCTGTCGGTACGAGGCTGCCCCTCGAGAACCATTCTTTCCCATCGGTTGTCGGTACTTCGAGCTATATGGCCGGCCCATTGCCTCTTCAGCTTACTAATCCGTTGGGCTATATCGACCCTCTCCATAGCTCGCTGAGCAAATTTGAGCTTACTCATACGGCCAGCAGTGAAATACCACATCTCAAATCCATAAGTCATCACTGGCAACACGCACTAGTTTTACAATATTGTTTTCAGGTTTTGAGGTATGCCTGACGAGAAGATGTGTCGTAATCTCCCGAACACTGCCCAGCCGAGTTGAATTCGTCGATTGACCTCTCGGTCGAAGTTATTCTTACCTAGTCGGACTATTTGTCCTAGGTAAAAATACTCTTCAACAACTTTGAGCTTAGTGCTCCCAACAACTAACGGCATAGGTGTGACATGGACGTTACACATGACTTTTTTTGTCCATGTTCATCTATGAGACCTATCCGTTGGGAGACACTATTGAGGTAATTGAGCATAGTGCTTAGGTCCTCCAGCGATTCTGCCATAAGGACCATATTGTCGGCAAATCGGAAGGTGAGTGATATACTCGCCATTGACGTTAATACCGTATCCTTTCCAGTCCAGTAGCTTGAAACCGTCTTCCAATGCAGCGGTGAAGAGTTTCCGGGGATATTACGTCACCCTGTCTAACACCTCTCTGCAGTTGGATAGGTGTCGTACTCTGGTTCTGGACTCAGATAGCCATCGTAGTCCTACGACAGTAAACTTGGCACCGCTGAAGGGACTGTAGCACCGCCCAAATTTAGTACAATTTACCGAAGGGTATGTATGTGGTCTATGGTACTAAAGCCTTTTAGGAAACCGGCTTGATCGAGCCTGCAAGCGAGACGATTCGTAATGACTCTCGAAAACAGTACGTAGATGCTGCTGAGAAGGAAAATCGGGCTGTAGTTCCACAAGAGAGCTTCTCACACTCACTTCTGCTCCACGCTTTCGGAGTAATGCCACCATGGAGGACAGAATGAAAGAGCTTCTGAAGGACTTTTATACGTGGTAGAGCCATGCTGCGGCTATATTAGTAGTATATTTGTAGCACGAATAGGTCGACTCGACCGGGGAAGGACCACGCTCTCACAGAATACCAGCGTAAAATAGCAGCTTAACCCTGCTGTATTTCGTATGGTGAGTGTAGAGAACGGAGATCCTTTTACTGGAAAGATGCATTCCATCTTAGTCCTCACGGGTGACAACGCATCTGCATTTTGATTCTTTATTGAGGATAGATGTAAATTTCTATGGGTCACAGCAACCACTTACCATCAGGTAGACTGTGTGCTCAGTTGTCACCTATCCTATAAAAAAGCACTTCAACGCTATCAGAAGCTCCGCTGTAATTCCATCCTCGCTCGGGGCCTTTAAGGTGATAGAGAGCCATTCTAATCTGGCTCAGACTGACGTTCGGGATATCATTAATAGTGTCGGATAAGACTTGCTCTTGGATCGTTACTCACACTTGCGTGTGGCTCCAACTATGACGTGTACAGCTGCCCGTAGAACCTCTCAATCTTACTCAAAATCAAAATCTCAGGTGTCCCAGAAACGATGCTTTCACATTCCGTCTTCAACTTCGACAGTTGGCTCTTTCTGGCAGATATATCTCTGGCAAAGACTTCGAAGCCCTGGTTCCGCTCGATCGCTTCTTCAATACGAGCTGTATTGAAATTGCGTAAGTCTTGCTGCATGCATTTGATGAAGCAGTCAGTATTTATTATTATTACTGTGTTGCTTACTTTATTACATAAGTTTACTATTTTATGTTTATTACTTTGTTTTCCTCTTTATATTTCACTAAAACCAGAGTTGAGTACGTGATAATGCCGAAATGAATTAAGTCCGCCGTACCATTTTAATAATGTTGATAATAATAAAGTGTAAATTATATAATATAAACGAATAAAATAATTTACGTACATGTACTCGTAAATACTGAGAGTCGATCTAAATTAAGTCGTATCATCCGTGCACGTGAAAGGAAAATGAGGCACAAATTTTATTACAATCACAATCCGGCGTATCATTTTCATTAAGTAAGATTCACATCTGACGAAACGTGACTATACAAAATGTAAAACAGGCGCCATTTTACGTATACGTCTATAATGATATATAACTACTTGCTATGGCCATTATTGCAGCCCATCATATCAGTCATTTTTACTTTTACATTATTGCAGTCTTATATTTTATACCAATAATGAGGGTAGCCGGCTTTCGTCACTTACCAAACGAAACATAGAAGTATTATAATGTAACTCTGAAGAGTTCGTTCGCTCAGCTAGTGGCCCTCTTTGAAAAAAAAATCGCGAGGCACGTGCGGCCGACTATCAAAAGAAACCACCAGAGTTGCAAGATATATTGTCGTTTCATATTGGTATGTCACTGTGAAAGATTGCGTTTTCTACCGACTTCAAACAGGAAAGGTACTCAATTCGACTGTATGTTTTTTATGTGTGTTACCTCATAACTTTTTTATGGGTGAACCGATTTCGATGGTTCTTTTTTTATTTGTAAGCTGGTGCTTCACATGTAGTCCCATATAAATTTGATCAAGGTCTGACCAATAGTTTTTGAGTTATTCTTAATAATTTATATTGAAGTCGGTTGTACAAAATTTTTAATTTTTACTTATGTTAAATTATTCTTTACATTTAGTAACTTTTTTTTTTAGTAATTGTTTACATTTAGGAGTTTTATATCTGCCACATATTTGATTTAAATAATGGCTGACTTTTCAATCGTCAGAAAGTTGTCCATCGAATCAATTATAACCTGACCGAATATAAAAGTGAAACTGTTGATCTAGTTTATTCATACAAATGTCTTCTTACTTTGTTTATCCTATGAATAAATTTCATTTGGGGATTGGAAAATCAGCCGTAAATAAATTTAATCTTACATGCCGTTTGCAAAGTACCACCATTACAGTAAATTGACTTAGGAGCTAACTCATTCTCACTGTCATAATGCAGTAGCAGTGTGGCTCTACCATGTATTTTTCTATAGATGTAATTTAATTCATTTACAATGTAATTTAAAAAAATATTAATAACGAGCATCCGCCTCGGCTTCGCCTGGGTGGTATCTATTAATGTAATTTATTTATTCATTTAGATTTTTAAGATGATCATCAGTGACCATTTATTTTATCAATTTATTGCTTTTACAAAAAGTCTGTGTTTCAATTAAAATATAGCCTAGATCACTTGGTATTGCTCTCTATCTATTTTTGAAGTTTCATAGCAATTGGTTAAGCCATTTCGAAAATCAACCCGAACAGATAGGCAGACAAAAACGAAATAATTATAACTTTTAACAAAAAGTAAAAACCGACTTCAAATTGCTAAAAAAGAAGTTATTTATTTGCTGCCCTTAGGAGTGGAATTTTTTCTCCAAATTCATATGGGACTAACCTTGAACTTAACCTATTTAATAAAAAAAAGTATCATCAAAATTGGTTCACAATCTGCGAGGATATCGCGTAACATACATACAAAAAAAAAACACACTCGAATTGAGAACCTCCACCTTTTTGTAGTCGGTTAAAAAATGGTTATTCATATCTTACTGCATGCAAATTACCCTCTGAGTTCAATAAATGGTAGTTATTTTAATAATACAGACGGGCGCAACAATTTTAATTACACGTATAGATTTAATTGTTTACAACGCATCCTAGTTTTATAATGCTCTGGTGTGCATAGTACATTATAACACGTAACTATGTGCCATGTGCCATCAACCACGCGAACATTTCATTACGTTATGTGAAAAATTGATTTCAGACAACTATTTTAATTGAATTCACTGTGAAATTCATTGCTGAGAACAAGGGGTTTGAAAACTGTTTGAAAAAAAAAACGAAAGGAGTAAATCGAATTTACGTATTTGACATCGTTTGCTGGAGGTTCGTTTAAAATGTGAGGATTAATTTAGCCGGGGTTTAATTTTTTACTGGTCGCTCTCACTATTATTGAACACAGAATATTCTAGTCCGTAATGGATCGCAGTTTTTTTAATATTTTGTGTTTTTATCAGGAAGGTGCTGCTTCCTTGAGGGAGCCCTGTGTCCAGCAGTGGACTTAGATGGGCTGTAATGATGATGATTTTCGGCGTGATTACGGCGGCGCAACTGACAAAACTTTTTACGAGGTCCGAACCTATACCAAGAGACGGAAAAGAGAGAAGAGATAATGATGCCCCTCATATTCGAAATGGTTCATTTGAATAATTGTATGAATGAATGTACTTTGAATAAGGGCGGTAAACAATCTGAAGCAGGTCAATTGGGAATCAATCCTATCCAAAACTTATCGATTTAACACCCATGTACGATTCATAACATTTATCGGCACAAAATTAATTCAAAAGAAGAAAAAAATGTCAGATTTAAGTGAAATTTGATTTTAGTACTAAATATGCATACATGCTTACATGATATTTCGAGCCTGGCACTGAGAGGAGATGGCAGAGACTACGGAATTCCATTTGGCGCGACGCAGGCACACCTCCTATGCCTACATGCTCGTCGGTTACTTCTTTTTAGAGAATATGAGTGACAAACGAGCGCACAGTCCACCTGATGGTAAGTGGATGCTGTGACCCATAGACGTCTACATTTATCCTCGATTAAGAATCAAAATGCAAATGCGTTGTCACCCCTGAGGACTAAAATGAAATGCCTCGTTTCCAATAAAAAGGTTCTCCGGTTCTCTACACTCACCATACGAAACACAGCAGCATTAAGCTGCTGTTTTACGCAGGTATTCTGCAAGAGCGTGGTCCGACCCATTCGTGCTACAACCATAACATAGCTGCAGCGTGGCTCTACCACGTATACGCTACTTTGGTACTCTTAATCTAAATTCATATATTATATAGTGTCTGGTGCTGAGTAAAAATAGCTTACATATATCCCACAGCTGGCCCCTTCTGTATCTGCAAAGGTTTCTGTACTAGAATGATTCTGCTGCTAAGTTTAATTTTCGACAGATCACCCATCTGCTGCGTCCACTTGTCATCAGATGGACTATAGTCATCGTACTTTAAAAAAAATCTAAATAAGTAGAGTAGAGTTACAAACATACTGTTAAAATTATTTTCTAAAACATGACACAATATTAATAAATTAACTAATTTCATTTAAGTCGACCATAGAGTTACTAGGCATTTGTAAACTAAACTAAGTTATTGTGTCTTCGGCGTCTTCGCTATATCACCACTGACCATCAGGTGGGATAGTAGTCAAACAGTGACATATAATTGTTAAAAAAAGAAAACAGCATACTTAAAACAATGTTATCTTTGTTTTTTTAAAGAAAAAAATTGTGCGTGTAATTGAGTGCACACGTAAGAAGTCGAACTTCTTTACGACATATCCTTTTTCTTTTATTTATATTTTACATAAGTAGGTTAAATAATAGTATACTCATGCAGCCCCGGCGGTAAAACGTTATTAGAAAACGTGACCTTTTTTATTTTTAATACCGTACAAATTACTCCACTACGTCCATAAAGAAGTTTCACTTCAAAACGCAAACAAACGGACACACTCACCCTATGGTAAGTAGATGTTGTGAACCATAAATATCTAGATCTATCCTCGATTAAAATCAAAATGCAGAATGCAATGTCACCCCTGAGGAATGGGTGACCCGATGGAATGCCTCGTTTCCAGTAAAAAGGGTACACCAGACGCCAGACCACCCTTTTTGCTTAAAGTTGGTTACAGCTGGTGACAGGAGCTGTAACAGCCACTTAACATTAGGTTAACTGTTAACTCTTTTATCACTTTAATGTCCTCTAGACCAAGTTTCGGTCACGGTGCGGTGGTCAGTCTCAGCGGAGTTTAGCCATCTGCCCAAAACAGAATTATAGAGCACGAGTGTGTGCGCAAGAACAAGTGCACTTTTTATTACCTCACTCTCATATTCTAATAGAACGGTAATCCGACACAATCGGAGTTTTAGTTGATTAGGCGCAGGACCAGCAGCTTTACTTGTTTTCCGAGGCACAGGGGTGAAACGGCGCGAAAGCTGCTACTGAGTTTTCTTGTCAAAAACCCAATAACTAATTTTTGGGATATGAACCCGAGACAACATGATCGACAATTGCATTTACCACTACTAGATCAGTGAGACAGTTAATATAGCTATATGATTTTAAAGCAAAACTATCACCAGTATTTCAATTCTCACATTTTTTTTATCAACAACATATGCGTTACTTGTCCAAACATCATTGCAAACGCTACACGGAACTAAATTCAATAATGTAGTATGAATCAAAGGGAAAATAATTTAACTGGTAACATGTTGAGGGAACCAGGCGTGTCTTCCTCGACTACCGGGTGACCGGGGTACACTTTGACCGCGTGACCCGGTCGCGATGTGACCCGGTTATCGTGCAACGGGGTATGCAATGCCCGGGTACCAGCCGTCTTCTTGCATTTCACGATTGATTTACGGTGATACACTCGAAAGTTTTCAACGTATCGCACATATGTTTATAGTTAATCACTTACCTAATTAACTAATTATTATGATATTTTGTAATTAATATCGATATTTAGTTCACCGAAACAATTTTATTTTAAAACCGTGTGAATTGTTTCTTAAATATTCGATTGGAATTTGTACATATCTAAAACTAATAATTATTACCGTTACAGCCTATTAAAAGTCCACTGCTGAACATAGGCCTCCCCTATAGATTGCTTCATAGGGGCGGTATGGGGGTATTTATTTAGTATTTGGGATACAAACAGTGAAATATTACATAGTTACTCAAAAAGTATTTGCCATTAGTTGACACACTAGCAAGACCGCAGTTTTTTTAACAGTTATTATTTAGAAGACGCTTCTGCCCATCTGCTCTGTCAACGACACCCAGGAGACGATATGGGGTAGTGGATATTCTTACACCGCTACTACACGATAATTAATAGTTTATTAGTTTGGTTTTAACATAATTATTCATCATCATCATCAATGTAGCCCTTCACAAGTCCACTGCTGAACATAGGCCTCCCCCAAGGAATGCCACAAAGCACGGTCCTGAGCCACCTGCATCCATCGACTTCCTGCACGTCTTATTAGGTCGTCACGCCATCTTTTTTACATGGTAGAGCCATGCTGCAGCTATATTAATTGTATAGTAGTAGCACGAATGGGTCGGCTCGACCGGGGAAGGACCACGCTCTCACAGAATACCAGCGTAAAATAGCGGCTTAATGCTGCTGTGTTTCGTATGGTGAGTGTAGAGAACCGGAGACCCTTTTTACTGGAAAAGAGGTATTCCATCTTAGTCCTCACGGCTGACAACGCATCTGCATTTTGATTCGCATACGAGGATAGATGTAGATGTCTAAGGGCCACAGCAACCACTTACCATCAGGTGGACTGTGTGCACGTTTGTCACCCTTATCCTATAAAAATAAAATAAAATCTAGTGGGGGGATGCCCTATGCTTTGCCTGCCGGTACGAGGCTGCCATTCGAGAACCTTTTTTCCCCATTGGTTATCGGTTCTTCGCGCTATATGGCCAGCCCATTGCCAATTCAGCTTACTAATCCGTTGGGGTACGTCGGTCACTCTGGTTCTACTGCGGATATCCTCATTTCTAAGTTTATCACGCAGATAAACTCCAAGAATAGCAGTCTCCATAGCTCGCTGAGCGACCTTGAGCTTTCTCAAACGGTCAGCAGTGAAGGACCACGTCTCAGATCCATAAGTCATCACTGGCAACACGCACTGGTTGTACAATCTCGTTTTCAAGTTTTGAAACAGAACGCTGCCCAGCCGAGTTGATTCCGTCGATTGACCTCTCGGTCGAAGTTGGACTTACCTAGTCGGACTAATTGTCCCAGGTAAACATACTCGTCAACAACTTCGAGCTTAGTGCTCCCAACAACTACCGGCATAGGTGTGACATGGACGTTACACATGATCTTTGTTTTGTCCATATTCATCTTAAGACCTATCCGTTGGGAGGCACTATTGGGGTCATTGAGCATAATTCTTAGGTCCTCCACCGATTCAGCCATAAGGACTATATCGTCGGCAAATCAAACAAGGTGAGTGATGTACTCGCCATTGATGTTAATACCGTATCCTTTCCAGTCCAGTAGCTTGAAAACGTGTTCCCCTGCAGCGGTGAAGAGTTTCGGGGATATAACGTCACCTTGTCTTAAAGCTCTCGGCAGTTGGATAGGTTTCGTACTCTGGTTCTGTACTCGGATAGCCATAGTAGCCCTACTGTAAAAACACTTCAGCACTTCGATATACCGACAGTCAACGTGGCACCGCTGAAGAGACTGCAGCACCGCCCAAATTTCGACGGAATCAAAGGCTTTCTCCTAGTTCACATACGCAAGACATAGTAGAAAATTGTACTCTTCGGTCTCCTGGACAATTTGCCAAAGGGTATGTATGTGGTCTATGGTGCTAAAGCCTTTTCGGAAACCAGCTTGTTTGGGAGGCTGGAAGTCGTCAAGTCAGCGTGCGAGACGATTCGTAATGACTCTCGAAAACAGCACGTAGACGCGGCTCAGAAGGGAAATCGGTCTGTAGTTCTTCAAGAGCGCGTTGTCGCCTTTCTTGAAGAACAAGACCACCGCACTTCTGCTCCACGCCTCCGGTGTAGTGCCACCATGGAGGACGGAATTAAAGAGCTTCTAAAGTACTTCAAGTACCGGTTTTCCACCCGCTTTCAGAAGCCGCTGTAATTCCATCCTCACCCGCGGACTTGCCGTTTTAAAGGTGCCATTCTAATCTCGCTTCGACTGGCGTCCGGAATATCATCGTAATAGTGTCGGATAAGACTTGCTCTTGGATCGTCGATCTCTTCTTCCAGCTCAAGGTGCGTGCGTTATATGTTGCCAGGTCGAGTCGTCTTAGGTGGCAACCGAATCTCCACCGGAGATTCTTAGCACCCCCCTGCCCCGCCGTTATCATGGTCGCCACCGTAGACAGGAATAGCGGGGCCGCCGAGGACTGGGGGCCGTCTCTTTGTAACTTTATTCATAGGGGGTATATTGCCATAGTTGCCAAGCTTGGCGAGCGGTTTGGCAACCGCAGTTTTTTTTTTGTTATTTTGCTGTTATCAGAAAAATGCTGCCACCCATCTTCTGCCTAAGTTTCCCTCTGTCGCCTCTTACGACACCCACGGGAAGATATGGGGTAGTGGTATTCTTACCCGCCACTACACGGGATCACATCATTATTAGTTTTGTTTAAATACATGTCATAGTCACCAAGTTCGCCAAGTGTTGGCGATCAAAATGTAATATCTATTCAACGCAACGAGTGGTAAAATTCAAAATTTTGTACAACCGACTTCAATATAAATAAAATAAGAACATCATCAATGTAGTCGAAGTCAATTAAATACGCATTATTAAGGATAACTCAAAAACTACGGTCTTGTCTATCTTGTCAAATTTATATGGAACTACATGAGAAGCACCAGCTTTCATATAAAAAAAAATTATCAAAATCGATTCACCTAGAAAAATGTTCATTACCTCAGAACATTTTTCTAGGTGAATCGATTTTGATAATTTTTTAACATACATTTAAAAAATATGGTCGAGTTGAGTACCTCCTCCTTTTTTTGAAGTCGGTTAAAAAGCAGCCCTTTTACTTTCCGGGATATATCTTTGGAGTACAATGACCTTAGAGAGACCCTGAGTCCTAGGCCAAAGTAGTTGCCAGGAAATTAGATAACATTGCACAGGGGTGGCGGTACTTCACGCCGGAATAGTTTATTACCGCAAAAAAGCAAAGCGCAAGTCCTGTCGTGCATGGAGTACTGATGTCATATATGGGCTGGAGCTGCAAAATGCCGCTTAGCGGCGTTGGATTCAATGGAGACGCGTACTAAGAGGCAACTAATTTTGTTTTCTTATATTTACGCGAAGACTACACATTAAATGAAACTAATTTTTACGGATTATATCGCGTTTAATTTAAACTTTTTAATTCCCGACGTTTCGGGTGCTTTACAGCACCCATGGTCACGGGGGGGACTGAGGTGTTTGACCTCCCGATGTCATAGTTAGCCCGGCTACCTTCAGTTTTTCAGCTTTTGTTTGGTCTTAAGCACTGGCGCTGCGAAGGCAGTACTATAGGATTAATTTCGGAGAGTGCTAAGGAATAATATGATTTAATTCCTCCTTACCCTTTCCATTATCGGACAACTTGTTACTTGGCACATCTCCATCTCTTTGTTTTTGTATCATAGCATTAGAACTAAAAGATTTGCTTCTTCGTTAAGTAATGCTTACAGCAAAGGAGTCAAACAGTTTTCTATCATCTGCCTTTCCATTCGATTGCAATGTGCGCGTCTTCAAAGCACGAGTGAGAAGTCCTTTGTTTAATCTAAGTCAGTTTGTTTTACCACAGTGGTAAAATTGTCGAACACTGGCTTATAAAAATTAAAATAATGCCAAAGTCATGAACCTTTACGGTTCTCCTCGTGGCTAATTAAATATTTTTAATCTGGAGCTATTTGTGATGGTTATACCGCTATGGGATTATAAGATACTAGCGATCCGCTCCAGCTTCGCAAGGGTGATTTCTAAATCTAGACAACAGCTCCACCTACCGGATCCAATTACTCTAAACTATTCTCGAATCAACTTAATCACACACACAAAATTTTATCAAAATCGGTCCAGCCGTTTAGAATGAGTTCAGTCACATACACACGGACAGAAGAATTATACATGTAAAGATAAGCTATGAGATTTTTGTGACAAACGGGTATCTTTCATACGTGGTAGAGCCATGCTGCAGCTATATTAGTAGTATAGTTGTAGCACAAATGAGTCGGCTCGACCGGGGAAGGACCACGCCCTCACAGAATACCAGCGTAAAATAGCAGCATAACAGTGCTGTGTTTCGTATGGTGAGTGTAGAGAACTGGAGACCCTTTTTACTGGAAAAAGAGGCATTCCATCTTAGTCCTCAAGGGTGACAACGCATCTGCATTTTGATTCTTTATTGAGGATAGATGTAGATGTCTATGGGTCACAGCAACCACTTACCATCAGGTGGACTGTAAGCTCGGTTGTCACCCTATCCTATAAAAAAAATGTTACCTACAATTGAGAACTTTCGATAATACATATTATAAAATGTCATCAGATATTCCAAAAGAATATCATCATGATATGTATGAATAATTTGCGCCCTCATGACCTTGTGGCTGTTCAAAACAATTGCTTAATTAGATGGATGAATTAGTTAGTGGGGCCCGGGATTCTATCGCTATTCTGAAGCAAATTAATCTCTTTATAAACCACTGCTAGGTAAAAACATACAGTTAATTTCGAGAAAGTAATAAATTCGGAGAGCATATCGCATTGTTTCAGTACAAATTAGAGAACATAATTAATTATTGAAACATATGACAAAAATTCATGCAACATACATTTTTTTAAATAATTAATGTTATAATTTTGTTTATTTCCATTTATCTAGTTGCAATTTTCTTTGCATGTTATAAATATAATACTTTAAGTGTAGTTTGTGCCCACGAAAAGTACTATAATACATCATATAATGCTTGCTTATGCTGCAACACATGCTTGACAGAAAAAAAATCTCGAGCAGTAAAATCACTAACATTATAAAGTTACGTTTAAGCTGTTTAGAACTTAAACGTGACGTAACATTGAGACTGAAGATGAATCCAATATTATCACGTTTTTTAATAGCATTAAATTGAACGCTAAAGGTCTACCTGTGGCATAGCACTATTGCAGTTTTTGGACAACTGTTACAAACTTCTAACAAAGAAAGTTGCAGGTGCATTGTCACTTCTAAAGAATAAGACAAAATATTAGGTACATTTTCAAAAAAACACGGTAAAAACGATTGCTAAAATTGGCAATTAATAAAAAAAATGAACTAACCAAACATATATATTTCATAAACGTATCATTTAAGACAACAAAAAAAATTAATTAATAAAAATAAAAGGGTCACATATTGAGTAAACAACATACATTAATTCCAAAGTAATGTATCGGATTTCATTTGCAACTATAATTTATTGGAAATTGTACTGTCAAAAGTGATTCCATCAAGTCCTATTGCATTCATCATAAAACCATTTTGTAACTCCTTTTCAAACGTCCTATATTCGGTGTCCGAATTATTAATAAATTCAGGCGACTGCAACATAGAAATACAGCCAAAGCCTCTGCCAACCAATTTGACCACTCGTTTTACACTCATCAATTCCTTCATTAGTTTCTTAATTAAGTTTGTCTTTGAATCCAATAATGATCGCAACTTCAAGTTTTCTAATTGAAGAGCAAAATTTTTTGTTTGCTCTCTTATCTCCCGTTGATGAGCCCGATCTAATTGTCTTTTTAACTCAACCGCAACTGTTTGAAAAGATTCTCTTATTTCATCTGTGTTTGTTTTTGCTTCGTCTAATTTTCTCTTGAGTCTTTCTACTTCTTTACTTAGGCTCCTGATTCGGTTATCTGTATTCACATATGAGGTATCTGTCATTTTTTTACGTTTCCCAGTTACGCCCTTAACAATAATTTCCACGGCTGTAGTATCATTTCGGAAAATCTCATAAGGAATGTTTTGGTTATTCTTTGTAAAGTTACTTTCCGCTCGCCGATTTTGACAGTTGAAAGGGTAATTAATTGCCTTACCACCATCCGTCATTTCATTGTCATAGATAAACCTACACCTTAAAATAATATATTTTTATAAAAACGAGACGAAGAAACCAAATTAATTAAGTATGCAAAAAAAATTAGTTAATTATGGTGACAAACAAAGATAATATGTATTCACTAGGTTCTTCTAATTAGAAATACAATTGTTACTTTTTTAATAATCTAAAATCGTAGATGTCATCAATGCATAAATATACATAGTACTTATATACTCTTTGCTTTTAACCTCTTAATTTTTAACAAATAGATTCTATAGAATAGCTTAAGAGCTGGTTCAAGTATCTTAATTTTTCCGTAGTTTGTTTAACTTTTTTAAATCTTAAATTAATTCAAATGTTAGGGCTTAATTTGTATAAATTAAGCCCCCACATTGCGCTTACTATTTTAAAATATTGTCTCCTTGTACCGAGATTTACATACTTACTCCGCTCGAGTCCAGTCCGGAAATGTTTGGATATTTTAAAAGATATTGATAAAAATCTTAAAATAGCTATAGAAAAAATTCTAAATTTAACTTTAAATACAACAGCCTGGACTCAAGCTACTTTACCTATAAAATTTGGTGATATTGGTGTGAGAAATCTTTCTAGCGTTGCATTGCCTGCTTTCCTTGCTTCCGTGCATAGTGTCAGTAATTTATGTAACATAATTTTAAATAATAAAGTAGACCTGTGCTTTGCTACGGAGGCAGGGCGAAAATGTTCCACTAGAAGTCAACCAACAAAAACAGTGGGATATTCCGTTGGTACAGAGGGTGCAGAAAGATTTGTTTCATAATTTCCATAGTGACCAAGATAAGGCACGCCTTCTAGCTGTTTCGACTAAGGAATCTAGTCACTGGTTACACGCTTTACCATCAAGTAATCTCGGCACATTACTTGATGGGGAAAGCTTGCGCATCGCTGTAGGAATCCGACTAGAAGCGGCGATTTGTCAACCCCATCAGTGCCCCTGTGGTCGGCAGCGTCGACAAGTTTGGGCTCCACGGACTTTCTTGTAAGAAAAGTGCTGGTAGGTTTTCACGGCACGGTTCTTTGAACGATGTCATCCGAAGGGCTCTCGTCTCTATAAATGTTCCCTCGGTTTTAGAGCCTTGTAGAATATTTAGAGACGATGGCAGGAGACCCGACGGTATGACATTGGTCCCTTGGGAGAGAGGTAAAGCTCTAGTGTGGGATGCTACTTGCGTAGACACTTTGACGGCCTCTCATCTCAGGGGTACTCGTTCAGAGCCGGGCCGGCATCAGAGGCAGCTGAACTGACTAAGTGGCGCAAATATGAGTCTCTGAGAGATGACTACATATTTGTGCCATTTGCTGTAGAGACTATCGGTCCGTGGGATCCACGTGCGGTGAAGTTCTTAAAGAAACTCCATCCGCGGCTGGTCGTTGCTGCTGGTAATAAGAGGGCTGGCTCTTTTCTCGCTCAAAGGCTAAGTATAGCCATTCAGCGGGGAAACGCAGCCAGCGTTCTTAGCACGATACCGCGTGGAGTAGGACTGTTTGATAATTAAATTACTAGTTTTAGTTTTTTTTATTATAGTTTTTAATTTTGTATATAATAAAGTATTAAATTAGTAAAAAAAAATTAAAAAATTAAAATGTTCCTCTGAAATGTCTCCTGTTAGTTGATTTTATGGTGTATTTTTTTATAGAATTAGGGTGCAAACGAACACACAGTTCACCTGATGGTAAGTGGATGCTGTGAACCAAAGACATCTATATTTATCCTCGATTAAGAATCAAAATGCAGATGCGTTGTCACCCCTGGTTGGATGGTTTGCTCGTTTCCAGTAAAAAGGGTTTCTGGTTCTCTACATTCACCACACGAAACACGGCAGCATTAAGCTGCTATTTTACGCTGGTATTCTGTGGAGCGTGGTCCTTCACAGTCGGTTCTCCAGTGCGGCAGTGATGCAATATAACAAGCGAAAACTATTAGACCCTTAAGACAACTGGAGACATATTCCATATACATATATATATATATATATATATATATATATATATATATATATATATATATATATATGAACACTACGGTATTTTTTTAAATGCATAGCAAACCTGAGCAGACTGACTCCTACAAGCTTAGTCATTTATTTTTTACCACTGGTTCGGGAAAAACCTCTATCTTGGGAACAACCAACAAGAAACCCAGCAAAAATATTTTTTTTAACTATACCATTAAATATAACATTTAGTAACACCATGGTAGCAATCACCCCATAACAAGAAGTTATTAATCATTTTTTAATATTACCGCAAACCATTTATACAATCTTTGTTAAAATAAATAATTAAAATAATAATAATAGTGGCAATGAAAACATTCCCGAACAAATCTCAATAACGTTAGCCAATCTTAACGGAGACTAAATATCTGCGCAGGATGGGATCATAGTGCAAGGCTGTGTACGCAAGCACAGGTGCTTTCTCTATTCTTTCACTATTATAGACTGATAGGACAGTAATCTGACACGATTTAAGAGAAATTAGGTGCAGTACCAGCAGCTTTACGTGTTCTCCGAGGCACGGGGATGAAACACCGCCAACTGACTCCGGGCTGCTATTGAGAATTTCGTAATAGTTAAACCCAATAATTGATGTCAATAATAATTTTCTTTTTGTAATCGGATAAAAATGGTAATGCAAAAAGAACAGCTACCAACTAAAAACATAGAACTTTTCAACGTACAAGACATAGATAATTACATAAAGGACATAACAAATATTATTCGAAAAGTCAGCAGCAAAGTATTTAAACATAAAGGAATAGCTAAAACACATATTCCACGGTGGAATTCCGACCTAGAAATACTTAAACTTGGCGTAATTAAACTGCATCACGGAATCCAGACACTGAAGCGCAGCAGGAAACCTCTATACCATATATTACTGGAAAGGAAACTGTTAAAACAAGAATATTTCGACACCATTTTAAGGAATTTTGCAGGAAGCAAGGGAAGGAAAATATCTGGTCGTTAACAACCAGGCTTTTAAAGAATTCTCCACAACCTGTGCTTCCATCTACAATGCGAATAAATTCAACAAACTTCACCACATCATCTAAACTTTAGATTATAAATAAACGGCTCATGTGCTCCTAAACAAGTTTTATCCTAATGACACAGAGGATTACACGGAACCACAAAAACTACTCAGACAAAGTATGTCTTGTGAGCCAAACACCTCAGATGATCGTCTCCTTACAGAATAAGAAGCAATCGACTTAAATTCTCTTAAAGTCTGTTTATTATTTAACCAATAACTAATAAGCAAATAAAAAACTACTTCTTTTCTACTTATTCCGGATGGCCAACCTTTTTCGACGGTCACCGCTTGGACTGTTCGGACCCAAGACCACATGATCGGCAGTCGCGCTTACGACTAAAACACGGTCGCGGAGCAGGATTTTTTTTATTGCTTTGCATTTTTAAACTTAATTCCCATCACAAAAAGTTTTATTTCTATTGCAACTAAGATATTTTCAGGACCTTTTGAACAGTATTTGTGATTCGAAAACCGAGTTTATTCTCAAGTCTAAAGGCTGCTGTTGTTTTTTTAACCGACTTCAAAAAGGAGGAGGTACTCAATTCGACTGTACCTATTTTTTTTTGTGTGTTACCTCATAACTTTTTTCTAGGTGAACCGATTTTGATGATTTTTATTTGAAAGCTGGTGCTTCTCATGTGGTCCCATATAAATTTGATCAAGGTCTGACCAGTAGTTTTTGAGTTATCCTTAATAATTTATATTGAAGTCGGTTGTACAATTTTTTTTTTATTTTACCACTTGTTAATAAGAAGCGTGGTGGTGGTTACAACACATTCAGTCTTGACAAATAAGTAATTTTCGAAAGCAGGACTAATACTTTAAGGTCTACCGCATACCTATAATTGTTAAATCGATCAAACTATGTAGTCAAGTTGTGTGCTTGTGACGTATTAATGACTATGAAACTGTTTAGTCGATAGTGGTGGTAGTCATGCTGTCGATCCAGGTAGTATAAATTTACTAGTTTTCTCTATCGGGCGGGCTTTTTGCAGCACTCAATTGTACTCATCTTTATATACATAAAAATAAAATTGAAGTGTCTGTCTGTATAAATCGAAATGACTAACCCTTTTTTTCAAATACCTGTATGTTTTTCCGGGCTAATCTTCGTAATTGATGAATCGATTGTAATGAAACTTCACGAACAGATAGAGAGAAATACCAGGAGTGATCTAGGCTATATTTTATTCGAAAAAGTTGAAGATCATTTTGTGAGAAATAGAAAAATTGATAAAATAAATTGTATTTGATGTCTTTGTTAAATCTAAATAACGCCACATAGTACTTAAAAATTATAATTTCCATGATAAATAAGAAAGTACTCGCTTATGCTTTTCTTTATATAATGCATAATAGACAAAATAGATAAAGAAATAATATATTATGTCGTTACAACGGCGGCGCTAGATAGAGCACAGATTAAATAATAAATAAATTTAACAACAACTCTGCAGCACAATATATTCAAAATTTTAACGATGAAACGATGTTACTAGATCCTACACATAAGTACTCGTATATTAATAAATTTAAATTCTCACATACTTTCATGTATTTTTCTTTCAGAACCTCATAAATTGCATTATAGGTTTCAGGTATTATTGAGCTCAGGGCTTGTTTTGAAATAATTGTGCTGTATTGTAGATCAGTGTACGATCTTCCCGTTGCCAGGTAACGTAGCGTCACTTTCAATCCCTCATCCACACTAAATTTTTTTTATAGGATAGTGTGACAAACGAGCACACAGTCCACCTGATGGTAAGTGGTTGCTGTGGCCCATAGACATCTACATCTATCCTCGATTACGAATCAAAATGCAGATGCGTTGTCACCCGTGAGGACTAAGGTGGAACGCCTCGTTTCCAGTAAAAAGGGTCTCCGGTTCTCTACACTCACCATACGAAACACAGCAGCATTAAGCTAATATTTTACGCTGATATTCTGTGAGAGCGTGGTCCTTCCCCGGTCGAGCCGACCCATTCGTGCTACAACTATACTACTAATATAACTGCAGCATGGTTCTACCACGTATAAAAGATTTTATATATTTTGATAATAGATTTTATAATAGATTTTCTCATCACTGTATCTTGTTTTTCTAATTTAGACGTTACCAAACGTAGTAAGTTCTTGTATAGAAATATGTTTATTTGTATTAGACATAGTTATCAAATTAACATGACTGTGACGTTCTCTTCTTCGCAACATTGGCCTAACCCAACGACGACGACGCCTTCTTCGCGTAGATTTTCCCCGACAGTAAATGTAGCAGGCGATGCCCATCACAACGAATCGTCCATTCGGTTAGATTTTCAGACGGATTTGAATCGAAATCCGATTCTCAAATAAATCGAGATTTAAAAGATCGATTAAAATTGATCTTTTTTAATTTAATTTTCGAGTTTGTATTTACACTACCAACAATATACAACAAAGCAATAACAAACGTAACTTTTTTTATTCATTAATCCATTAATAAGAGGCGAAAGAAATTGAGCACACAGTCATATCGCCAGTTTTCAAATAATTAAGTGAAAATCTTTGATTTTTACGTGTTTGGATACACTCAGCTAATTGTAAATAATTTTATGGTTGTTATCAAAACAGAAAAAAAATCGTATCTAGATGTCTAGGGTGAAATATGGATTCACTACTAAATATCGATTTATAAATGGAACAAGAAATCGATTAATCGATTCCAGATCGACATGACTAGTCGGTGTACCGTTCCAGTGCACGGTACACGTTCCTTGTTACATATTGGCGGCTATGGCAAATTACCCCTATGAGGCAATATATGGGGAAGGCCTATGTTTAGCAGCGGACTTAAAATAGGCTGTAACGGTAAGTGTTTGTTGTAATAGTAATAAGATAAATGTAATAGTAGGAGGAAAAAAGACGGAACAGTTTTTTAATTTTATCTCGGCGGAACTCGGGTGCTCCGTGCGATGTTTAGGGCAGCGTTGCTGTGGTGAGCGATATTTGCGTAAATAAATAAAAATTCAATCATAGGTATATACTTTATTACGCTATCTTTGACCAACGCCATTTTTATTGAAAACAACTTCGCCATAATATTCGCGATATATCGAAATTATAACGTAAAACGTAATTTTCGCACATTCGACTTTGTGGAGTATGAAAATTTGTTTCTCTACATGATTTATAGTGATAACTCACACTTTATACTTCATTTTCAGTTCCTTCTGATTACTTTATTTCATGCGTGAACGAAATGTATAAAACTGTTACGAGATAAAATATAAGCAAATAACTTTTAAAAACAGTGTAATTATTTACCTTTTATATAAAAAACTAATCAACAACATTTCTTTTGTAACTACTTAATTTTTTTTAATTGTAGTTGCCTCTTGCACTCACGCGACGAAGGAAATAGACTTAAGTATATAATAAACGGGACGAACGGTAAAGGCGCAACCTCGTCATTTGAAATACATTCTCTTAATTTAGAGAAGCGTAATTTAGTAACGAATCTAATACAATACATTACATTTTTTTAACGAAATATTAACGAATAATTCTAATTAACTTTAATAAAAACGAAACTAATTCAACTAAAATTCTAAATAAAATTTAGAATTTTTATTGTATAATTCTTTTAAAAGACATGTAAAAAAGAATTATTCTTAGCACTTTTATGTATTGTTCTGAGTAAACGTACGTTTGGTTCTGACCCCTCAGAACCAAAGAGTATATGATTATATACCCCTCAGAACCAAAAAGTATATGATTATATACTCTTTGGTTCTGAGGGGTCAGAACCAAATATAACTCTTTGGTTCTGAGGGTTCCCTTCTAAATTTTACCATACTCTTTGGCAAGGTCTACAAATTTCACGGGGAGACCGATGTGGACCGGTGGGACTAGATAGATTAAAAAAAGTAAGAATTTATAGTAATTTACGTTCCGTTTCAGGTATTAATTCGTGATTTATGAATATTTTAGAAAATGATTTTAAATATTTCTACGCAGCTCCGGCAGCTAACATTGCATGGGGGCGCTTAAAATAAGCCCCCTTGATCCCCCATAGTGACAGACTCCTCAAAATGATTGAACCTGCAACTGTACTATAGAAATGGAAAATGCGCGTTAATAAAAAAAAAATCATTTTAAATGTTAATCGTTCTTTAACATTGCAATGAACGCCACAGTTTCATTTCCAGGTCAATTGACCCGCTTTCAGACAGGCATGCATTAACTGAAGAGCTAAAAACAAAGGTACGTCGCTAAAAGGGCAGATTTAAAGGCTCCATCCGGGTTGGGTGTAACAACTAGGGCGTGTGATTGCTTCCCGGACTACGGTCTCGATTATAATGCAGCTGACACCGATGTTTAAAAGGAAAATGCAACATAAACTATGTACTTCGAGTTTAAAATTGTTCGTTTAAGATCCTGTTATTTATTATTCTCTTATTTCTGTTTAGATGATATTTCATAAACTATGTGAGAATGATTAAAACTACTTTTACAGATTTTATCGCGTATAATCATACTTATTTTTAATTTTCGACGTTTTGGGTGCTTTTCAGCACCGATGGTCACGGGGGACTGTAAAAGTAGTTTTATTCAATGTGTAGTGTTCGCGTAAATATAGGAAATCATTAACTATAAGAAATATAAAAAAAAGTTTCCAACAGACCTTTTTTTGGTTTGCAATTTAGCACAAAAAATTTCCTAAACATTATCTTTTATTTCTTAGTGTTGATGCTAAATCGATTTTTAACATGTACTTCAACATTGTTTTATAACAAAACTATGCGTGTTATTAAGACACGAATAACCATTTTTTAAAGGCTAATCTTCGTAATGGCAGATTGTACATATAGTAACAGATTGTGATGAAACGTCACAAACAGATAAAGAGCAATGCCAGGAGTGATCTAGGCTATATTTTATCCGTAAGACTTGAAGAATTTTTTATGGAATCCAAAAACTGATGAAATAAATGTTTTTTAGACATTTATCTCATAAGCTATATGAGATATAAAAAGAGTTCCGAACAAAACTTTTTCGATTTGCAATTTTACACAAAGAAGGTCCTAACACTTTATCTTCTATGCCTTATAGTGTTCACGGTCCTTGTCCTGGTCCACAACTTGACTTACGTAATTATTGACGTACGTCAAGCCTACTCATTGTCGTTTTGCATTGTGCGTCGTGCATGACCTTGGCGGGACGCACAGTAACATGGACCGTGAATAAGACGCTTTAGAATATACACCAGTATATTCTAAGTATATGGTTTTTATGCAAATTCGATTTTTTTTGAAGTTAAAACTTCTTCAGGCACGTTGGGCACTTTTGGGATGGGGCAAAAGCACCGAACTCGCGTGATCGTCACGCTCAGATTCATAAAATTGATGAAAGTAATGTTGAAAATCCAATTGATTAAATTTCATAAAATTTATATATATTTATAAATTTGTTTGTATTATATAGATAATAATCATTCTTTTTCATGTAAACCAGCACATTAAATGAAAATTTTATTACTATATTAATACGTTGTTAAAATAATTTCTAATAAAAAACACTTCCTAAAAAAATATTTCTTTACAACCCAAAAATAATGTTTACAACTTCGTGAAGCTAAGGGTGATGCCACTCCAATCGATCGATCGTCGATCGATGCCATTGATCGATATGGATCGATCATCGATGTCGATCGATACAACGTTGTTCAATCATCGATCGACGTCGATCGATTGGTGTGGTAACACCCAAAGAGAATATAATCACTACGTTTAGTAACACCCTAAGAAGTTTTCACTTTTGACGTCCAATCCTACGACTGACATTTTTTTACTTTAACGTCATTTTACAACTATGGATTAAAAATATAGCGATATAACTTTTTTTAAGTAAAATTAATTGATCTTCAATTATTATTTTAAACACATCACACATAGTTTTCGAGATAATAGCGAAAAACTGAGTTTACAGTGGTTTTACGATAATCGAACTACTTGCCTAACACTAATGTAGATCTTGTTTATTGTTTAAGTTCTACACGAACCTTTAACGTGGTAGAGCTATGCTGCAGCTATATTATGGTTGTAGCACGAATGGGTCGGCTCGACCGGGGTAGGACCACGCTCTCACAGAATACCAGCGGAAAATAGCAGCTTAATGCTGCCGCGTTTCGTATGGTGAGTGTAGAGAACCGGAGACCCTTTTAACTGGAAACGAGGCATTCCATCTTAGTCCTCAGGGGTGACAACGCATCTGCATTTTGATTCTCAATCGAGGATAAATGTAGAATTGTAGATGTCTATGGGCCTCAGCATCCACTTACCATCAGGTGGACTTTGTGCTCGTTTGTCACCCTTATTCTATAAAAAGAAACAAATAAATTTGCGATTAAATGCTAGTTATATAACCCTTTCGGACCCGCGCTTAAACTACTAAGAAATTTGTAATTTTACTTGAATCTTAGGTAATTTCAGGCCGCAGATTACGAATACGCTATAATTTTCCAGATTTTCAGCCGCCATCTTGAAAATTCATAACAATTGTATCAAACTAGGCCCTTCATTTCCTACGTACAATTGTGAAGGTCATAATTGTATCATACTGGGCCTTTCATTTCTACGTACAATTGTGAGTGTCACAGTTGTATCAAGTTGGGCCTAATGCCTCCTTTTTACGTTTTTCTTAAAAGAGACCATGAATGAAATGAACATGAAAGTTACAAAATATTTATTATAAATCACAAACACAACTTTGTACTAGTTTTACAGTAATAATAATCAACAAATGCTTTAAATGAGATCAACTTAACATGAAATGCGATCAATTTTCTCAAAGTTTAATAATAGTATTAATTAAATTCAGTCTTTGTTGTGAAAATCAAAAAAACAATTGCGGTTTTTGTTGAGGCACAAGTAAATATCACACTTTGAGCAACGACAACGACTACGACTAGTGCAGCCAGGAGCACGACAGCAACGAGGCTGCTTCAGAGTGTCGAAGACTGGCCAATGATTAAAACCGTCGTACTGTCGGTCGACTGTGGGAAGAGACTTCACTTAGAAGAGATAGGCATATCAGCGAATTCCAAATCTTCCTTGGTCTCTTTTTGGAGGACCATTTAGAATATGGTCACTAATAGATAACTGAACACCAGCAATCCATGATGTCCTTAGATTTTCGATTCTGGGCTTTGCAGTCAGCACGATACTCGAACCAAGAATTTACTATAGCCAGGTCAAACATGTGATGATCACCTTCACAGGCCACTTTCTGGTTTTACGCCATGTTCGATAAGCTCCATCATCTGGTCGCAAACATCAACACCACCCATGAAAGTGTTGTAATTTTAACTATGGCTGGACATGAGACTTCGATGTACCGTTTCTCTTTTATCCCATCTTGACACCTGGGTTCGCGGCTCTGCTCCAAAAGCAGTTGAGACCATGAGTACCCCTTTGTTGTCCTTCCATTTTACGACGCTCAAGGTGTTTTCCCTGTTGACAACCTCCTCATCTTCTCCTCTAGCCATCCTATTATCCTTCTTGAATTCATAGAGCGTTTTCTTTTAGTATTAAATCGATTGGCCATCAAAGTTCCTGTTCCTTCTATTTTCTTTTAACTAACTCTTCATCAACGGCAGTGAGGAGAAATACCTATCGAAATAAATAAAACTGCCTTCTGGGAGTGTATTGGCCAAGCGTAATACAACAGCAGCACCAACTCCGAAATGCTCCGAATCGGGTAAGTTTGTAGTAGAGCCTTGATAAATTTCGAAGTCTAGAACTTGTCCCTTGGAGGTAGTTAAAACGAAATTCTTCAATCCTGCTGGACGAGGTTTGTTTTTTACGACTACTTTCAAATCGCATCGACCTTCAAAAGGTATCATTTGTTCATCGATTGAATAGTTACCAGCATCTCTTGGCAACTGCAGGCACCTTTTTCGGACGGCATCAATGACAGGCTGCACCCTCCATAATCTATTTTTGGTTTGTTCTTCAGTCTGATTCACCGCTGTCACGTCTACACAATGCAAGTTTGTCCTGAGAAGGAAAACTGTTCCTAGACATTGCATTTGCAATCGGGTTATACCTGTATTTTTCGTTCCAAATCATCTTCAGTCTTGGAAATTTTATACACCCAACAATGGCATGTATTCCGAAAACTTCTTTATATCTAGTAAAGAACAAACAGGTTTCATTTGTATACCAGTATTGGCCATATAATATTGATTTGTGGTCAAAGCCATCTGTTCCATGAGCTCGTCAGTAAAATAGCGCCTGAAATATTCGTATGGGGTTTTAATATCTCCTGGGTCACGAACAGCATCTTCTGAAGAGGTTTGCCATTGAAGGGCTTCTTCTGCCATCCTGCTAGCATACTCAAAGGTATGTTATCGTCATCATTTTCTTCGCCTTCATCAGAAGAAGAGGAACTTGAATGTTCAGGGTTTCTTCAATAAAGTAGTCCTTATCGATTTCGTCGTTGCCATCGCCCTCGTCCCCAGAGTCATAAAGCATCTCTTCGATAGCAGCGTCGTTTAAAAGCGGAAACATAGTGCGGAAACTGCGAAAATTAATAATCATTGGAAACTTAAAATACGCATGAGGTTATGTAGGGCCCACGTTGAAACAATTGTGTCAATAAAGTTCGTTAATCCGTTAAGCCAAAGCGTTTGCTTGCCAATAGTCACTGTTATCACAAAACATCCTATGTTTAACTATTTTCTAATCAATAACTCGTATATTACTACACTTTCAAAATAAAACAATAGTAGGTACTTACTTTTGCCAAGTCGGAGAGCGCAATCAGTCACGAAGTGTACAGGTTGAAACCTGCTCGCAGACTGCGCGTCGGACAAAATTTGCGCGGAGGTGAAAGTTCGCTTCCCGCATAATCGTACAATACTGGGCCCGTCCACTGCCAACGTAAAACCAATGAGCTATACTGACTTTGTGACCCGCACAATTGTATTAGAGCGGTCCGAAAGGGATAATAAATTGATTACTACTTATTCGCTTTCGTGTGAAGATTTGTATTTTTTTCATTACAGCAAAAAAAATACGTCATGCTATATATATAAAATTTCATATATTTATACTTCATGTCATAACATGAAGTTTAAATATATGAAATTGCGATATTTTATGGTAATACATAATATAATTCCTTTTCTTTTTTAATTTGTCTATAATGAAGACCACAATTGAGCAACGCCTTCTTTTCAGTTTTCCACCCTTCCCTATATTATTATTTTCCTTTATATTTACCGTTACCGTTACCGTGACAGCCTATCAAAAGTCTACAGCTGAACATAGGCCTCCCTCATAGATGCCTCATAGGGGGGATATTTACCATAGTTGCCACGCTTGGCAGGCGGGTTGGCTGCAGCTTTTTATTTTTAGTTGTTATTGGGAAGAAGCTGCTGCTCATCTCCTGATTTGTTTCCCTCTGTCGCCTCTTACGACAGCCACGGGAAGATATCTTGTCTTTACGTGGCTATTAAAAATTATGTTGCTTAGCCGAAGTCCCTGCGAGCGAAACCGCTGGTACAAGGCTGGTGTTAAATAGATTTTATAATTAACTACGGAGAAATGAACGTCCTAAGAAGTACATTGAAATTAGTTTAAAATATGGGGTATATTGTCTCCTAAATTTTTGATTTTCGCACTGACCCGATAACCTTCTACTAAGCAGTATTACTGACCTCGGTAGAGATGGGGTCAGTCCGCCTGTAAATATAGATTCATCTACTTATCAGTTATAGTCGTATAATTACGAAACGGAACGTAAATAAGGAGCTAAGAAGGACTTTGTAAAAAAACTTGTCTATGAAACTCATTTATGTTGATGATTTTGACACCAGGCACTAATCTGTGGGAGTCTATCTCAGTATATTTTAGAAAAAAATCCACCACCATTCGGTCCATAGAGGCTTAGTGAACCACTTGCACATAGATTACTGTATATGCACTTGCAGGAGACGCTCAAAGTACAAGCAATTATGTATTTTTTTCCAGTTTTGTATTACTCTAAAAGGTAAAGTTAATTGAAAAATGTTGACATTAAGTAAAGCAACAAATGGTTTCATATGGTAAATTAAAATTAACTCTACATTTTTGCCGCTTCTTTTTCAAGTCTCGACAACATTTCATCTACGTAATAATTTTTTAACATTTTATCGTATTAATGTTAATGTTATTATAATAAGCGTTCGATATGGCCTTGGTGATGACATACATTGATTTTTTTTTTTTCAAATTCAAGATATATTTTTTAAGTTAAGGGTGCGTTTGCAAATCGGGCAAAATTATGCTGTTTTTCGGTACATTTTGTGACAAAACTAAACCAAACCAAACATAGCTAATAGCTACCAAGTATAGAATGGTTCTTCATCTTCAAATGGTGGTAACTTTTTTGTTGAAAATAATAGTTTTTTATATTGTAATAACAATTTTCCCTAGCCATTTTCTACTAAATTAACAATACCGGCTCATGTTTAGGTACATTTTTTGTTCTATTATCAACATATATAAGATTTCTAAAAATACTATAAGTAGGCAGACATATTCAATAAAAAATAGTGGTGTTTACTTTTTATCAAAATGTCACAAACAGTCGTAACAAAAATAAAAACTGATGCTTATTTTTTCACATATTTTGCTAATACGGATGAATCATAATGGATTGCAATGAAATGAAATGAAATGAAATAAAATGAAATGAAATGAAATGAAATGAAATGAAGATTTATTTGCTTTGAAAAAGGGGTACATTTAGGTGGTTATTATAAATTGTAGTTCAGCTTTTTCAGCCATCTATAATAGCATGCAAATACATTTTTTATAATTCAGTTTACTATATTATAATACATAATTCAATTAAAATATTTATCGGCATGTCAAAGTTTACAAATTAGCAATACTAATACAAATACATACAAATTTAAATATAATTAAGATTAAAATTCAATAAAAAATATATAGTTAATATTGTGTCACATCATGTCAATTTAAGTAGTCATTCACATTATAAAAACAATGTTCATTTAGCCACCTGTAAAGGCGCATTTAAATCTATTAAGGGTAAGTCTTTTATATTTTGGGGCATTTTATTAAATATGAGAATACACATCCAGTAGCAGTTTTTTAATTCGAGCACTTTGGGTATAATTTCAGCAGCAAGTCTATTGCCATTTCTAGTATTTGTATGTAAATCTCTTTAGCTTGTCTGAAATAATACATGTTTTGTTTTACAAACTTTGCAATTTCAAAATGTACAGGCATGGAGGGTAGTATTTTAGAGATATAAATAGCGGCCTGCAAGGCTCATCGGTGCAGTGCCACATATTGCTCTAATACATTTTTTTGGGCAATGAATGCCTTTTTGCATCTGTGCTATTACCCCATATTATGAGTCCGTATCGCAGAACGGATTCCACATAGGCAAAATACGCAGTAAGTGCTGTATTTTTGTGGCTACTTTGCTTAGTTTGTAAAGTGCGTACGAAAATCTATTTATTTTTTACAAACATTTTCAACTTGACTTTTCCAATTTAGTTTTGATCTATCCATATACCTAGGAATTTTGTCATATTTGTACTTTTAGGTTTTGTCCTTCAAAATTAATGTTCATTGTCTGGTATAACATGTCATTGAAATTTATAAAATAAGTTTTGTCAAGATTTATAATTAGATTATTAATTTTAAGCCATTCTATTATTGCTTTTACTGTACTGTTAATGTCATTAATATGGTCTTTTAGTGATTGTTTACCATCTGTTTTCACTATTACAGATATGTCATCAGCGAATAAAATGCATTTGTGTTTAGTTACATCCGAGATTATTTATATAGACCAAGAACAACAGTGGTCCCAAAACGCTGCCCTGTGGTACTCCATATTTGTTTTCTTTAAGATCTGACATGTAATTTAGGACCACATGATTGGAGTCTGGTCTGCTTATTTCAACAAATTGTCGTCTATTTTGCAAGTAGGTTTTAATCCAACTTAAAGCAGTGCCTCTAATGCCACATTTTTCCAATTTTTCCAGTAGTATATTATGAGATACAAAATCGAAAGCCTTCGACATGTCAAAGAAAAGAGCAGTTGTATAATTGTTAGCATTTAGGCATGTTAGAATCTCATTTACCATATCGAAAACAGCATGTGCAGTAGATTTTCCCTTCTGGAACCCATACTGACTGGGATTCAGGACATGATACTTGTCAAAGAACGATGTGAGTTTGGTATGCATAATTTTTTCATATACTTTTGACAAAATTGGCACGAGCGCGATAGGACGGTAATTGTCCAAAATTGATTTTTTGTCTTTTTTGAACAAAGACTTAATCAAAGATAATTTAAGTTTATCAGGGAAGATACCAGAGACTATCGATAAGTTTATTAAAAATGCCAAGACGCTGCCTAATTCTTTATTGCAGGCCTTAATTACTTTGGTACAAATGCCGTCATACCCTTCTGAGGTACTATTATTCAAGGTCATTATTGCTTTATTTATGTCATATTCGTCAACAGGGTTTAGATAAATAGAATTATTTAGGATTTGATTGATTTATTATTTGGTATATTATTTTGGATATCTTTGTATGTCAGTTCAATGAAGAAATTATTAAAAGAATTTGCGATTTGTTTAGGAAAAGTAATAACTTCGTTATCATATTCAATAAAATCAATGTAATTATTATATTTCGGCTTGGTATCTATTTCATTCTGTATGACCTTCCAAGTAGCTTTGCAGGTATTTTGCTGTTTAACACATATTTATTATTTGTTGTTTTTTAGAACATAGTATGCATTTTTAAGTAGTTTTGAGTAGGTTTTATATTTGTGTTTGTTTTGAGGAGTTTTTCCGATAGTAATTTTTCTTAGGACTCTATTTTCGCGCAGCTATTCCTAATTCCTTAGATATCCATTTTAAATGGGATTATGTAGACAGTTTAACTTTTTATAAGGAAGCAGAGTTTGTAAAGAAGGCATAGCCAATCATGAAATTTATTAAACGCAGCGTTAGGTTCTGTTTCGCTGTAAACATCGGAAAAGGAAAGGCTCACCATATATATTTTAAACTTCTCTATATTTTCAGATGAATAGTCCCTCCTATAGGTGTATAAGGTTTTTGGGTGAGTAACCTTTGATTTAGTACTAAAACTAAGAATTTGCGCAGTATCATGGTCCGATAAACAGAGAGGGAGGGTAAGTCCAGTTGCACCTTTAACATTACTGAATATATGGTCAATACATGATAGTTCTCTAGTGGGTTCCGTGATATGCTGAGTAAGATTATAATTTTGGAGTATATCTAGTAAGTTCTTGGTCACATTATTTCTTTTTAAAGTGTTTATGTTGATATCTCCCACTATCACAATTTTTTGCTTCGAGTGCTTATACAAATATTTACTAAGCACAAGCTCTAGTTTATCGAAAAAACAATCAAAATGCCTTTGTTTTGTAGCAGATGAAGAACGGTATACGCAGATAATAATTATGTTGTGATAAGGTATTTTTATTGAACAGCATTCAAAATGAAAGTTGGCTGAAGCCTCGTCAAAAATGGTTATTTGTTTGAATGCTATACCTTTTTTAACCATTATGCAGGTTCCACCCATTTTTGGTTTCGTGAGTAGTGGGCCGCAAGTTCGTAATTGTGTATATTGATATTTTTTTCCTCGCCACATTTTATGAAAGTCTCTGAAAAACAAAGCACATCCGGGGATAAATCATTATTTAATTCCGAGAGAGTCACTTCAATAAGTTCTTTTTTTGAAGATAAACCCTGTATATTTTGATGTAAGATTACGAATTTATTGTTATTATTTTTAGGAACGAAAAAAATCAGGAATTTTGTTTTCAGGTGTTGTTTTATTTGGTGTTTCTTTTGCTTTAACAGGGAAGTAATATGGTATTGTGCCTTTTTTAGGTAATTGCATGTTGGCGCTATTTTTTGAAATGTAATTGATCTTATTTAAATCTTTTTGAAATTTTAGCCCATTTTTAATATAATCGTGCTCATATTTTAGATAATCTGTTTCTATATTCAATTTATTACATATTTTATTTTTAGACGATGTCATGTTTACGGTATTGTAGTTATTCAATAATTTGTTTATGTCAATAAAAGTACAATTTTTATAGTTTTTTACAATGAGTTTGATTTCAGCATTAAATTTATGAACATTTAAATAACTATTTTGTTGAACGCTTAGCAAAAATATTTTACAGTGCTTTAAGTTACATAAGGTATTACATAGGTCAGTTAAGAACAAGTAAGGGTTTTTGTCATTACAGCCTACAGATAATATCAGTATATCATTACTGTTTAGAGAATCTTGTAAATAATTGCAGCTTCTTAGTACTTCCGAGCTCGATGCGAATGGTTTTACCATACCAGAGACGTTGTAGCAATCATTATATAACCCGGAACGTGATGATTTTAATTTCGCTGCCAGGCCTCTAGCCTGTTGATCTCCGATTATATGGATAATAGGCTTCCTCATCTTTTTTTGATTAGCAGAACCATCTAGCGACGAGACTGGTGAACTATTTTGGATTTGATGGTTCGGGGTGCTAAGATCGCCGGCGCATGCTCGATGACTTTTTGCTTTAGTCCTTGATGGCGTGCTACTGATTTGTTGTAAGTAATTAGAGCTGCATTCCTCCTTTTCATCTTCCAGAAAATCCAAAACTGTTCTGTTTATACTCTTCCTGGGTTTTCTAGTCGTAATATTTTGCAATGAGGGTTATTTTATTTTTGGTGCCTGTTTTGATTTGTTGTACAAAAATTTCGATGAAACCACAGTCCCCGCTCGGCCGCCGTCGTGAGTGAACACTGTGTCGCCTGCCTGATTGCAGCAGCTGAAAAAGATCGCTGTACATACACAAAATATTCGAATTTGATACATAGGTACTTGACAAGGCAAAATAATATTATTATTTTTATAATCACACATTTTTGTTATAATATTTTGTTCAAGCCCGGAGGTCAGGTCTAATCATAACTAACAAAACGATCCCAAACTCGGAACACCTAGTTCTACTCGTCCAGGAGTTCCAGCAGTAAGCACCTAAGTACACCATCAAGTCTCTCCATCAAGCCTGGAGGTTAGGTATCATAATAACTAACAAAAAGAGCTCAAACTCGGCACACCTAGTACTACTCGTCGAGGAGTTCCAGTAGCTGTCACCGAAGTACACCATCAGGTCTCTCCACCAAGCCCTGAGGTTAGGTCTAATCATAACTAACAAAACGAGCCCAAACTCGGCACACCTAATTCTAGTTGTCCAGGAATTCCAGCAGTAGTCACCAAAGTACACCATCAGGTCTCTCCATCAAGCCTGGACGTTAGGTCTCATAATAACTAACAAAACGAGCCCAAACTCGGCACACCTAGTTCTACTCGTCCAGGAATTCCAGCAGTAGTCACCAAAGTACACCATCCGGTCTCTCCACCAAGCCCGGAGGTTAGGTTTCATCGTAACTAACAAAACGAGCCCAAACTCGGTACACCTAGTACTGTTCGTCGAGGTGTTCCAGTAGCTGTCACCGAAGTATACCTTCAAGTCACTTCACCAAGTCCGAAGCTAAAGTCTTATCATAACTAACAAAACCAGCCCAAAGTCCACAGCCACCATCTCACTGCTAGTAGTGGGCTTCTAGTGCCTAGCAGTCTCTGGAGCAGCTATTCGTATTTCGTCTGTAATATATTTTTGTAGGTATAAGAAATGAGAAAAAAAAATCAATCTTTCAAATTATCAAAATGTTTTTACTTTTACGATTCCCACACCCGCAGCTAACCGTGCGTACACTTGTGTGTGTGACCCGTGTCAATGTAATAGTTCGATTCTATACCTATCAATTTTGCAAACGCGTCCTTAAGTGTACCATTTACTTTATACCAACTTAACCACCCTTTTATAGGCCACACATTTTATGGGCCTGTGCCTAACATAAGTTACATCTGAATTTAAGTTATAAAATAAGTTGTTATATTAAATTAAAATGGGGGGGGGGACTTTCACTGGCAGGTAGCTGATGTTATAAGGCGTAACTTCGGCTACTTTTATTTTAGAAAAAGAATTAGGGTTCCGCGCAAACAAATTAAAACCCACGAAACCCAATCGTAATTTTTTTTTACTTTCTTATCAAATGGATGCAATAGAAATAATAATCGACGCATACGAGAAACAAACACTCATTTTTGTCTCGTAGAGAGGTGACTATGGGTATTCGTTGCCAGAAAAACCGCATGGTCTCCGATAGATGGCAGTATACCATCTTTTCTACCAACACGCAACACGCAGCGGCGGACACGTCCTTGCCCTAAAACCCTCTCAGAATCAGAAGTAAGTATATTTGAAATTAATTTAAAAGGCTACTCTTTGAAAAATAACCCTATATAGACTGTAACTTTTAATTTTTACGCCAGATTTAATACCCAGACCGTAGTCGGGGAGTAGCTTCAAAGGTGCTAGGCATCTGGTCCTGCAATTGCCAATCCGAATGCCAAGCGCGGTAATAAAGTAAGTTCTCTTTTCAGTGGAAGGGACTATCTAACAGTGGAGTATTACAGGTTGATTAAGTAGAAGTTCCATGTTGGTCTGGGACTTATAGATATTGTGAATATGTTTGACTTATAACTAAAAGAGTTTGCCAACTGTGTTACTTACCTAGCATGTCGCAAAAGGCGACTAATGGGATATTGGGTTAGTGATTTTGTAGGCTATGGGCTAGCCAACTATCACTTCTTTTACAATTTTCCATCTAAGGACATATTTTTTGCTAAACGTGGTCCGAGTAGCTCGCTGCTTTTTGCAATCTGCTTACCCCTTCGGGATTATAGGCGTGACACTATATATCGCGGGTCTCAAACCATAAGGGCGTATCCATAAAACCGTTACTTTTCAGGAGAGACAAAAAACTTAATAACTTTTATTGTGATTGATCCAGCTCGTTGTGTTTTTGCATGTGGCCGTATATTTACACTTTATTACTATAGGATGATTGATTTTAAGGTATTTCCTCTATAACACTAGTTTTTGGTCCTTACGTCTATTTGGCATGACGGCGAAACGGTAAATCTCCGTCAAAATTCGCCAAAAAATGCTTGGAAATTATGCACGTAAAACATTTTTCCTTAAATTATTACTAATTGCACCAATAGTAATTTGAACCTACTTGGTGATTTTAAATATTGCAATTTTGGAATGAGAAACCGTCAAAATTAAAGTTATATCCGTGATTTAAAAAAATTGTACGTCTGTTTGTCTTGTTATTAATATTGAGAGGTGTTAGGTTTCAAATTAGATGTATAAACCATTTTTGTTCAACAAGCGAGAAAAAAAACAAATGGTATCAATTACACAATATTAACTGCGTGAAAAAAATCGATAACAGAAAATCAGCATTTAAAAAAATTAAATGTTAATTATTTAAAATGACATAAAATCACAAACGTCTAAAATTGAACATAAGACATTAGACGAAACAAAATAAAACCAAAATCTTAAAGGGAACTTCTATAAATTTTATTCATAATTCAAAAGAACATAATTATTTGAAATTAAACAAAAACGTTTTGAGAACATATTTGATATTTGTGATAGACACATGAGATTTTCATAAAAAATAAAATCTAAATCCTTAAAAGAAACTTATAGTCATAAAAACCAAGCATAATAAATTCTCTAAAACATTATAAAACACAATAAAAGTTTCCAAAAAATAAGAGCATGGGAAAAATTGCACAAGTAAGGAAAACTTAAGTAAAGGGTACTTAAGTATTACATACTTGTCTTATTCAGTTCTATTCAGGTAATAAACATCTTAAAACATCTCAATCTTGGCATGTCTTATTAATGCAATTTGCCATTAAAATTATTAAACGATAACAAATTAGCAATTCTTATTGCAATACTGGTATTGTGTAATGTAAAATTTTTAGAAAGTGTAATATCTTTTAATTTTTTATATGACCCATTGCATTAAAGAGGCATGCCAAGATTATATACCTAAAAATACACTATAAATAATTAATCAGTTTTTGTTTCTAGGTCGACGTCGTAATAAGATGCTCTTGTTGCAGCAAGCGTTAATTCTTCGTCATCATTATTAGCTCCCATCTCCAAATTTTCGTTTTCTACAACAGTCAAATTTTCGTAATAGCTATGGTAATTCTTTGGAATAGTTCCATCCTTACACATAGCCATCAAGTCTTTAATTTTAACGTGTTTTAATGAAAGTGGTTCTGAGTACAAATTTGACTATGACTAATGGAGCTTACTGATTCTGTCACTTCTATTTTAAAAGACTGTTGTGGGTTGTCCATTGTGTTTAGTGGAGTGGGTTGAATATAAGATAATGATGTATTAGTGACATTGGGGAAGGTTGTCTTTCAACATCTGCACGAATGTAATTAGGGTATGCCATAGAATCATCATCATCAGAGTCTCACACTGTTTCTGGTAATGTTTTATTATTTGTATTGGATGTGGTGGTTGGTGTTTCTTACATGCTAGATCTTAACAATGGCTGCACAGAGGGGATTAGTGTATAAAGTGGTAAGTTGTCTACTTTGAACTGAAGAAGCTCTTTAAGCGGTATTTGGTTGGTTATTTTATACTGACATTGGTGTCAAATGCGAGACTAATGAAACATCTTTAGTTTAAAAGTAAGAATAGAACATTTTTTTATTCAATATAGAATACAACTAATTCTTATTAAGTAATTTTTTTACTTTTACCACTGGTTCTGAAAATGCCCTTGTCCTGAGAAGAACCAGCAGAAATTCATCGGGGAAAAATGGTTATATTATAATAAGCATTTTTCTACAGTTTTTGTTTAATAAATTCTTTAAACTTGGTAATTGAGAGACCTTGTATATTTTCTGGTACTTTGTGTTTTAACAACTGACTCAGTGTATATATTTATATTGGGTGTTGTTGACATAACTATGCGTCCGCGTTTTGACGAAATCTTGAGACAGCGATACAAAAATTTGTAGACGTATGTACATACATCTGCTGTGATGACTAAATATCCTCAGGATCATGTGGACATTGACGGTCGTATGCGCATACGCCTTTATGGCACGTCAAATCTGCCCCAATAAGCAATAACATTGCTCTTGCGTGTACTATACGGCTATATGACCTAAAAATAATTTCAGACGGTCTAGCTTACGACAAATGCAATTTATTCAAAAAGTAATTAATATTAAATTATAAGAAAAATTGAGATTACGTATTTTTTGTAGTATAATCGAATGACATTAAAAACAAAAAATCGCATTTTTGCATATACGCTAGAGATATCAGGAGTGATTTGTAAAAAAGATTTAAATCCGTCAAATAAGTTGTATAAGTCAGTAACTCCCACGTTTTCTCAATACATCTTTAAATCTTTACATCTAAGGTTCACTTTAGATTGATTGTGAAGAATAGAATGAAAAGATGTAGAGTATATGCCTATTGCAGGATTAGGTGACTCAAAACGAGACGGAGAATGATTTGTAAGTTTGCACATGCTATGATCCCTTATATTTACATTGAATCTCGCTAGGAAACTATTTCTTTTCTAGCGAGATTTCGTTAAATCAATTGTGAACTTATCGTTCCAAAATTCGTTATTTGTTTACTTTTTTTTTTTTTAAACGAATTACTTGTGATTTTTTATAAGATAGGGTGACAAACGAGCACACAGTCCACCTGATGGTAAGTGGTTGCTGTGACCCATAGACATCTAGATGGAATGCCTCTTTTCTAGTATAATGGGTCTCCGGTTCTCTACACTCACCATACGAAACACAGCAGCATTAAGCTGCTATTTTACGTTGGTATTCTGTGAGAGTGTGGTCCTTCCCCGGTCGAGCCGACCCATTCGTGCTAGTTTAGCTGACGATATGTAGCTGCAGCATGGCTCTACCACGTATAGTGTGAGACGCGTGTGCTAACTGCTAATAATTTGCATCTTAAGTTCAAATCAATCGTACTCCAACTAAAGAGCGTGATAAATAAAAGATGCTGTGAGTGAGTGGTCTATTTGGATTACTCAGTTATTTGGGATTTAAAGATTTATAAGAGTGATTTATATCTTCTTAACCAAAAGATTTATAAATCTCTTTCCCTTTTTTTTTTCTTTGAGACCCGCGATATGTACGTATAAAGAAGAAGACGATCTATTAATCTATCTCTCATGACAACAGCCAATTTATTGAAAGAAATATAACTGTCAATATCTTTATGATATATCAACATTGCCAATCGTGATAACAACAAACTGGAACTTATGGAACCTGCCATATAACACTCGTAGTTATTCTATAAATTGTCTCGCTTTTAGAGTGATAAAAACAAAAGAATGGACTTGGAAGGCCTTAAATTCTCGTAGTGGGAGTAAGGGAATTATATGTTAAATAAGTCCTCGGCTTTTCGGTGTCTCAAGGGACATATTACCCAATATATTATGTGGTTTGGTGTATTTTTTGTACGACGAATAGGCAAAATTACCAACATAATGTGTCTAATAATAAATTCAATGTCTTCAGTCAATTACACTCATGAGCCAATTCACGATCCAACAAAGGCCTAGGAACTAGGTATAGTTTTGTGAATTCATAACAATTCAAGTCTGCACTACGGGGAAAGACTGGAAACTATGAGACACAATTTTGATGACTTTGTGCGACCTAGTTAAATTTTCTCTCTGTTATGTTATGTTACTTTCGAGTACTACCTTTTGCATGCATTCATGTTTTTAATGATATATTATTAACTTTCTGCAAAACATATGTACATCTATTGGATTATATTTTTTGAACAATTTTTGTTGTCTTCGTTTACGAGTTTTTTATTAAAACTAGCTTTTGCCCGCGACTTCGTCCGCGTGGAGTTCGGTTATATCGCGCCCATGTGTGAAAAAGAGTCTGCTGGTACAAGCCACAATTATAACTGGATGTCGCGGGCAAAAGCTAGTAAACTACAAAACTTCTTTATACACCACATTTTTTGCTAATCTATTACTGTGTGCCAAAATTATCAGACTACTGGGCGAGCATACGCGTGAGCAAGCCACATAGAATTTCCCGTGTGAAAAACAATTTTCTCTCAAGTCTATACCCGCAAATTTTAAATTCTGCCCTTGTGATTTGTTTATGGTCATTGCAAAGCAGACTTTGAGGGGAAACTGTATTCGTTTGAATTCAAAGGGAAGATCATTCGGGATCAAGGAAATCTTGGTACAAACACAGTTTCCCCTTGCGCACATGTAGTTATAATTGTGGCTTCCACATTGCGATGTAACGCTTTTAATTTTAGTCTGGTTCCGTTGCACAGTTGGGGAGGTTTTAAATTTCGCAACAACATAACAGGAGTGCCCACGCGCAGAATAAGCTTATGATGTGGAAGACCCGATGGTTTCAGTGAATTAAGAAATTCGACAGGGTAGTTAATTGCGTCATTTGTGTTGACCACAGAGTCTATTGACGTGTACACCATTTCTTCCCCCTCAAAAGACGTTAACAGTATATCGTTAATTTCCGCTGCTTGGTCGTTTTTCAGGGTTAGTATGGCACGTTCACACAACCATTCCATTGGCTTATCGTGGATATGAGCAATATCTGGGTAAATTTTGGATATTAACTCCTGTAACGTAAATACAACTGTGCACAAATTAGCAGGGATGGTTATCATTCCGTTATTTATCGGGTATTCACCGTTGCCAATTTCAAGTAGGAGATTTGCAAATCCACCAGCAGACTCTTTTTCTCCTAAGTGTACTCGCATATTTTTCGAGAGCATGAGGATTTTAATTAGAGGCCATAAAGTGGATCTCTTAAGACACGCCTTAACTTCATATGCTATAGTTCCTTTTGGCACTACTGGTAGAGTCTGTCTAAAATCTCCAGCCAGCAAAACCACTCCATACACCTACCCATTAACTTCTTATTTCCTCTTATATCTTGTAGAGTTCTGTTTAAAGCCTCTATGCCACCCTTATGAGCCATGGTTATTTCATCCCACACTATCATTTTCGTATGTTTTAATACTTCAGCAAAATTACTTTGTTTCGTTATATTACAAATGGGAGTATCAGCTGTTGTTAAATTGAGTGGTAACTTGAAGGTAGCATGAGCAGTTCGTCCACCCTCAAGCAGTGTAGCTGCGATCCCAGAAGAAGCCATAGCCAAAGCAATTCCGCGAGTACTTCTAACTTTTGCTAATAGCAAATTTATGAGGAATGTTCCACCGGGAGCATCTAAAAAGAATATTTCACCCTCATTCGGTTCAATTTTTGTGTTAATTTGATTGTAAACTGCTTTTTGTGCGTCATTCAGTGATCCTTCATTATTTTTAACTGTGTTTTCTAATGATGCTAAGTCGTAACTTGTCTCTTTAAGAAACTCTCTATTTTCAAATTGTTGTTCTTTGATTGGCTGAGGTAACTCATACTCTTTTAGTAGCCGACCACCCAACGCTAATACGGCATCTTCTACTATCGAAAGGCATTTGTTAAATACCACATCTGTTATGTGCTCTACATCTAAATCTCCCTTTCTTTGAATTTCTCCTAAAGGCTTAAAGTGTCTGATACTTGGCAGAACACTAAAATAATCGTAAAAGATCCCGAATCATTTGCGGTGATTGGCAAAGTGCTGCCTCTTCCATTGATGCGAACAAACGCTGATCATCTACAAGCAAGCCGAGAGCTTTCACGCTGATTGGAACGTGGAATATACATGAGCATCTACAGTTTTTAACGCGTCGAACGAAATTGAGCCCCGGATCTCATGAAGAATCACGCGAAGGTGATAGCATTCTGTATTGTTCGGATGCACAGTATAAACCCTGCCCAGAACGTGCTCTTTTTTGAACCCTGGCCAGCCTTCAACAGTTGCTCCTCTCTTTCTCCTTTGGAACTTTCTTTTATCCCAAATGTAGTATGCAGGTACTTCTAGGTAGAGCAATGTTTTTGCAAAGTTATCCACTTTACACAAATCGAAAAAGGATAGGAGTGTGGTTGTTGGAGGACTATTCACTCTTTCACTCAGATTTTGCTAATTAAAATAAAATCTTTGTCCATTTTCCAAATGAACAGCGAAGTGGACTACGGGAGGGAAACGCTCATGAATGGGAAATTCAAGGATTCGCCATACTGCCTCTGATGAACTTATATATCTTCCACTTGTGTAGGTTTTAACTTCATCCTTCTCATTCTCTAAAGCAAACGATGCCTGGTCTGAACCTTTATTTACGTATTTACAGACGTATTTTATTGATTTCACCGAATGACAATATTCCACATTTAAGTGAGCGTTAAATGTTTTTAATAATACTGGATTATAAGGGACTACCCAGTGATTATCTATGGTTGTGCCTTTGATATCAACAGAGTACCCACCGTCATCTAGTAAACGTCTCTTGTACTGCGGATAACCGTCTTCACCAGTTTGAGTTTCCCTTATTAGAGCCCTAGGGTATCGTTTACTGCACATGTTATCTTTCATACATGGTGATTTTCGATTTAAAGTTCCACATGGACCATGTATCATATTACATTTAACGATTTCGTGAAGCTCTGGGTCACGTTTGGGATCCGGTATTTCAGCACAAATTATATTGTCCGGAATTGATACGATTTGATCCGGAGTAATACGTTTGTGAAGCCATAAAAGAATATGAATATGTGGAAGACCTCTCTTTTGCCATTCCGTTGAGTACATATAGCATCGCACTTCACCAAATATTTTGCCCTTTGTCAATAAATTCATGATCTTTTTCACCTTTATTCGAAACACCCTCGAAATTATATCGTGTCTATCATGAGATTATTGTCCTTGAAGCAATTGCTCTTTATCTCGTCCCAGCGAGGATTGCATGTGAAAGTGATAAAAAGATCAGGCCGGTCGTAATTCCTAACATAGGTCATAGTGTCCTGTGTTCTTTCGTGCATATACATAGGTCCCCCCCGTAAAAGATGATGGAAGGACAACCATTTGTCCTAGTTGGTTGACTTCTGCGTCTTGTCGTCCAATAGCATCTTTTAAATGGATGTAACTATCAGCACGTAATTTGGCTTGATTATTTTTGATATAATTTAATCTCTCTGTTTCTATTTTGGCGTATTTATCCACCAAATATTGACTAAAAAGGGCACGATAGTTGACTAAATAGTTATCTTCTCCTTCTTTAATCATTATTTTATACGAATAGAAACTTGCAGAAGAGACAGTTTTATTAAGCGGCAACTTAGTTTTTGGATCGCGTTGTGGTATGTTGATTGAATACCCACCATCCCCCAAGCAAAATATCAATGGCTACTGTAGCGCATCATATGCTCGATGTATCTCACTAATACGCTGAAGTGAATTACTTCGGCTCTTGAAGATGATGTCCCTTCGATCAAATTGTTGATCCACTAACACTAAAGCCACTTCATTTGTGGTTGGTGCATTGTACCTAACTCTATGTTCTTCTGGTGGTTTTTTATCAGCATGTATGAGAACTTTGTATAACTCTGAAGGAGGGGCTTTATCAATGGCACTTTTTACATCTTTTATATACGGGTTCACTTGATGTAGCATATTCTGCAATTGTTTAATTAAATTTGGCTTTAAGTTAGGAAATTTAGAACATCGAATCTTTGCTTCTCGATCATCTTCACCTACAAAATATATTTGAAGGTACTGAGCGTCATGTTCGACTTCTGGTAATATACTTCCAATTATGGCCTTGTACTTTAAAAGTCGGTGAAAAACCATCTGCTGTTACATGTTTACCACCAAAGGAAGTCATCTGGAAACAGGCATTATACAGAGTGGGCCATCTGTTGGTCCTTTTTTCAATCGATGATTTTTACCACTTCACGTTATCTGTTTTAAAAAATTATTTGACATATACAAAGTAAAAACTATGCCATTTATAATCATGGAGTCACTAACATCACAACAGCGCATTTTGATTGTCCTAATTTATTATGAAACTGGCCGTTCAAAAAGAGAACAACATTTCATGAATTACGTGAGAGTTTTGGTCGACATGGACGTCCTACTGAGCGTGCAATTGGCAAAATTATTGATCGTTTTGAAGAAACTGGTTCAGTGGAAGGTTGTAGACCATATCAACATGTTCATCCAGTTCGTACTCCTGATGCAGTCGCATCTGTTAGTGGAAGTGTTCGTAATGTACCAAGCACATCAACCAGGCATCGTTCACAGGAACTAAACATTTCACGAACCACATTACGACGCATTTTGCATGTTGATCTTCATTTGCATCCATTCAAAATACACCTAACTCAACAATTGAAGCCACCAGACCATTCCAAGCATTGTCGTTTTGTTAATTGGATGCTTGAACGAAATAGTTTTTAATTAAAAATCATCTTTACCGATGAAACCCATTTTCATCTTAATAGGTACGTAAATAAACAAAATTGTCGAATTTGGGGAGCGGAGAATTCTCATGCTATTCACGAAGCAGAACATCATCCTCCAAAAGTCACTGTTTGGTGTGGTTTATGGGCTGGTGAAATCATTAGGAAAATGATCACAAGAAAATGCCCTTACATTGAATGGGGAACGTTATCGCAACCTGTTAACTGGTTTTTTGTGGCCCAAATTGAATGAATTAGGTGTCAACGACCTTTGGTTTCAAGAAGTTGGAGCGACATGCCACACAAGTCGTGCAACACTCCATTTATTGTCAAGAAAATTTACTGATCGCATAATTTCAAGAAATTCTGAAGTTCCTTGGTCACCTAGAAGACCGAATTTAACACCACTTGATTATTTTGTGAAGTTATTTGAAAGGTATAGTGTATGCTAATCATCCACAAACAATTCAACAACTTAAAAACAACATTCGAGCTGAAATTGAGGTCATTGATCCGATTTTATTGGAAAAAGTCATCGAAAATTTTGATGTTCGGATGCAGGCCTGTAGACGAAGCCGTGCTGGGCGCATGAAAGATATTGTTTTTCAAGCATAAATGGCATAGAACCACCTTTCATTGTCAATAAAAAAATTGACTGTTCACCACAAAATGTGTGTTTTATTTACAAATGAAAAAAGGACTAACAGATGGCCCACCCTATATTTACGAAAATTACCCGTAAAATGGTCATGATCTGGATGTAGATCATTAATCAAGCTAAAGAGTGGTTCAGGCAGTTGTTTCAACCGATCAAGTTGAACTTTTCCAGCGCTGTAACACATGCCAGGTGTCTCATCTTTCCATTTCAGCGCATTGCACCACTAACACTTGTATGTCATAGAACCCAAGGCTACACTGCTGTCAGTTCTATAAGCAATATCAGGGTCATACTCCATAGCGGTATGGACCTTGTTTTTCCATAAGCGCAGTGTAATGTTGTCCTCATACCGTGACTGAAGTGCTCTATGCACTTGTGGATTCGCAGTTTGGTAATTTGCAATAGCTTGCCTGTGTACATCGGGATTTTTTTTTCTGATAAGCGGACACAGTTTTACGATTTGAATCTGGCTTATTCTGCCTATATCTTTCTTGTGCACTTTTTAATTGACTTTTTCTTGTGTAATTAGTAAATCTCAACCTTCATTTATTTTTCTTTTTTTTTCATATTTTAATGTCGACGATACAGATTGATCTGTTTTCTGGTTGGAGATGATATTTCACTGTTTACAAAAGATGTAACAGTTAAATGATCAAGCTCTGAAAAAGGATCACGCTCTTCGACAGGTACCTCCATGCGACGCTGTGTAATTTTCTTCGCAACAATAGGCAGATAGGCGTCAAAATGTCCATTAGATAAATCATGGCTAAATCGTAATCGCTTTACTGGACAGATATCTGTTCCGGACTCTGTGTATAGCAGACCGTTTCGATATACTTCAAACCGAAACAGAAATATTAATCCTGCAGCTACCAATTCACAAAGTCCACCGAAAGTTTCATTTTTTAACATATCGGTTGAATATTCTATTTGCTGTTGAATAATTATCGCCATTTCTGTCGTGGGTCATAACTGAAAACCTAGGCCAATCATTTACCACTACTCTAACAATTTGTGAACGCACCACCATCGCATTTTCTTGGGTTCCGTACATTAAAAATGAAAGAGCACGAAACAAACCAGCGCTGTCACCTATAATGGGGACGACAGTATGTTCTTCCACTTTTCCTGTAATATTAAGAGTTTCTGTAGTCATTTTTTCAGTGAGAAAAAATACTTCTATCAACAATACCTAATCACAAAGTAAATCGAATTCCAAGTTTGAACAGTGGTTGTAAGAAAGAAGATCATAAGAAAATTAAGCAACTAATCCGAAACACGAAGCAAATCTTAAACCGTAAGCAAGCAAACAAAGTCGAAGTCTAGTCAAATACCCGTTAACAGTGAATAGGTACTAGGCATGCGTCAGATATATCAAAACGAATCTAAAATCCGATTTCAAACACAAATCGAATCGTATCGATTTCTCAAACTAGAAAATACGATTTCAAAAATCGACCTAACTAAGCTACGATCTTACGATCTGTACCAACAAACGAATCCAAATCGACAATAAAATCGAAATCGACAATATCCAAATCCAAACGCAAACTGATGAAACTGAAATCCGTTTTCTCAGTTTCTCTCTTTGTAACCAAACACGACATAGCGGAATGAAAAGGATGGCGTGAATTTTGCGATTCGGATTTCGGTTTGTCGGCTATGGAAATCTATTGAAATATGCGATCAATATTATCCATACTGCTAAATACTATATTTGCTTTACGAGATTATGCGTTGATGAATTTTTGGTTCCGTGTTTGGGTGTTTGCTTACTAGAACCTTTGAAATTTGCGATCAATTTCGTTTTTATTATTAAGTTGTTAAAGACTATATTTGCGAGATTGTGTGATGATTTATTTTGGTTTTTGGTTTAGTGTTTGTTTACTAGAAATAATCTTTTGTTTTCATGTTGTTTTCGTTTAGATGCAAATTTGACCTTGGTGGCAAGTGCGCGCGTGCCGTATAGTCGTATGAGTGAATTACAGGATATTTACTTATGTTTATTGTCTGTTTGTTTAATAGAGTTAAGAGTAATGATTTCTTATATTTACGCGAACACTACACATTGAATAAAACTACTTTTACGGATTATATCGCGTTTAATTAACTTATGCTATTTCCAGTCCGTACTGGTTTACATAATGATTTCTTATATTTACGCGAACACTACACATTGAATAAAACTACTTTTATGGATTATATCGCGTTTAATTAACTTAACTAAACGCTTAGTTAATTAAACGCGATATAATCCGTAAAAGTAGTTTTATTCAATGAGTTTAGAGTATAAAATAAAATAAGTTAACTAAATGAATTGTGTATGAATATAACATTTAAATATTTTTGATTTTGACTATCAAGTTTTTTTCTTTAGACTTTTTAATTGATTAGATTAGTTTTGATTTTCAAAATATCGCGAAAACCCAGTGAAGTATGGACTCATTTTGACAAAAAAGAAAATGCTTCTGGTGTTGTAGTGTGTAAATATTGTAGTCAAAATATATCATATAAATCTACAACGGGTAATCTAGAAGCTCATTTAAAACGATCTCACGCTTAAATTTATTTGGCCCAAAAGACAAGTACCGATTTTGGAAATAAAAAAAATATATTACGAAAACATTGTAAATATGCCGATTTTAAAATACGCCGGAAATGTTTTAATTTCAAACAAAACTTTTCTGCTAGTCCAAAGCCTAGATTGAAACATAAAGGATAATCGCGCAAATCTGTTTCTGTATTACATTCGCGTTTGCCGTTTTGTTAACTTATAAAACGAAATCTAAATACGCAAACAAATTGGCGTGGCTAAGCGCTACCGAAATCTGAAATCGGATAAATATCGGGTTGCGTTCAAATCCAAAAACGCCCATGACTAATAGGTACCATATGTGGTACAGGTTGAAGCCATCATTCACCATTCACTTTATATTAGTTCGAAAAAACACAACGTTACCGCGTTCTAAAACGATACCAACACCATCTATTGAACTTGAAAATCAATACAAAATAGGTAGGTATCTAAGTATTTCTTTTGGTTTTGCCATTTTATTAATTTGTAAAAAAATATATTTGGTTTGGTTGTTTATTTTCATTGTTTTTAATTTTAAATTAGTTTATTTTTTCAAGTGTAATTTTGTGCAAGTTTTTTGTACAAATCTTCTTGTCTATTTTGTTTTATATTTTGTGCAATAAAAGTATATTCTATTCTATTCTAATAAATTAAGTTTAAAATATTTATCAATATCAATTACGTTATTTACGACCCAAAAACCTTAAAAATGACACCCAAGTCACCCAACCCATGATGATTTTTACATACAAACATACATCCATCCATCCTTCCATCCATGTTGGTTTCAAACCATAATCGATGCTATTTTCGTAATTAACGTCCCAAAAAACCATAAAACGACACCCGGGGATGATGGTAGGTATTTCCCGTCAGCTACGTTGGATTTTGAAATAGTTGTTGTTTTCGTAATCAGCGACCCGATAAACCATAAAAACGATACCCATGTTGATTTTCAGAATTTGTCACCCCTTTTCCACCTTTTAGGGGTTGAATTCTGAAAGAGCCTGAAACACTTGTTTACTCATTTATTGATAGGAGTACTCCTGTGAAGATTCGAATCAAATAGTTTAACTAATCTTGTTTCCCCATACAAACTTTCAACACCTTTTTCACCCCCTTAGGGGGTGAAAAAGGGGTTTGTTTATTTCTAATCGTTAACCTAAAAACAAAGTTTCAGGCTTCTAGCTCTAAAAATGACGGACTTCCATACAAACTTTTAACTCCTTTTTCACCACCTTAGGGGGCGAATTTTCAAAAATCCTTTCTTAGCGGATGCCTGCGTCATTACAACTGTCTGTACGCCAAATTTCAGCGAAATCCGTTCAGTAGTTTCGGCTATGCGTTAATAGATGAGTCAGTCAGGTTTGCCTTTTATATATATAGAATAAGATAGATGACATAAGAACGTAATGTTTTAAAAAACTAAACAATTAACAATGTTACCGTCCGGTGCTGTTGCTGCTGCAAAAAAAGTCCCGCTCGGTTTCTTAGTGGTTCTTCCCAGGACAGAGGTATTTTCCGAACCAGTGGTAAATAAAAAAATGACTTTCAATAAGTATTATGTAATAATCAATATTGAATAAAAACTCATTCTATTTTATTCCATTCAATTCTGTTTAATGGCAATAATTTTCACATTGCATTATAGCCTTTATAACCACTGGGTGGTAGGACTCTTTTTCTGCCTAGAAGTCCGTCTGTATAGCTATTTCTACCGCCAAGCAAAAGTACGTGAAGGATGTAGAGAGCCAGCATTAATCCAGACAAACAGACATTCCATCTTAGTCCTCAGAGGTGACAACGCATCTATAGTCTTTTTCTACCGACTTCAAAAAGGAGACGGGACTCAATTCGACTGTATGTTCTTTTATTTATGAGTGTTACCTCATAACTTTTTTCTGTGTGAACCGATTTCGATGATTCTTTTTTTATTTGAAAGCTGGTGCTTCTCATGTGGTCCCATATAAATTCGATCAAGGTTTGACCAATAGTTTTTGAGTTATTCTTAAAAATTTATATTGTAGTCGGTTGTACAAAATTTTTAATTTTAAATTATTGTTTTAAGTAGGTTGCAGTTGTCTCTGGACTGCAGTAGCCATTTATCATCAGGTGGATATGTAAGTTTGTTTGACACTTCACTTTTTTTAATATTTTGTGGTACAACGTAAAAAAATCTAACATACATTAATTTTCACCAAAATGACGACATAAGAAAAAATAATCCTACTTCGTAACTTACTGACTGCCTGGTCTAGAGGTCGTAATCGCGGTTACAGGTAATGAGGTCCCGGATTCGAATCTCTGGTTAGGCCAAAATCAATTATTGGGTTTTCTGTCAAGAAATTCTCAGAAGCAGTCTGGAGTCAGGAAGCAGAAGGAAAGCACTTAAAGCCATTTAACCTGCCGCTCAGCTCAGCCGCTCTCTCCGGTCGTGTCGGATGACCGTCCTATCGGGCTAAAAGACTGAGATGATTGATGAGACTATGATTCCCGGGCACTATAATACTGTCCTGCACAGATGGCTCCTGTACTCGGGCACTATATTCCAGTCCTGCGCAGATGGCTAGTCTCCGTTGAGACTGATCGCCGTGGCCGAAATTCGATCTGGAGGATATTATTATAATAACATAAGAATCCTCTAATATTAAGTTGTGTTCCACAATTAAATTATAGAAGAAAGAAGGCCAGGGCCTGGGCCGATGAAGAGAAAAAACAAGATATATTAAGTTAATAATCCCATAAATTCGAATCCCATAATTTCGGCTTTTTAATAAGAGGGGTATGTTATAGTTGCACCACGGATGTGTTACCTTAACGGAGATGGACCACACTCCCACAGAATACCAGCGTGAAATTCTGCTCTATGTATGATGTGGCGGATATTTTTCATTGAGATGGTGCTTGCTCCTCACTCGCCAAACCTAAAGTTGACTCTATGATTATACAAGGGCTCTACCACTATATTATGGTTGTAGCACGAATGGGTTGGCTCGACCGGGGCAGAACCATGCTCTCACAGAATACAAGCGTAAAATAGCAGCTTAATGCTGCTATTTTACGCTGCTGTGTGCTGTGTTTCGTATGACGTAGATATCCAGAGACCCCTTTTTACTGGAAACAATGCATTCCATATTATTCCTCAGGGGTAACAACGAATCTTCATTTTGATTCTGAATCAAGCACAAATGTAGTTGTCTATGGGCCACAGCATCCACTTACCATATTATATAAATAAATAACTGTTTTGTATGTATGTTTCTACATTATACTAAACTTCAGGGGTAGCCTCTTACCACAAGGATGGAAATATAGGGATTAAATTAAACGTCTAAATAGACAACATCAGACTTTGTATATATTCCTTGGACCACTCAAAATGGTGAAAAAATTAGACTAAGATTAAAAGCCGACTACAAAGAACTAATAAAATATAAAATAATTTCCACATAAATATATTCAAATGATATGTGGAAAACAATGTTATTTTAGAAACAAATGCATACAGAAATATCTTACATAAAAGTTATCAATTGTTATGCAACCCCGCTAGATGTCTCGGAGGTAGGTAACTTAATAGATGTACGAACAGCGAAGCTAATTCAATAGGGATGCATCCGCTGCACAATAGAATCCGGCACGCAACTGAAAATCTAGAAATGCGGGAACTGCAAGGAGTCTAGGTAGGAAAGTAGGACGTTGAATGCACTACAGAAAACCGGGTTGCAGCTATGCAAACATCTAGCTATCTTATTTTTATAGTCATCTCCTATCGACGGTGTAATATCTATAAATTTATAAATTTGAATCATTTTAGCAGTTTGATAAATGCTTTTAACAAACTGCTAAAATGTTAAGAAAGTTGCGTTATAAATGAAATGTAAAAATCGCGGTTTTCTTCTCGCGTTTCCCATAGTCGCCTCTTATAATGTCCCCGTTTTATCTAATCGTCAATACCCGCTAAATAATATGGCATGATGCTGCCGCTTCACAATGGTAAAGCAAAGGGTAATTTGTCAAAAACGTGCTAAGAAACTTTAACAACTAGCAATTTTTTATTTTATTTCGTAACTTCTAGATTTTTTGTTGTTATTTGGTCTATTTAATGATACAAACAATTTTTTTGAACCTTCTTCTTTCTTAAACTAAAAATCGTGCTAAGAATCTTTAAACTCCGACAATGTTTTATTTTATTTCGTAACTTCTATATTATTTTTGATCTTTAGTCTATTAAAATAAAACAAACAAATTTTATTAACCTTCTTCTTTCCTAGTTAAACTATACTACTAGTGCGCTAATAACTTCGTAAACGGCAGCCTCCGAACACGTGACCTCACGCCGCGTGTCGCTGACAGCTCGGCGCGGCGGGTGTGTTTGAACGACAAAGCGTATTCCGTATGCCGAGCAGTTTTGACGTTGGATTGAATTATAATAGAAAAATTTCATCATAATAGTTTTCTCGCAATATATAGGTACTTGTTTGGAAACACATTAATAAAAATTTTTTGTAGAAAAAAGTGTGACAAACCAGCACGTAGTCTACCAGATGGCAACTTAATTTTGTGGCCTGTAGACACCTACATCTATGCTCGATTAAGAATGAAAATGCAGAAAATTTGTCACCTCCAAGGACTAAAATGCAATGCCTCGTTACCGGTTTTCTTCACTCACTACGAAATGCTGTATAACGTATACATCATTCATAACGAAAAATGGTAACGATTTATGAAGACCAAACCGACCGACCAAGAAGATTCCACACTGGTATTCTATGCGAGCGCAGTCCTTCCTCTGTCGAGCTGACCCATTTTTGTTACAGCCATAATACACTGCAGACTTGGCTCTACCGTATACACGTACACCTGTGTATGCGTTTTTTTATATATGTATTTTACAGCCCTTCACAAGTCCACTGCTGAACATAGGCCTCCTCCAAGGAACGCCACAAAGCACGGTCCCGAACCACCTGCATCCATTGACTTCCTGCATGTCTTACCAGGTCGTCATTCCATCTAGTGGAGGACGCCCTACACTTCGCCTGTCGGTACGAGACTGCCACTCGAGAACCTTTCTTCCCCATCGGTTGTCGGTTCTTTGAGCTATATGGCCGGCCCATTGACACTTCAGCTTACTAATCCGTTGGGCTATGTCGATTACTCTGGTTCTACTGCGGATATCCTCATTTTTAAATCTATCACGCAGAGAAACCCCAAGCATAGACCTCTCCATAAATCGCTGAGCGACTTTGAGCTTTCTCATACGGCCAGCAGTAAAGGATCACGTCTCAGATCCATAGGTCGTCACTAGCAACACGCACTGGTTGTACAATCTAGTTGTTAGGTTTTGAGGTATGCCTGACGAGAAGATGTGTCGTAATAACCTGAACGCTGCCCAGCCGAGTTGAATCCTCGATTGACCTCTCATCCGAAGTTGGACTTAACTAGTCGGACTATTTGTCCCAGGTAAACATACTCGTCAACAACTTCGAGCTTTGTGCTCCCAACAATTACCGGCATAGGTGTGACATGGACGTTACAAATGACTTTTGTTTTGTCTATGTTCATCTTAAGACCTATCCGTTGGGAGACACTATTGAGGTCATTGAGCATAGTGCTTAGGTCCTCCAGCGATTCTGCTATAAGAACTATATCATCGGTAAATCGAAGGTGAGTGATGTACTCGCCATTGACATCTATCCTTTCCAATCCAGTAGCTTGAAAACGTCTTCCAATGCAGCGGTGAAGAGTTTCGGGGATATTACGTCAACCTATCTTACACCTCTCTACAGTTGGATAGGTGTCGTACTCTGATTCTGTACTCGGATAGCCATCGTAGCCCTACTGTACAAACACTTCAGCACTTCGATATACCGACAGTCAACTTGGCACCGCTGAAGGGACTGCAGTAGTGCCCAAATTTCGACAGGATCAAAGGCTTTCTCATACTCCACATACGCAAGACAAAGTGGCAGATTGTACTCTTCGGTCTTCTGTCAAATTTACCGAAGGGTATGTATATTGTATATGGTGCTAAAGCCTTTTCGGAAACTCGCTTGTTCGGGAGGCTGGAAGTCTCGAAAACAGCACGTAGACGCGGCTCAGAAGGGAAATCGGTCCGTAGTTCTTCAAGAGAGCTTTGCCGCCTTTCTTGCAGAACAAGACCACTGCACTTCTGCAGTAGTGCCACCATGGAGGACGGAATTAAAGAACTTCTGAAGGACTTTAAATACCGGTTTTCCTTGACTTGCCGTTTTTAAGGTGCTGGAGACCCATTATAATCTCGCTCAGACTGACGTCCGGGATATTATCGGAATAATGTCGGATAAGACTTGCTCTTGGATCGTTCCTCACACTTGCGTGTGGCTCCAACGATGACGTGTACAGCTGCCCATAGAACCTTTCAATCTCACTCAAAATCAGGTGTCCAGGAAACGATGCTGCAACATTCGGAAGACCGAATGTTGCAGTAAGAGCCAACTGTCGAAACTATCTTTAGCCTCGACAGTTGGCTCTTTCTGGCAGACAGATCTCTGGCAAAGACTTTGGAGCCCTGGTTCCACTCGATTACTTCTTAAAAACGAGCTGTATTGAAGTTGCGTAAGTCCCCCACATGAGTTTGGAGATCTGTCTATTCAGTTGCCGGTTCACCTTCCGTCTAACAGCCATGAGATTAAGAGTGTGATCGGAAAGTTTTGTGTTCTTCTGCGACGGGTCTTACATAACTTAGCTCCAACATATCGTTCACTTCATTGCAGTCTTCTAGGCACTGAAAGCGATTTTGTAACTCGAGCTTAAACTTTTCGGGGCTTTGGATTAGAGCACGAGGGGGACGGGGCGTTGACTTCATTAGACGTGATCTCTCCAACTTAACATTTAGGTTCAGTGTGCCTCTCACTATTCGGCGATCGCTGCCTGTTTTCACCGCCGCAACTGAGACATCACTGAACAGTTGTCATCTAGTCGTCATAATGAAGTCAATCTCATTTCTTGTCAAACCGTCGGGGCTCGACCAGGTCCACTTTCTGTGGGGCCGCTTTTGGAAGAAAGAGTTCATCATAAAGAGATCCCTCTTTATACTTAAAGTCGGCCAGCTGCTGGCCCTTTAGGTTCCATTGCCCTATTCCGAATTTTTCTTCTTTCAGCTCACCGTCCTCTCTTGTGCCTAGTTTTGCGTTGAAGTCTCTCATTAACGCCGGTTTTGGAGGATTTCCTCCACCTCCTCATCGGGATGTGCCGAGGTTGGTGCGTAAACCTGTATGACCTTCAGCGAATACCGTTTGGTGATTCTGAGTAAAAGGTACGCAAACCTCGTCGACACACTCCCAATCTTTACAACGTTGTTAACGAGAGACTTGTGGACGATAAATCCGACACCTCCTTGGGACAGATGGTCGCCCTCCCGATGATACAATAAGTTGCCGGATTCGAGGATTACCGTGTCCTCCCCCTCTATTTGGACCTCAGATAATCCTATAATATCTCTTCTTCCAGCTCCAGGATTTTCTCGTCAGTCCTCAGGGTGCGTGCGTTATATGTTGCCGGGTCGAGTCGTCTTAGGTGGCAACCGAACCTCCACCGGAAATTCTTAGCACCCCCTGTGCCGTTACCATGGTCGCCACCTTAGCCAGTAATAGCGGGGCCGCCGGGTGCTGGTGGCCGTTTATTTATGTCGTTGCTTATGGGGGGTATAAAAATTAACTTAGTCTCATGATAGGATGCGAACCGCGAACTTTATAAGTCGTGGGTTCGAATCCGCCGTTCGACTACTGTCACGAACTACTTCGAAACAAAAAAAAACGTATGCGTGTACTTATGTACGCACGTAAGAAGTTATACTTCTTTAGCGTAACAAAACAAAAATAACAAAAATAAAACACGTTTTATAGTTTCATAAATATATTTGAATAACTACCTTGAATATAATTGGACCCATTTACGCAAACAGGAACCAACCCACAGTTTAAGTGAAATTGAGTTTGATACATAGATGGCGCTCAAATGACACTTTCTATCTTCCCAAAAAAATTGTAGCTTTCCGACGACTAAAAACAGAGATATAACACTGTCACTTATGGAACCAACCCACTTTGGCCAACTGCCGCCGCCACTTACACCTAGAGTGTCGCAATCGCTTGCTAGCATGTTACATACACAAGTGATGGTAAACAATGCATGAACATTTTTTATCCAATGACTACGAGGTAACTAAAATCGGCGTGCTGCCTTATGAAAGTTCAAAAAGAATCATCGAATCACTAGGGTGTCTAGTCGTTCAATCTCCAAAATCACATGATTCAATAGCAAAAAGTATCCCAAACACTGACTGTCCATCCTCCCCATTCCGACCGATGTTGCCAGAGACAATTGAACTATTTAATATTCTAGTAGAATCTCTTGATAATGATATAATAATCATGATAAAAACGCTGCACAAAGTTCACCGGTTTCGTCCGACATAACAAACATAGTAATGAATAGCGATGATTCTATACAGGATCCAAATTTCGTATGTCATGATGAAAATAGTATGTTTGGTGATAACAGCTCTGAAAATACTATGTCTTTGGTAACAACATTAACAGAAGTCCATTAAACACTGAATTAGACGATACTTGTTAGTACCAATGAAATCTTGCAGGAAAAAGAAACTGAAACTGAATCTTCATACCAAGCAAGACCAGGCAGAAAGAAGGGACAATAACCAAAGCTATGTGAACTCTAAGATATTCCAAGGTCGATTCCAAGGTTTTCATCGATTACTGCTGCTTTGTGTAAAAAAATGTCAAGAGAAGATATCTACTTAAGAAAAACTTTTAGAATTTAATAAATTCTATTCGTTAGGCTTATATGTTGCCCAAAATATGAATCTAATAGCATGCATTAAAGAAAACAAAAGAAACGCGCATACGTCACGACTACAACGAAAAATGAAAATAAAAACAAAACACATTCTCGGGAATATTATTTGAATGACATACTTGTTTGCAAACAAATGGTCTTGAATATACTTCAACATCATCCAAAAGCTAATACAGCTCTTTGTAAAATGTAAAAAAATAGCAGCTTAATGCTGCTGTGTTTCGTATAGTGAGTGTAGAGAACCGGAGACCCTTTTTACTGGAAAAGAAGCATTCCATCTTAGTCCTCACGGCTGACAACCACAGAACATATATAACCCTAAAGGGGCTGACAACGCAGCTGCATTTTGATTCGCAGGCGAGCATAGATGACTGTGAGCATAGGCGGACTGTGTGCTCCCTTGTCACCCTTATCCTTTTATAAAAATGCGGAATAATTGCCTTAAAGATAAGCGTGGTCAGCAAGAGGGTCATAATGTGGCTTCAACGGAACGGAGAAGTGTGACATCTTCACCTTTGTCCAAGTGATATGAACTTGCTTTGGCGCACTGGAAAACCTAAATCCCAGGCGAAATTTTAAAAAAAAAGTATCATGCACCTTATACCGAACGATGCACAGGATTTTTATAAAAAAAATAAAAAGCACGATATAGAAGATGATATTGATGGTTATACTGGTGCTATTGATTTTGAGGTAGAAGATGATAATGGATTTTAGCTTAAGTTCTTTGTATTCTTTTTATGATTTTTGTATGTTAGGTGTAAAAAATGCTAAGATAGATATTTCACAGCAATAAAAATTGTTTAAAGTAAAGAAAACTTTTTATTTTTAAACATATTATAGAAATTGAAACCCACGTTAAATTTGAAAAGGAATAGCTACAAACTTGCTTTTTGCCAGAAAGAACCAACCCGTTTTTTTAGTTATTACTTATAGTAAAATCTTGTAAAAATGTTTGAATTATGCTTAGATTATTTACAATCTAAGGAATGATGTATTCCTAGAAAGGCTTCGATGTCCCACATAACTATTAAATATTTATTTTTTAATATGCTTCATATACATTTTGCAAACTCTTTTTACAAAAGTCCCATTTTCTCGAAAACAATCTGCTGGGGGTTGGTTCCTATTTGCGTAAATGAGTCTCTAATTATCACTTCCATAGATAGAGAGTAATTGTGTTCTGCCACATGAGTATAGAAACCGTACCGTTCTTTACTCATGTGGTTCTGTGCTGTCTGTATATATACATCAGTTCTCACGAAAACTTGACAGTTGACAGACAATTACCAACTGAAGTTGTCGCTTTTAGGTTTCGGTGTGCGTGCGCATCGTAACAACTTCATGCTGTCGTTTTAGGTGTCGGTGTGCGCGCGCATCGTAAAAATTCACTCTTATAATTTTTCTCAAACACGCCAAAAGAAGTATAACTTCAGAAATGAAGCCTACCTGCGGGGCTAGCATGGGCAGGAGACAATTTTATCCCCGCGTTTAATTTTATCCACCCATCGAGCATGGGCACACCGGTGGATATAATATCCACAGTAGATAAAATGGGAGATAGACTTAGACTTAGATAGATTTTTTGTATGAATATAAACTTAAACCCACATCCAATGAACTAGGATAAAATTGTCCCTTTCAAATGTCATTAAAGCATAATTTTTTATCTTTCATTTGGCTCCATGCTACGGACGGGGGATATATATGTCTACTCGTTATGTCAAACGGGGATATACTTCTCCCGTTTGACATAACAATATAAATTTTTATCTCTTGTCAGTGGATATAATCGGAGGATAAATTTTTTGTCCCCAGCCCATGCTAGCCGTGCTGGAGTGGTAACAAATATTACTAATATCAGTAGCATTGCTGTAGGGTCCACTTTCTACCTAGTAGTCCGCCTGGGTTGATACAACCTCTCATCATTGTCTGCTACTACGCACAGTGCAACCCCTGACATGCTCTAGTTCTAGTTTGAAGTGGGAGAACCAGTATAAACGAGTAGTAAAGCAGTGAAATTTTTATAGAAGCAGGTAAGGGTGACAAATGAGCAAACTTTCAACGGAAAAAATTACAAGATTAGAGAAACATCGTCAAGAAACCTGCATGTCTGAGAAATCGAAACAAAAAATATTTTTGGAACGAAGTTCCTTATCGCACGTACACTAGGCGAGAAAAAGTGTAAGATTTTTCCGTCACGAACGTTTCTATAGTGCGAGCGAGATGGAATAATATCTATCGCCCTCGCACTTTTTCTTATCTTGCCATGAAAGAAATATTATTTTAATTGACGCTTCATTTTAATAGACGCTAGTAATTCATTTATTTGTATTTGTTAATCAATAATATAATACGTTTATCAATAATAATATACTATGAAAGGAACTTCGTTCCAACCGAGTGTTCCACGACACTCACGCATGTTTTCTTATTTATTTTTTAATCTTAACCCTCTAGGAGAGTCTAGGATGTTAGGATTTTCTTCTGTTTCGTGGAGGCAGTTTACGTACATAAATTGCACATGTACAAACATACATGTCTAAAAATTAAAAAAAAATTCGAAGACACATTGGGGCTGCGCGCAGAACACTTCCTTCTCTCAGAAAGGAGAGAAGACTTGTGCCCAGCTATGGGACGTATAAAGGCTGTAACTTTACTTTAATAGTTTCGGTCGCTCCTCCATACAGTAAAATATGATCTCCAATTATTGGTACCTATACAATTGGTGGTTGCTAACGGACAACGACAAAGCAGTTCGTCTTGAGAGAACAGTGCTCCACAGCTTCACATTAGAATAATATCATATCGAAGGAGATAGCATAGTGCGACAAGTGTAATGAACTGAAATAATTCTCCCCATTCGTATTACGACCGCTCAATAGCGAAGTGGCTGAGCGTTTTCCTGCTGCGCTTCTGGGCCGCGGGTTCGAATCCATCACGGAACAAAAGTTTGTATGGCTTGCAAAAAAAAATCCGGGTCTGGATTTTAGTCCTTGTGCAATTTGTGTATGTAAAACTCCTCCACGACATAAAAGAAAATCCTAGAGTGGAGGTAAAGTTATTTGAAAACTAGAATTAAAAAAAATTGAGTGGCCATGGGAATAAGTTTAGCCCTGTCATCAACGCAAAGTAAGGAATTTGCATTTAGAAAAACCCAAAATTAAAAATTAGGTGCTCTAAAAATTTCACCGCAACGAACTGTTGAAATTTGCGTTGCTGGCAAAACGTATCGCTAGCAACGCAGTGACGATAATAGATATACGATAAATATTAATAGCAAGGAATTAAGTGCTATTTAAGTGCTGAAAGATTATTGAGGTCGGATGTAAATGACGGTAATGTTCTGGGAATTATCGGGTCCAGGACCACTATTACCTTACTATAAGGTATGAACGGCATTTTTGTTCTTTATTAGTTATATATTATAGATAAGCTAGGTCGAATCTATGCTAAAATCGAATCAGCACGCCCCTACTCCACGTAGTCTTATCTGCCCTACCACTAAGTGTTTTTGTAAAGCCGTAGGCGCGGAGGGAGAGAGGCTGCACATTTCGCAGTGCCGAAGCCGTTGCAGAACTAACTGTGTCATTATGCCTGTGTAAAAAAAAGAGGTTATGATTTTACAAAAAAAAAAATACTCATAAAGTATACATTCCCCAGAGTGCTCAGCGGTGAAGGAAAACATCGTAGGCAAATCTAAACAAAATCTAATTTTGCATAGTCTGTTCGCTAAGATAGTGTCGGTACACCCGGAGGCGTACTTATTGCTTTGCTTTTATTTTATTATTTGTTTTTGTGTTTGTTAAATAAATGTTTTTCTATTCTCAGAATAAAATAGAATACTATTTTATTCTTATGGTTATTGTAATAAAATACGAATATAAATAATAAAAACAAGTTAGGTAACAAAGAACCTTTCACTACGGCGCTTCGTTTTAAAATGTCAAACTCTCCTTCGGGTGTACGCCGCACGCGGCAACCTTTGATGTTGCGTGCGGCAAGGCGGCGCGACACAATGGCGACCGTATCTAAGCTAACACACTATAACATCTATCAGAAGCTATAAGATCCTTCAGAAATGTACCGTCATCGTCAACAAGGAACGAGACGGGTTGATAGGTTCTCTTATTCCTAGACCTTACCGTGCAGTGCAGTGTAGTAAACACACAAACAGGCACGCACGTAGACGCACACGGGCAACCGCAGTCCATAACAATGCCACTGCTTAAGTAATTTAGTGATTGCCCAAATTTTAAGTTTTTTTTTAGATTTATCCAGTTACATGTGCTTAGCAGTTTATTTTAGTTGAATTTATGTGGTGCACATACACTTAGCCTAAGATGATCGACCAATTATGCCATCAAGTTTATAAACAATTTATAGGTTCAACGAATATATATTTGGATATTTTTCAATAACAATGAAGGCCCGAGAGCTGGGAAGCAGCATTCAAGGTCGTGCAGGCCGCTGATATGCCAAAGGTATTATTAGGTAACTATCTAGACCACATTGTAGTCGTTACCTAAAGCTTGTGATACTCTTATTTCTTAGTCCAGTCAAAAGTTAACTATTTTGACCACATTCAATTAAATAATTTCTACATTACAGCTTCTGAAGTCAGGCCTTTAATTATTTTATACACTGTCTTGAGGGCGACTTCTGAAAAGCTTGTGATACTCGTATTTCTTAGTCCAGTCAAAAGTTAACTATTTTGACCACATTCAATTAAATAATTTCTACATTACAGCTTCTGAAGTCAGGCCTTTAATTATTTTATACACTGTCTTAAGGGCGACTTATGAAGCTGTTATGCAGAAATTATTTTATTCCTTTCAATTCATTGAAGTCTGTTTACTTTCTATTCCATACAGCGATATATTACAGACTACGAGTACACTCTACTACAGACAAGAGTATATTATAACGACTTCGTTTTCGTTACAGCCTATAAAAGTTCACTGCTGAACATACCCTCTCCCCCCCCCCTCATAGGGTGAATTTTGCCAAGTTGCCACACGGCAGGCGGGTCGGCATTCACAGTTTTTATGTTTTTCTCTGTCGCCTCTTACGATACCCACGGGACGAAATGGAGTAGTGGATATTCTTACACCTCCACTACACGAATCTTACTTTCTTTAAACGATGGCTAGCAAAGTATACTAAGAATGTCACATCGAAACTAATATGTTATAATAGAAAAACTCAAGACCCAAGTGAAGTGAGGAGTGAAGAAAATACAAAAATAAATACAAGTTTGATTAATAAATTTATTCACAAATACATAATGTTACACATACAAAAAAGTCGTTAAGTAGGCACCTCGTTAGCAAAAGAATAAAAAATATATTTATTTTTTTCGTCATAAAGTAAAATTAGTAATAATAAAAAAGACTAGTTAGACAAAACAATAAGAATTATGAAATATATTCATTTTGTAAAATATCAAAATTTCCACAGAAAAGGTAATTAACAATTTTCGATAAGTATAAAACTATAAAGAAATGATCTAACCGAAAAGAACTAGACATTACATAATATACTAAAAATGTTAAATCATATGGCAGACATACATAGACCAGAGTAAGCTTCAATTTAATATTATGTTAATAACTGTTTGTATATTGGAGACAATTATGTCGTTTTGTACATAAAACACATAATAAAATATTTTTATTAGTTAATACAAAACGCTGTAAGTTAACTATTCAAAGATAAAAGCTTAAAATTTTTAAGAATTTTGGATTTGGTTTTTTGATTAGGTGTTTTTAGGCGGATATTCATAAGTTATGTATATAGTTCATAATTAATTGATTTCAGTTTCTTGTCAGTAATAATTAATCTTTAATCTAGAGTAAAAAATTATATTTATGTACATTGCATAGAACTCCAAAACATGTTCCAGAATTGGCACTTTAATTTAATAGCATAGAGTATTTTAATACAAAATAAATTAATAATAATTAATATAAAAGCCCTTCTAACGACTGGGTGATTAGGGAGAAAATTAAAGTTGTTAACTGAGAGTTCATAATAAAAAAATATGATTAAAAAATAGTCACCTATTTTTTACCACGTTTTCAGCTCTGAACACTCCTGGAAAGATTCTTATTTAGACGGATTCGCAAGTGAACAGAATGTATACAGTGTATCTTATACCGTTGTTTTAAAATTTAAATATTGTTTTAACAATATGTTTAATAAAATAAAATATTTAGTTATTAAAATTATCTTAATTCAGAAACAAAAAATAGAAGTAATTATCATTAAAAGGAAACAAAACGACGTTCAATGCAATTTCAGATTAATATAGAATTCAAAATATCTTGACTGCGTGAATGAAAAAAATACAGTCACAACACGTTTAGAACGTTTAGGAGCGTAAAAAGGTCATAACATTAGTATTCGAGATAATTTCTTGATTTTATTTAAAAGTTTTTACCACTAACTATTGTAAGTAATAGAAGAATAGACGAAAGCGAGTTTATAACGCGATAAAAACTTTATAAAGGTGATTTCACTATATACAATTAATTAATACTGACTTAGAAATTAAAATTCAAAAACACAAATTAAAGTAGTAGTATAAAAATTCAATATTAGTATAAAAAATCAAATTAAAGAATTAGAAATAAAATTCCAACTCGTTTGACACTTATAAGTGTATGTACAAATTTTGTATGATGTACGTAAAAATATTATGCCCTTTTACTTCAATAAAGATATATTATTAAATACACATTAACTATAAGACTTGAGTAATTCACATATTATTAAAAGCCATTCTAAACAAATGAGTACTTTATGTATCATGTGTGTCATGCGATAAATGAGTTTATACAAACGAATGAATTATGTCGAGATACTTTTTTGAACGAGTGTCAAGCTGTCAAGTCTTTATAAGCCCCTTCATTTTCATAATGATATTCTCAAAATATGTACAAATATATACCGGCCTAGTATAATTCAATATCCCTATTCCAAAATATACAATACAATACCCTTTATTGTTCACTAAGAAAACATATTAAAATATTTTTTTTTCCTAGTTTGGCAACTTTCAATGGATTCTGCCAGCGTCAAGTATCATGAAAGTCACACAGAGTATTCGACTACCGTTTCCGCAGATACGCTTACTTAGCTTCATGTTACGAAGTTACATAGGCAGTTATTTTACAGGAGAGCAGGGTGAAATATTTTCACAAAACCTAAGCCAGCCCATCTTTTTTTATCTGCTAACAGTTTTAATGTTTGAGCTGCTATTTTTTTATAATTAAAAAGTTTTCAATAGACATATTGGAAGAGTATAGACGTTCAGCTTGTTTTCGTTTTTTAACACTGAGCGTGCATTCCTCATCCCACCATGGAGAACTTATTTTGGTAGAAGGCGAAATTTTTCGTGTGAAACATGAGTCTGCGGCGAGTAAAAGGTACTTAAAGTTTTTGTAGTTTGTCTCTATATCATTACAGTCACTATTATAAAATTTAGAGAGTACCGAATCTGAATCTTTCGAAATTAGCCCACTCCGCTTAAATTACATTTACATTACGCTTACTTACATTACAATCGGTTCAGCCATTCCGAAGATGAGCCCGGACAGACAAGCAGACATACAAAGATTTTAATAATGGTTATTCATGTTTTAATAGCATTAAAAGCCATTCCATCTTAGTCCTCAGGGGTGACAACGCATCTACATTTTGATTCTTAAACGAGGATAAATATAGATGTCTTTGGGCCACAGCATCCACTTACCATCAGGTGGGCTGTGTGCTCGCTTGTCACCCTTATTCTATAAAAAAAAATGCAAATAATTCCTTAGCTCAATATAAGGCAATATATTGAGATTACAGACAGAGACTTAAATTTGAAGTATTTGTATATATTGGAACAGAAGCAAACATACGAACAGTTAAAATTACAAACCTAGCACACCGTAAAGTTGATAGTACGCGAGCAACTTGAGTTCGATCGATTACCAAAATTATGAATTTTAAGCGACAAGCGCTGCACTTGCTATACATAATAGAAAAACATCGTGAGGAAACTGAATATCTAAGAAATATTTCGAAAAAATGTACAAAAGGAATACATTCAGTCATTACAGAATGTCAAAAATACAAATGGATGATAATTCTAAACTGTGATAAAATTTTAATAAATGCGTAAAATTTTTAGCAAGGTTATAGGAGTACTAAATAACATCTCTTCAAATATTTGTTACATTTATTTTATCTATGTTGTGAGTATTAGTTGTTGATGGTCGAAATGGTAGAAAGAGATAAGGATATGGCAATCAATTTATCAATTCTATGGTTGGAGACGCTCGCTAATAATAAATTAATAGATAATCTCCATTATGTACGGCACTGTTGATGATCACGCAGCTGGTGTTACGGTCGAACGCAACGGAGCCCGCTGCGTACACCCGCGACCTCATCTCATTTAACGCAGCGGAAGCCCTTAAATATAAAATATTATGGAATTTTACAGCAAAAGTCTAATTTCGCCAAGACTGTGGCGCCGCTGCAAAGGGATTTCTTTAGTAAGAAGGACTTTTCTTAAGATGGTGAAAACTATCAATAAACCAATTTTTGTAATAAGACGGATGTTTATTTTACTTTTGTTATTTTAAAAACAACTTACTTTAAGAATATCATATTTTGAGAATATCATGATAGGAGACTGAAGGTAAAAATATAACTTAGTTGTTCCCAACGCGCGTTAAAAACACACAAATTCATAAGTGTCTATTATGGAGTCGGAAAAGTAGGTAATGGAGAAAAATTATATGAAAGAAAGCGCCAGCCTTTGTGCATCAACCAAGATTACATCTTCTCAGAAACAAACAGCCCATAGTTTTTACAAAATCAATAAAACTAAAGTAACCTTTCAGCTTAAGCTACTTTATTTTTAATTATGCTATCTTCTTTTTTTATATTTTATTGCAGACTCAAGTGTGACAGATCAATTACATTTTGATTAAGTTCAAATATTTGTAATATTTAAAAGCTATAGACTTGTTATCGTATATTAATCAGTATTTACTCATATTATAATAATCTAAAGCCTATTCTCACTTGGTTTCAAATTCGTGTTAGGAAAAACTTTTTGTGACGACGTAAGCACCTTTGTCGCTTGAAAACCAAACTACGAAAAAACGTATTATATATAAGCCTGTTTTTATCTTGTATATACCTTCATTTTATGAGCTTAAAATGGCGTTAGTTTTTAGTTAATTAGTAAGGCGTTAGTTTTTAGTTAATTAGTAATTAAGCTAATTAGGGTTTCGTATTGTTAGTAAAGCATTATAGGTTTATGATAAAATCAGGTTCTTTAACCTGTTCTTTATCAAAAGCCTAGGCTCAAGAACCGGATGAAGACAAAATTACTACTTTATGTCGTTATAAACCTGAGAAAATCCAGTTTTTTGATCAACCTAACATAACCTAACTTAAGCTTAAATTTTATCATAAACCTAAACAAGTTCAGGTTTTTGATCAAAAAACAGGATATGTTCAGGTTAAAGATAAGATTAAGTAATACCTTTGTCTTCTTCCGGATCATGATCAAAAGCCTAGGTTTTTGATCAAAATCACATGATGCCATATATATACATCAATGTCAGATTATATAATATTAAACATTAATATACACTTATAGATACTTTAGTAGTAAAGTACTTAAAAATATTTGAGTTAACAATAAGATTTTTGGAATAAATTTAAGTTTAGGCATCATGTGGATGACGCCAATACAAAACTTTGCCTTCAAATCACAATTAATAAATTATGTATGTTAACATAAGTCTCATTCGTAAACAAATCGCTTTAAAATTTGGAGATTCAATATCACAGAGATTTCGCGCAACGTTTTATTAATTCCTTTTCTTAATGCAATCATGCGTTTCTAATTAATAAGACATCGGACCTGAGCTACATTATGACGTCAAAGTATTAATGTACCGACAGCAAATAAAATAGTTTACAAAAACATTTAAAACTCCTATTTGGAATATTTTGCCTACCTATTGCTGAAAATTATATAAAAAATTTAATATTTAACTTTTTATAAGAAATCCAAAACTTACTTAATTAAGTATGCTAAAATGTTTAAACACTGGTCATTTAATTTTTTTTACAATATTATTTATTTATTCTTACATTTACAAAGTGATGACATAATATAAAGTATAGTGTTATTCTGCTCATAATGGCGTCTTAATAACCTTTCTATAAACGCATATCACTACTACAGTTTAAATTATTTATCTTATCTGCTATTTTTCCTTAATATAAATCAAGTTCACTGATGTTAGCTTACATATTTATCTATCTAAGCTTTCTGTATAACTTAACGAGGCACTTTTTTATTTTAGCTGTTAGTCGGTATAACTCACCCAAGATGTTGATGATTACAGTAATTCTTAAACAAGTAGTCCTCGGTTTATTTTGGATTGTCTCCAAGTCAAAGGCTCGACCTCGATGAAGGTTTTATATTTTAATCACCAGTCTGTTATAGTCTGAGCACAGGTATTGAACTGGCTGTTCAATTTAAAAACCGAGTAAGGACTTAACTTGAGTTTTGCAGGAAATTGACGAAACATAAATCAAGATAGTCATTGAAAAGTTTTGCTTATTCTATATTCAAAGATTTAAGAGATTAAAATTTCTGGTTATTTTAAGGATTTATTGCAGGTGTTTTATCTTTCTGTAAGGAATTAATATATGTAAGATTTTGATTAAAAACATCTTTTTAATGTCACTTACTGGATTTTGATTTGGAACAACCGGAATGGCCCTAAGAAGGAGATAGTTATATAACAGCACTGCTGGCCATCATGTTGACGCCACAGGTGCCGTCGCCGCGATACACGCGATAATAGCCCTGTTCGCCCCATGATGTTCCCCAAGAGTTCTTGATGGTCCAGTAAGGGAGGCGCTTATGGAAAAGAGGGTAGTCTGCAAAAAACATCGATATGAAATTAGAACTGTGTACCATAAATAATTACGGTGTACCACAGGGCAGCATCCCGAGACCATTATTGTTTCATAATATAAGGTTGTGTCTTATAAACTGATGACACAACTTTATATAAATTTGCACATGAACAAGATATAAACAATGCCCTAGAGAATGTATAGATAGATAATATTAGGTCTTTACCACCAGAAGGAAGTTAGCGTAGAACATTATTTTTTTTAATTAAAATGTATCCCATTTAAATAAATTAACTAATAGTAATACACCTGGAGCAATTATGGATTCTACTGGAGCATTTGAAGAGCAATTAATTGGGATACAGTTTAATTTAAAAAGTAGATATTTTATGTTTTATAGCAAAATTAAATTTTCGATAATTAAATTTTTAAAAAATGAATTATAAATTAACTAATTGCAATAGACCTGGAGCAATTACGGCTTCTACTGGAACATTTAAGGTGCAATTAAATGTGATACAGTTTAATTTATAAAAGTAGATATTTTATGTTATATAGCAAAATTAAATTTTCGATAGTTAATTTTTTTTTAAAATTAAAATTATAAATTAACTAATAGTAATAGACCTGAAGCAATTTCGGATTCTACTGGAGCATTTAAGGAGCAATTAAATAGGATACAGTTTCATTAAAAAAAAAAATGTTCTACGCTAACTTCCTTCTGGTGTCTTTACCCATGAAATTTCGGTCTTGGGAAAATTGGAAAAAGAAATTTTACAAAAATATGTTGAAGAAGCAATGAAAGAATGGCGAAGAGCAGTTCACAATCTGGGTTGTTTAAGTGCCAGCTTGTTCATTATCATTTACAATCCATGAAAATAATGGCCAACAATAACTGTGCCACCAGATGGCAACAAATGAATAACACTAGCAATAGACCATCAAACTCTCAGAATAAGCTTCTTTAGCCTAATCTTTCGTTTCGGTTTAATGTATGGAAACCCACCTTTCTCGCCATATCCCACGATGAGTACACCGTGATCAATTTTGTTGGGATTGCATAGTATCTTCCACGGGTGGGACACCCCACCCACATAGAACTGCATAGCATTTGCGTTTATACCTGTGAAATATAATTCAACTATGACTACAAGAACACTAACGTTTGCCAACAATAATTGTAATCAATTATCTCATAGTTGTCAGAAAGTCGACTATGCTACGTACTATCGCATCTTTTCTTAAGGAGCCGTTAATACTAAAGATAAAAAAGGACAGAACAGGACTAATCTTATAATTCAATGTCTGTAGTTATTGTAACGTTAATAATAATATGGATTTGATGTCTAGCTAAAAGTATAAGAACGATTTTATGTAGCAAAATTGGTATGGTCACATATCGAGAGTAGAGCACTCCCTCGCGTTATGAGGCGTGCAAAAGAACAGAACGTAGTCAATATATTTTGTCATAAGTATGTGCATCAAAATATGTTGACTTAAATTACTCATTCCGGTATCTATATCACTTATTCAAGTAATTATAAGCAGAAGGATACAGAAAATCTATTACTACAATATCATAGACTGTATTGATGAATGAAAAGAATACTAAAGATTTTTCTTGACCTATTGATATGGGTCCATTATTGACCAGCCATTTAGCCATGTCGGTCTCATTGGCGGTAATGTTGACGGCGCCGCTGATGGTGACCTTCGATAAACTTTTGTTGAAAGAGCACTTGTCGTCCTCGCCTTCGTAGGGGTAATCTCTCTCCGTCTCAAGTCCACCCAACTGCTCAATAGCTCTGGAATTTAAAAAAAACACAGGTAACTTTCACTGAAAATAACCACAAAACTATCGCAAACACCCGTCTGCCTGCCAAGTTCGGCCGTTACATTGTTTTTTTTTTTGTAAAATAGGGTGACAAACGAACACACAATCCACTTGATGGTAAGTGGATGCTGGGGCCCATAGTCATCTACATCTATCCTCAACCAAATTACAGATGAGTTTACATAATGAGTCCTATATTTAAGCGAAAACTACACATAGAATAAAACTATATTTATGGATTTTATCGCGTTTAAGTTTTCGTATTTTTATATCCCGGCGTTTCAAGTACCTTGCAGCACTTCGGGTGCTGCACCTGCTGCTGTGTGCTACAGCTGTGTGTATGCCCTGCAGTGCTGGGGTGCTGCAAAGCACCAAAACGTCGGGAATTAAAATTAAGTAAAATTAAACGCGATAAAATCCGTAAAAATAGTTTTACTCAATGTGTTGATGCGTTGTAATCCCTGAGGACTAAGATGGAATGCCTCGTAACTAACTAGTAAAAGAGTCTCTGATTCACTACACTCACCGAATCATAGCAGCATTAAGCGACTTGCTATTTTACGCATCATCACACATTGAGAATCACAAATTTTACCATAAATATTTCCACGGACGGAATGCTTTCTCATAGGAGGTCAAAGGAGTTTAGTTACCTAGTAATATAATTTTACTTAAATCTGTAATATTAGGCCTTACATATGAAATTAGCGTTTTGTCGTACTGACCACTTTGATCTGAAATATCTCCTCTTTGGTTAAGAATTCCAAATTCAAATTTATAAATTCATTTAGCTGGTACATTTGAGTTTTGAAAACAGTTATTCATTATATTTAAGAGTACGAGTTCTACCGTGGCACCAGTGCTGCAGAAACAGCTCGAAGGATTAATGATGTGTACGGCGCTGGTGTCGCAAAAGAAAACGCGGTACGTTTTGGTTTCAACGTTTTCGTTCTGAAATTTCGACCTTCAGAACCAACCCGTGGACGGCCGGAGACCAAAGTGAAAATGAAGAATTAAAGGATATTGTGGAAGCGGATTCAACACAAAGCACTTCAGAGATAGCTGCAGGCTTCGGGGTAAGTGATAAAACTGTATTAATCCACTTGAAGCAAATCGGAAAGTAAAAACTTGAACGATGGGTACCTCATGAATTGAGTGAATAGAACTTGCAAACTCGCGTCGACTGCTGTGTTACTTTGCTCAACCGACACAATAATGAAGGATTTTAAATCGAATCATTACTTGTGATGAAAAGTGGATACTATACGATAATCGGAAGCGTTCGTCGTAATGGCTAAACCCTGGAGACCCAGCCAAATACTGCCCTAAACGAAAATTGACTCAGAAAAAGTTACTTGTGAGTGTTTGGTGGACTAGCGCCAGTGTCGATCACTACAGCTTTCTAAAATCTGGCCAAACGATTACGGCAGATATCTTTTGTCAGCAACTGCAAACCATGAAGGAAGAACTAGCTGCTAAACAACCGAGATTGGTCAATCGCTCTAGGCAACTGCTGCTTCACGACAACGCAAGACCACACTGCACAACAAACAACCACTAAGTTAGATGAGCTACAATTGGAATGTCTGCGACATCCACCGTACTCCCGGACCTTGCTCCAACAGATTACCATTTTTCCGGAATTTGGACAACTTCTTACAAGGAAAAAATTCAACTCCGATGCGGCATTCCGTTTTTAGTAAAGGGATCAATGAACTACCTATGAGATGGCAAAGTGCATAGATAACAACGGTGCATACTTTGTTTAATTAAATATATTTTACAAAAAATTGACTTTATATTCCTCCTGTACAAAACGCTAATTTCATATGTAAGGATCTAATACTAGACACGAAGTTACGACGTATTACGCTTAACATTTGAACAAAAACGATTACCTATGTCAAAATAATTTATTTTTCATTTAACTTACCAGGTTGCTGATAAAAATTTTCTCTGAAAACTTGACTTTATTCATGGCTGGCCAGTTTTAGCGACTAACGTCAAATGGAGGGACGATGAGTAATTAACGGCTAAGATTAATATCCTATATATCCACGATGCTTTACTAGATGCATTAGAAATTTGACATAAAATGTATGGAGCTTGTGTCAAATCTCTAGTAGGATAAGTCGTGGATAGATAGGATGTTAATTTTGGCCGTAAGATAGCTTCTAATCATATTATGTTGCTAATAAATATATGTCGCTGGGTTTCATAGAAATTAACATGAATCGGAATATACTCATTTCGTAATTGCCCCAATGCACCTTATTACAGATTTTTATACCGTGTAGTGGCGGTATAAGAATATCCACTACCCCATAACATCCCGTGAGTGTGTAAGAGACGACTGAGGGAAACATATCATGAGATAGGCAGCATCGTCTTCCTAATAACGACTAAAAATAAAAAACTGCGGTTGCCAACCCGCTTGCCAAGCGTGGTAACTATGGCGAATATCCCCTATGAGACCATCTATGGGGAGGCCTATGTTTAGCAGTTTAATAGGTATAACATATGTACACGTGGTAGAGCCATGCTGCAGCTATTTTAGTAGTGTAGTTGTAGCACGAACGGGTCGGCTCAACCGGGTGGCACCACACCCTCACAGAATACCAGCGTAAATAGAAGCTTAACACTGCTATGTTTCGTATGGTGAGTGTAGAGAACTGGAGACCCTTTTACTGGAAACGAGGCATTCCATCTTAGTCCTCACGGGTGACAACGCATCTGCATTTTGATTCGTAGTCGAGGATAGATGTGGATGTCTATGGGCCACAGCATCCACTTACCATCAGGTGGGCTGTGTGCTCGTTTGTCACACTTATCCTATTAAAAACACTTTTCTATCTATCTTTTTAGCTTTTCTGGAATGTTATTTCTTGCTTTGTTTATTCAAGCGGCTGACAATAGCTGTCATAATCCATACCTACGTCCGGCAGTCGAAACGGATACGTCTGATAAGTAAATTAGGATTCGGTAACGGTAACAGAATATTTTAACAGAGTTATTAAATATTTATGGATATGTAAGTACCGTGTTGATTCCGAGAGGGATACTAGTAACGCTATTAACATAACTAATACTACAGTTAACCACTCTGAGTAAATTTAAAATGCATGTGTTAAGAGTGTTTTACCACAGAAGTCGAAGGGCGATTCGAACCCACGAATCTGAGCTTGCAGTCCGCACCTTACAATAACGCTACCGTCGCTTCAAACTGTGTACTGTCGCGTTTTTCTTCGTGATAGACTTGGCAATTATGATATCCGCAGAAGAATCAGAGTAACCGACATAGCATTCGGATCAGTAAGCTGAAATGGCTCTGGAGTGCAGGGCGACCCCCCCCCCCCAACTAAATGGAGTAACAACCTGATAAGATATCCAAAAGTCGATAGATGCAGGTGGCTCAAAGCCGTTCTCTGTGCCATTCCTCGGGTGAGGCCTATGTTCAGCGGTGAACTTGTCAAGGGCTGCAATGATAATGAAGATGAAGTACCGAATAAATAGATTAAGCCCTTCCTCACACGAGTATATTTTACAATGGACCCGAGTCCAACGTATTTACAATGGACCCGGGAATCCACTGAATATCCTTGTGTAAATATCCTACATGTGTGCTACGTACGCATTGGTCGTGTGTCGCCGCTAAACAAGTTTACTAAGTTTACCAGGAAAATATCTTGGCCTTCAATAGAGAATAGAGTATTAAGCATCTAAATAATGCCCGATCTAAAATACCTAGTCTAAGGCCAATGTAAAGACGTTTTCCTCAAATCCATAATCTCATTAACACAGACTGTTAATTAACGAGCTATATAACTATCCTACTAGCTGTCCCCCGCGACTTCGTCCGCGTGAATTTATTACGATTGGATTTCATGGGTATTAATTTTTTTGCGCGGAACCCTAACTATTTTTCTAAAATAAAAGTAGCTTAAGTTACTTCTCATAATATCAGCTATTTGCCAGTAAAAGTCCCGTCAAAATCGATCAAGCCATTTCGGAGATTAGCCGTAACAAACAGACAGACGGACAAAAATTTCAAAAAATGTTTTTTGTTATAAGTACCGTATATACTTTCATACACATTTAGTAAAAAGTTGTTATTTTGACATTACAAACAGATACTCCAATTTTATTTATTTGTGTAGATATCTAACGAACTATATAAATATAAATAAAAATACCTGATCTAAATCCCTAACTGGGACTAAAAACCTTATAAAAATTTTATTTTTTTTATTTAAAATCTAGAAAATATGCAGGACCTATCTATCAAAAAGTTTAAAATATTATTAAGCTAAAACTGTTTAATAAGGGTTATTATACTATTAGAGTACATGATTGATAATAACCCCTGGGAATGAGGTTATCGCTACCATGCTGTTTCTTAATGTTTTCATACTTAATTGTATAAAATATATTGTAAATTAACGTTTACAAAAAAAAGTCCCGCTGAGTTTCTTGCTAGTTCTTCCCAGGGCAATGTTTTTTTTTCTGAACCAGTGGTAAGAACGTAAAATGACTTTCAATAAGTAATATTCTGTAATCTATATTGTATGAAAGTATTCCAGTCTTATTCTATTCTAATGTTAGCAGGTGCGAAACTTATTAATCATAATAAAGTGTACATATATTAACAGTGTGGCAACTATGGCAAATATGAGGCAATCTATAGGCGAGGCCTATGTTCAGCAGTGGACTTTTAATAGGCTGTAACGATAACGGTAATTGTGCCAGACGGGCGAAACTCGGGAGTAAATGTTAGCGAAGATACTCCGCGAGTCGCTGACGTCCTACACCTATAGGTTCCGGTGGATACTTCTACTGCTGTCTGTGTGGGTGCAGCTGAGGTACTGTGGACTGAGGTTTAATCAAAATGCGCGAACTGTTGAATACAAATGGCAAGGCAGTGGCCAGCGGTTCGACTGCTCAACTGTTCGGCGGAAATCTTCTGACTATTGGTTATTGACCACGGTTGTTGAATACGGTTGGTCAACTACGGTTGTTCACTATCATTTGGTCACTATATTTTTCAGATGATTTCTTCATTCTTTAAGTTGTTCGGTAGTAACTTACTACTACTAGTGCTATCTGCTTTTATTATCACTGTTTACTAGCTGCTATTATCAGCTACTATGTTGTACAACTAGCTATTACTATCACGTGTGTAGCTGCTATTATCAGCTACTATTCACTATGTTCTATATTCAGCTACTTCTTTGTTCTGCTACTAGTCACTTCAGCTCCTACAATGTAATATAAAATAACTACTAAATAACCAAAATATCCCAAATTTTCACAATATTTGAGTACATTAATTCTTTAATTTTACTATAAGTAGGAAATAAGTTTTATCACGCTAAATATTCTTTTATTTCCTAAATCTATAAACCTTAATCTAATCCACTACCATGTTTACAATTCTTCTAAAGTATAAAAATTATTTCCATCATTTTCGGGACTAAATATTACGCAGTTAATTATTAATTTCTAGAATGTTCTATAACGTGTCGCGCTCTGATTAGTAGACTTTGTTTATACAAATAAGAGTCATAGTGACTTTCCAAAGGTGTACTATTAAAACACTAAAATCCTTGCCCAAATACGCTATTCAACATTATTTATAGAATTTCTTAAGGAAAGATTTCGTGTTTATACATACATATATATATAAATGACAATGAGGATAGCGTTTTGTAATCTAGTTGTCAAAATATAACATCACAATGGTCTATCGCATCGGTATGAACTCAGGGCTTGCTAGTGTTTTTGTGATTTGGAACACAATGTAGGCCCTCCCGTGTAATTACGACAAGCACGAAAGAAAATTGTGCGATGAATTCTCTAATAAACTGCAAAAGAACAATAGCTTACCTATAGGCGTTGTCAGGCAATCCTCCGTTACAACCTTGGTCCAGTCTATCGCAGTCAACTAGCTCCTGCTCGCTCAATGATACCAGATTACCTGTCTTTATCTTCCATTGACCCTCAATGTTGCCTGCAATTCATGTCAATCACATTGTTATATACGTTGTTCCAATATTAATTAGTTTTAAATTATTTACAGTAAAAACTGTCTCTGACATATGATGTTAAAAGTAACCAACATAATAAGTCCTGCCTAAAACACGCGGGAAATATCTTCGAGTCGAACCCACGACCATCAAATTTCTAGTCCGAGCTCTTACCGCTACGCCAATTCGTGCTCGGCATGCGCACTAACGTAAATGGGTTATACGGTGCGAAATTTTTTATTTTCTATACTCTTGGCCATCTGGAGTTTCCACTTCGGGTACTTTCATTTCTAGCCAAGCCCTGCATATCCTATAAATTCGATACGCTTGCCCATCTGGAGTTTCCACTTCGGGTACTTTCATTTCTAGCCAAGTGATATCCTATAAATTTGAGCGAAATCGGTAGTGACGAGTAGGAATGCCCCCCTTGTTAGACATGTTTTATCAAAATCGGTTCAGCCGTTTGAAGATCATCAGCTCTTTTTATTTCGGAGGTTTTTAAATTTTTAAATTTAAGTTATTACCTTTGGATTAGCGGAGGTAAAAGTATTGTTAAAGACCTCGCCTTATCTATGCAAATCTCAGTTAGAGGTTATAAAACCAAATACAATTTGCAAATAAAATTTATTTAAATCCTACTAATATTATAAACGTGAAAGTTTGTGAGGATGTATGGATGTTTGTTACTCTTCCACGCAAAAACTACTGAATGGATTTTAATGAAACTTTACAATAATATAGCTCATACATCAGAACAACACATAGGCTATAATTAATAAAGATATTGTGTAAATTGGTCAAAATATAACGATAAGTATTGAGTAGGATATAAAATTGTGCGGTCCGGCGTGCGCAGGGCGGTCGGGCGTACTGCGGGCGAGGTGGGGGAAAACATCGCTCATCGCCGCGTAAGCTAAATGTACCTCTTCACTCTTAAACCGCTGAATCGATTTAGATGAAATTTGGTATCGAGATAGTTTAAGTCCCGTGGAAAGAAATAGGATAGCATTGATCACAGAAATCGTCCCTAAAGAGGGTGATGGAATTTACTATGAAAGTGCGATTTTTGATGGATCACCTATGGCTTAAAGTATAATATCTACGCGGATGAAGTCGCGAGCCAAAGCTGGTTTAATTATATTTTATGGTCGAGTTTTTTCAAGGAAAGTTATTTCAATACGTTTGAATATTGATTCCGATAACACTCAACGGGAACCACAGGGTTTTTGTTACATGTTGTATATACAATATGAGCATAATCATACATATACCTTTTTATTTGTATATAGTTGTTAATTACATTTTTCTTTAGATCGTGGATTAGTTACATAAAAGTTCACATTTCTTATAATGAAAATACAGGACTCATAAAATTTATCATGACCCTAGAGTATTTATAAGCAAGCTATAGAGCGCGCGTTAGCGAGTGTGAACAGTAAGCACGGGTGTGAACAGTAAGCACGGGTGTGTACATGATTTCTTTCGTACTGTAAACAACATAAATAATTATAACATAATTATATTATTAGAAGTTAAAATTCTTTGTCTTCCTAACCCATATGAATCAATGTCTAAAATAAAACTTTGAATAACTTTTCTATAGGTACATAATAAAGGTAAATATGGTTAAAATACTTTTTAATTTCAGATTTTCGAAAAGTCGTGAATTGGCAAATTAATAGTTGGTAGCAAGGCCCAATTGGGAGCCCAACATCAGGAGGTTCGTTTGTTTCATCCATTTATTGCTGCGTACATTTTTAAAAGCAAGGGTGGACTGCACAAGCTGGATGGAGGTGCAATACCAGAGCTTAAATTTGAAGAAAGATTACACTTATTTAAAAGCGATTAAAAACTAACTGGTTTCGGCAGTTATTTATGTAGGTACCTATACGTAATTTCGTATGTAAGTTCACGACTTTTTCAAAACGAATGTATGTCATTCGAAAATATATTGATATTAGAATGAAATATCTTGTACGATCGAGCAAACAAAACTATTAATTCAATTATTATTATCGAAATTGCCTAATTGCTGGGCAGATTTAACAGAGTTGAGAGGATACGATGCCTGACTAGACCAAATCTATGAAGACCAGTGATGGGGTATTGCCATCACTGGTCTTATTTTTTTATAGTTTAAGGGTGACAAACGAGCACACAGTCCACCTGATGGTAAGTGGTTGCTGTGGCTCATAGACATCTACATCTATCCTCAATTACGAATCAAAATGCAGATGTGTTGTCACCCGTGAGGACTAAGGTGGAATGCCTCGTTTTCAGTAAAAAGGGTCTCCGGTTCTCTACACTCACCATACGAAACACAGCAGCGTTAAGCTGCTATTTTACGCTGCTGATAGATTTGGTCTAGCAAAGTTAAGATTGATTTTCCACCTTCTGGCATTTAACATAATCGAATCTTATGATACCCCTCGAACGAGATAGTGTAATGAATTCCCTCATAACGAAATATATGCATAAATAAGTATTGGTGAAATTAAAAAGACTAATACCTGTAACACTGAAAGCCCAACAACTGCCACAGGACCCTTGATCCTTTACTTCAGTGACAGCGCCACGTTCGCGCCAGTCGATCCGATCAGGCAGGGTAACATCCGGTATCACTGCTTTCCTCATAGGAATATAATTATGATTCCTTAAGCTTGGCTTCAACCCCAAATATTTACTGCTAAATTCCTCATATGTTAGATCAGCAAATTTTGTAACACCGTACGTTGCAGTACCTCTCTCGTGAGTGTTCAGTTCGTGGATCTTTCTCACGTTGTCCTTAAAAATTTCAAACCTCTTCAACATATTTTCACGGTCATTTAAATAGGCCGGTCTGTAGGTAGCGAGAAAATCGTAAAAGAGGTGTTGAGCTTGTAGATGTCTCTGTAAGGCATCGTCAAAATCATCATAGTTGCACGTTACGCGAAAATTTGGGGGGTGGTCTGTCCACGGCCGCATCCATACGTTCACCCGACAAAATATGTTTGCACCCATATCACTGACCAATGTACAGTTTTGTTTAACGCTCAATGCTAAACAGTTTGTTGCGCCCACTTCAACCTTCATTCTATAGTGAATACCAGCCACAACTTGCTTTTTTAATGAAAATATCTTCACAATTTTTTGCCGCCGAGGATTGGGGTACTTGGCTTCGATATGCTTCAAAGCTTCTGTGGCAAGATTTATTGCATTTTCAGAGTTCAAAGCGATATCTTGCACTGGATGACCTTCGCACGTGACTTCAATGTCTTTCCCATTCTTCAACCACAGCCTTTCCCAAACATGTGATACACAATGTCGTTTAGGCAAATCTAAGAAATCACAATTTGTAATATTTTCTACTAATTCATGTTTCAAACATGATGTATAGCCTACGTCAAAATCAATGGTAGTAACACGGCCAGACGTTATTTCACTAGAATAATTGTTTATTTGAAACACTCTCTGTTTTTGTTTGTGTGAAGATAACATTTCAAGTTTCTCTAGCGATTCTTGGGCTAATTTATCAATAGCCATTTGATCAGTTTGTGCCAATTTTGAATTAATTGATCTCTTGTTGATGACATGTAATTTTTTAGATTCTTTTATATGTTTTGGTCTTACTGTGACTACATGATTCTTGCCATTTTCTTTTACGCCTAATAATTCCTCATGTATTGATTGTTCATCTTCATAATCTTCGTCGTCATCTTTGTAGCATTCAACATCTATTTCCATACGCCCCAACCACGGCCTATCCCAAATTTTAGTATGACAATACAAAACACAACTTTGTGGTTTCGGAGCAACTTTTATACATTTTGTAGGAGAGGCAGTGTAATCAATTTCGTACAACATCCCTGAAACAACTTTCAAAACCACCCGTTTTACTAGAATAACCTCATGATGTCGTTTAATGCCTTCTAACTTTTGGTAATGACGTAATGATTTCTCAGCTAATGTTTTAAATTCTGGGAGCGAAGGATCTTGTTCCTCTCTAACACCTACATTCCTTTTCACTCGTTTCTTAACTTGATGGAAGCCGTCATCAATTTGGCATGATACATTTATATCTTTCTTATTAAGCCAAGGCTGCTCCCAAACCTTTGATAGACAGCTTATGACATCGCCTGAGCCCTGTTCTGGCTTAATCTTAAAATATAGTGTAGTCAAACTGCCAGAAACAACTTGCGATGTGACTCTTTCGATTTCTATTACTTTGTGAGGGTTGGAATTTCCCGATGTCTGAAGGTACTTCTGCATTGATTCCGTCGCCAACTGCATGTATTTGGATTCATTGGGATTTTGTTCCTTTTGTCCTCCTCGTATTTGTCTTTTGGCTCTCCATGAACCATCACCAATTTGGCATGAAACATCTATGTCTTTCTTATTAAGCCAAGACTGCTCCCAAACCTTTGATAGACAGCTTATGACGTCGCCGGAGTCCTGTTCTGGCTTAATCTTAAAATATAGCGTAGTCAAGCTGCCAGAAACAACTTGGGTTGTGACTCTTTCGATTTCTATTACTTTGTGAGGGTTCGCATTTCCTGATGTCTGAAGATACTTCTGCATTGATTCCGTCGCCAACTGCATGTATTTAGGGTCATTGGGATTTTGTTCCTGTTGCCCACCTGGTATTTGTCTTTTGGTTCGCCATGAACCATCACCAATTTGGCATGAAACATCTATGTCTTTCTTATTAAGCCAAGACTGCTCCCAAACCTTCGATAGACAGCTTATGACGTCGCCTGAGCCCTGTGCTGGCTTAATCTTAAAATATAGCGTAGTCAAACTGCCAGAAACAACTTGGGTTGTGACTCTTTCGATTTCTATTACTTTGTGAGGGTTCGCATTTCCTGATGTCTGAAGATACTTCTGCATTGATTCCGTCATAACTGCATGTATTTAGGGTCATTGGGATTTTGTTCCTGTTGCCCGCCTGGTATTTGTCTTTTGGTTCGCCATGAACCATCACCAATTTGGCATGAAACATCTATGTCTTTCTTATTAAGCCAAGACTGCTCCCAAACCTTTGATAGACAGCTTATGACGTCGCCGGAGTCCTGTTCTGGCTTAATCTTAAAATATAGCGTAGTCAAGCTGCCAGAAACAACTTGGGTTGTGACTCTTTCGATTTCTATTACTTTGTGAGGGTTCGCATTTCCTGATGTCTGAAGATACTTCTGCATTGATTCCGTCGCCAACTGCATGTATTTAGGGTCATTGGGATTTTGTTCCTGTTGCCCGCCTGGTATTTGTCTTTTGGTTCGCCATGAACCATCACCAATTTGGCATGAAACATCTATGTCTTTCTTATTGCCAAGACTGCTCCCAAACCTTTGATAGACAGCATGACGTCGCCGGAGTCCTGTTGTGGCTTAATCTTAAAATATAGCGTAGTCAAGCTGCCAGAAACAATTTGGGTTGTGACTCTTCGATTTCTATTACTTTGTGAGGGTTCGCATTTCCTGATGTCTGAAGATACTTGCATTGATTCCGTCGCCAACTGCATGTATTTAGGGTCATTGGATTTTGTTCCTGTTGCCCACCTGGTATTTGTCTTTTGGTTCGCCATGAACCATCACCAATTTGGCATGAAACATCTATGTCTTCTTATTAAGCCAAGACTGCCCCAAACCTTCGATAGACAGCTTATGACGTCGCCTGAGTCCTGTTCTGGCTTAATCTTAAAATATAGCGTAGTCAAGCTGCCAGAAACAACTTGGGTTGTGACTCTTTCGATTTCTATTACTTTGTGAGGGTTCGCATTTCCTGATGTCTGAAGATACTGCATTGATTCCGTCGCCAACTGCATGTATTTAGGGTCATTAGGATTTTGTTCCTGTTGCCCGCCTGGTATTTGTCTTTTGGTTCGCCATGAACCATCACCAATTTGGCATGAAACATCTATGTCTTTCTTATTAAGCCAAGACTGCTCCCAAACCTTCGATAGACAGCTTATGACGTCACCTGAGTCCTGTTCTGACTTAATCTTAAAATATAGCGTAGTCAAGCTGCCAGAAACAACTTGGGATGTGACTCTTTCGATTTCTATTACTTTGTGAGGGTTGGAATTTCCCGATGCATGAAGGTACTTCTGCATTGATTCCGTCGCCAACTGCATGTATTTAGGGTCATTGGGATTTTGTTCCTGTTGCCCGCCTGGTATTTGTCTTTTGGTTCGCCATGAACCATCACCAATTTGGCATGAAACATCTATGTCTTTCTTATTAAGCCAAGACTGCTCCCAAACCTTTGATAGACAGCTTATGACGTCGCCTGAGCCCTGTGCTGGCTTAATCTTGAAATATAGCGTAGTCAAGCTGCCAGAAACAACTTGGGTTGTGACTCTTTCGATTTCTATTACTTTGTGAGGGTTCGCATTTCCTGATGTCTGAAGATACTTCTGCATTGATTCCGTCGCCAACTGCATGTATTTAGGTCATTGGGATTTTGTTCCTGTTGCCCGCCTGGTATTTGTCTTTTGGTTCGCCATGAACCATCACCAATTTGGCATGAAACATCTATGTCTTTCTTATTAAGCCAAGACTGCTCCAAACCTTCGATAGACAGCTTATGACGTCGCCTGAGCCCTGTGCTGGCTTAATCTTAAAATATAGCGTAGTCAAACTGCCAGAAACAACTTGGGTTGTGACTTTTCGATTTCTATTACTTTGTGAGGGTTCGCATTCCTGATGTCTGAAGATACTTCTGCATTGATTCCGTCGCCAACTGCATGTATTTAGGGTCATTGGGATTTTGTTCCTGTTGCCCGCCTGGTATTTGTCTTTTGGTTCGCCATGAACCATCACCAATTTGGCATGAAACATCTATGTCTTTCTTATTAAGCCAAGACTGCTCCCAAACCTTCGATAGACAGCTTATGACGTCGCCTGAGCCTTGTGCTGGCTTAATCTTAAAATACAGCGTAGTCAAACTGCCAGAAACAACTTGGGTTGTGACTCTTTCGATTTCTATTACTTTGTGAGGGTTCGCATTTCCTGATGTCTGAAGATACTTCTGCATTGATTCCGTCGCCAACTGCATGTATTTAGGGTCATTGGGATTTTGCTCCTGTTGCCCGCCTGGTATTTGTCTTTTGGTTCGCCATGAACCATCACCAATTTGGCATGAAACATCTATGTCTTTCTTATTAAGCCAAGACTGTTCCCAAACCTTTGATAGACAGCTTATGACGTCGCCTGAGCCCTGTGCTGGCTTAATCTTGAAATATAGCGTAGTCAAGCTGCCAGAAACAATTTGGGTTGTGACTCTTTCGATTTCTATTACTTTGTGAGGTCCGCATTTCCTGATGTCTGAAGTACTTCTGCATTGATTCCGTCGCCAACTGCATGTATTCAGGGTCATTGGGATTTTGTTCCTGTTGCCGCCTGGTATTTGTCTTTTGTTCGCCATGAACCATCACCAATTTGGCATGAAACATCTATGTTCTTTATTAAGCCAAGACTGCTCCCAAACCTTTGATAGACAGCTTATGACGTCGCCGGAGTCCTGTTCTGGCTTAATCTTAAAATATAGCGTAGTCAAGCTCCCAGATACAACTTGGGATGTGACTTTCAATTTCTATTACTTTGAGGGTTCGCATTTCCTGATGTCTGAAGATACTTCTGCATTGATTCCGTCGCCAACTGCATGTATTTAGGGTCATTGGGATTTTGTTCCTGTTGCCCGCCTGGTATTTGTCTTTTGGTTCGCCATGAACCATCACCAATTTGGCATGAAACATCTATGTCTTTCTTATTAAGCCAAGACTGCTCCCAAACCTTTGATAGACAGCTTATGACGTCGCCTGAGCCCTGTGCTGGCTTAATCTTGAAATATAGCGTAGTCAAGCTGCCAGAAACAACTTGGGTTGTGACTCTTTCGATTTCTATTACTTTGTGAGGGTTCGCATTTCCTGATGTCTGAAGATACTTCTGCATTGATTCCGTCGCCAACTGCATGTATTTAGGGTCATTGGGATTTTGTTCCTGTTGCCCGCCTGGTATTTGTCTTTTGGTTCGCCATGAACCATCACCAATTTGGCATGAAACATCTATGTCTTTCTTATTAAGCCAAGACTGCTCCCAAACCTTCGATAGACAGCTTATGACGTCGCCTGAGCCCTGTGCTGGCTTAATCTTAAAATATAGCGTAGTCAAACTGCCAGAAACAACTTGGGTTGTGACTCTTTCGATTTCTATTACTTTGTGAGGGTTCGCATTTCCTGATGTCTGAAGGTACTTCTGCATTGATTCCGTCGCCAACTGCATGTATTCAGGGTCATTGGGATTTTGTTCCTGTTGCCCGCCTGGTATTTGTCTTTTGGTTCGCCATGAACCATCACCAATTTGGCATGAAACATCTATGTCTTTCTTATTAAGCCAAGACTGCTCCCAAACCTTTGATAGACAGCTTATGACGTCGCCTGAGCCCTGTGCTGGCTTAATCTTAAAATATAGCGTAGTCAAGCTGCCAGAAACAACTTGGGTTGTGACTCTTTCGATTTCTATTACTTTGTGAGGGTTCGCATTTCCTGATGTCTGAAGATACTTCTGCATTGATTCCGTCGCCAACTGCATGTATTTAGGGTCATTAGGATTTTGTTCCTGTTGCCCGCCTGGTATTTGTCTTTTGGTTCGCCATGAACCATCACCAATTTGGCATGAAACATCTATGTCTTTCTTATTAAGCCAAGACTGCTCCCAAACCTTTGATAGACAGCTTATGACATCGCCTGAGCCTTGTGCTGGCTTAATCTTGAAATATAGCGTAGTCAAGCTGCCAGAAACAACTTGGGATGTGACTCTTTCGATTTCTATTACTTTGTGAGGGTTGGGATTTCCCGATGTCTGAAGGTACTTCTGCATTGATTCGGTCGCCAACTGCATGTATTTAGGGTCATTGGGATTTTGTTCCTGTTGCCCGCCTGGTATTTGTCTCTTGGTTTTCAGCGAGCTTTTTTCAGTCTCTTGACATGTCACATTAATTTCTTTTACGTTTAACCACGGTTTCTCCCATACTTGTGAAAAACATCTTCGCGAGGCAGATGTCGAATCCTCATTTTTTTCTGCTATTCGAAATAAAATTCTTGTAAGTTTTCCAGAAACAACTTGGACAGTAACATTTTCTATTTCATCAACTATTAAATCTTGATCAACATTTGACGACTGTAAATACTTTAGTAACGATTCTTCTGCTAAAGACCTGTACAAGGGGTCGTTTTTGTCTTTTAATAGTTGTCCTCCAACAAACTTAAGATTTGGGGATCTCTTAGACCTCGCTGTTTCTTGTTTAAATTCTGAACTAATAGAATCGAAAAAACGAATCAAATCATCGATAGCTTTCTTTTCCCCGGTCAAAGCTTTTTCTTTGTCTTTTACCAGAGTAATAGCATTAGGATTTCGAGTATATTGTTCCTTTGCTTTAGCTTTAGATATAATTTGCAAATTCAAATGATCTAACTCTGAACTCTGTGTTATGTCATCGTAGCTTAACGTAGATGTTTCCAAGAAACGATTATAAGGAATAATTTCTTCTTCTAATTTTTTCAACTCTTCTTCTGTCAATGTCTTTTGAGTTAACTGCTCCGCGTGTAAGTCTGAATTATGTATAGCCTTAAGTAAATCATCCACAGATCCCGTGTTGGCAATTTTGTCGTAGTCTGGTATAGATTTTTGCCCGCTGTTTCCCTTTCCTCCTTGATCATAATTAGAAGTATTTATAATACTATCATTGATTTCCCTATTTCCATCAGATATAACTTCGCCATCAACTCCGAAAATCCATTCTTCTGTGCAGTTGTTAGCCAAAATTGCTCTATATTTTAAGCCATCGTTAAACCTGACCCACGGTTTTTCCAATATAGTAATTTTACAAGGCTTCATAAAAGAACATTCATCTGTTACTTCATTCGTACAGTTGTTATAATCAACTTTTAGCGTAAGAATATAACGTACACCGTTCACCACCTAAAACATGAAAAAACTTATATAACATAAGAATGTGAGTAAGCAGGAAAGCAGTAACTTCCAATCACTACTTAATATTTCAAAACAAATTAGAACTATACAAGGAACTAAATAATTAATGCTTTAAAGGAAAGCAAACTTGTATTTTATAATTAAGTTAACAACTGACCTGAATCTGCCTCTCCACTTCGACGACCGTATTTAATGCATGCTTAACATTTGGTTCATGTCTGTTAAGGTGACGAATTCCTAACCCAGCTAACTCATCGACACCAACAGCTTGAGGATTCACAAAAGACGAACATCCAATACACGGCGCCACTGGAGTTTCCCTTGGTATTGCGACAAACTGTTCCCCTGAGGTAATCTAAACCAAATTTAAAGTTAAAGTTTAAAATTACAGCCTATACAGGTCCCACTGCTGGGCACAGGCTTTCTGTCAATTTTGAAAGGGTTTGGGGCAATGAAGTGTCCGCCACGCTGCCCCAATGCATGTTGGCGGACTTCACACGTCTTCGAAATATTATTTTATTTCTCAGACATGCAGATTTCCTCACGATGTTTTCCTTCACAGCCGAGCACGTGGTAAATCAGCACTTCAAATTGCAATTAACAATTTCATTGGTGCTCGCGGGATTAAACTCAGGTTGCTCGCGTACTGTGAAATTTACGCGTATTTTGGGTTTTAAAAACTACAAACGGATGTCATTCATATAGATATATAAAATATTCTAGGAATTTATTCAAATTGACAGAGCAGACTGTCGCACGTAGTCGCAGATTTATGCCGGATGATACAAGTATACCGCGATAATCAAGATATCGCGATACGTGTGGTCAGCTTAATTTAGTCGAAAATAAACAACATTTTCTTCTTCATCATCAACTCGTAAAAGTCAAAACACTCCTGGGCATGGGTCATTGTAGAGAGAATTTGCTTTAATCATCACGCTTTTTCCTTTCCTTTTCTTTTTCCTGCACTTTCCTTATGGAGTTGAATATTAAATAGAATAATTTACAAGGCAGGTGTACATAATTAAGTTATTCCATCTATTCCATCCATTACAGCCTATAAAAGTCCACTGCTGAACATAGGCTACGACTATATAATCGTGCAGTGGCGGTGTAAGAATATCCACTACCCCATATCGTCCCGTGTTTATCGTTATGCCGCGTCTTCACCAAAGAAAAGTTACCAACTTTTGTGTTGTCAACACGTGTTGGTGACAAATGTTTCTGTGATTACCTAGTGTTGGCAACAAAACTTGTAAACAATGTCGAGCACCGTGTTTCCATTTTCGGCGGCAACATCAAAGGAATACGCTTGTTGCAAACATTTGTTCCCTCTGTGGAGACGCTTGTTGGAAACATTTGTTGGCAACATGTCTGTTACGTTGACGAACGAGTTAGAGTTACTATAAAGATAAAAATAAAAAAAGGATGCATGGAAAAATATTATATATGTATATATATATATATATTATATATATATATATATATATATATATATATATATATATATATATATATATATATATATTTATATTTTAAAGTAATTAATAAACGTTCCGTAGGTCTGATTGCTTTTCTATAATTAGTATCAGATTTTTTTTATTTTTGGTCCAACAAGATTTAGAAGACTTTCAAAATCATAATCAGTCATACGAAGAAAGTTTCTGATTTGTCCATCTTCAATGCGGCCTGCTAACAAGTCGTCTCTTCTCATAGTATTTAATAGCTCAATCCCTCCATGTACTTTTCTTCCTTTGAGGCTTGTTCGTACCCAATATTTATGCTTCCGTTTTTTTGTATAAAATTATAAATACTGCGGCAATCCTGCATAATATCGTCACTAGAAAACATATTGTTGCCAACAAAACTTTGGTGGAGACAGCAAGTTGTCAACTAAAATGTTTCTCAAAAATTGGCGACATGTTTCAATTCGGTGCGGAAACATCGGAAACAAAAGTTGGTAACTTTTGTTGAGTTGCAAACAGTTGTAACATAAATGTTATCAACATTTTCGGTGGATACGCGGCTTTAGAGGCGGCAGAGGAAAAGTAAAACAAGCGATGGACAGCAGCATCTTCTAATATCATTTCAAAATTATTAAAAACTGCGGTTACTAACACGCCTGCTAAGCGTGGCAAAATTGGCGAAATTCCCCCTATAAGGCAATCTATGGGTGAGGTCTATGTTCAAATACGTTAATACTGTAAAATGATATCGTTCTCCGTACGTACCGATTACGTTGCTTCGTTGCGGAACGAAATGTCATATGGTTTTACGTTATGAGAAGTTACGTTAGCTGTGTTGCGTTTGGATTCCCTTCGATTGAGCGTTATTGTAAAAACTGTTGTATTTCTGCAGCATATCGATACGATATTTTTTATTATGTGTAACCGTTTTTAGTTACGTTTTGATATATCTTACTCATGCCTATTGCAAATGTAATAAATAATTTCAGCAGTGCCGGTTTTAGGTATAGAATTGAGGTTGTTCGCGAACATTTGAAATTAGCAGCCTTTATACGTTTTGCTAATATTATAGTGCCAACAGTGCGTATGCAATCGAAGAGGCATTTACTTACCCTATTCTAGGCGTATAGAAAAAAATTGACATAGTGCCGAAAATACGAAGATAATTAGCCAAAAATGACATTGTCTGTGCAGTTACATCGCCTAAATTGAAACCAATGACCCGTCTCAAAGAATACTAAATAGGTTTGATTAATGTCGGAGATACTATATATGTATATATATATATATATATATATATATATATATATATATATATATATATATGTAGGCGAAGAGGATCATCCCAGACGCACTCATGATGGATGGCGCAAATATGCGTGCGTTACAACATAAAGTATATAATGAACAGATCGTTAGCAATTCGTCGCAAATATATGGTACGCTTTTCCGATGACGTTAATTTCAAAAATCCTATATAACAACAACGGTTGCCACGTTACCACAGACACGACGCTTCAAACCTTCTCTGGATCTAGCCAGTATTTTATAGACGCGCCTACACGGCCAATCCTGACATACGACCGTCCTCGGGCGTGTATCTTTATGAATTCCTGTAACAAACACTGTTAATCACAACTACTTCCGCTCGTCTATCCTGACATGAATAGGTTTACTGTCCCTATATTTTAATATTCACACACACATACGCAAGGCGATTACGTTTGACCACATGCAAACTAACACTAGCTAAGGCCTCCTTTTGACCAGCCATCATCTCATATGACAACATGGACCGGACAACTGGCTCTTCCACTAAGCACCCGCAGGCATACAGCTCTTTATACAGCTTGCACGGCACTATTAGCATCGATAGAAGATATACACTTTAACAACACATACCCTCTTATAAATATACAAACATCCTCGATCATACAATAACCGAAAGCGTGCGTCCTTCGACCACGCATGGACCGGACGGCACCTTCCTCTCAAGCCACCACATACAGCTGTAAACTAGTATGTCCCTACGACCAGCCACTCGGGTCTGGCCCGGACGATACTGTTATCTGTACTCTGTTCAACCAACCTGACTGGACCGAACGGGTGCGTCCCTTCGACCAGTGTAACTCCACAATTCATAAGCCTGGACCGGACGAAAGTTCCTTTCAACCAGCCGCGCACGGCATGGGCCGGTACGACATTGTCCTTTCGACCAGCTTCACAGAAATCCTACCCTCAACATTAAACATTCATAAGCTTGGACCGGACTAATGTGTCCTTTCAACCAGTCGCGCGCGGCATGGCCCGGTACGACATTGTCCTTTTGACCAGCTTCATACAAAGTCAACCCTCAACATCAAACATCAATTCTGTCGACCACACAATATTCAGAGCAAAACTGCTACACTCATCAACACATTAGAACACAAAAAGGCCACTCATTCTCTCAATTCATAGCATGTTAAAGTTAAACATTTCATAAATAATATTTTGTAATTGTAAATCATATTTTGCATGAACATAAAACTGAGATAACAAATCCAGTAATAACTTCATCAGGCATGATTGTTTTAGGAATTCACTCGATGAGGGATCATAAGCGAAGACCAGTTTCAGACACCGTTTCTTTAACTCGGGTTTCTTTCCTAAGGGTAAACTTAAGCTCGGTAAGACAATTAGCTGCATGATCTTTTAAAGCGATTGTAAATGCTATTAACAAATCAAATCATTTTCTATCTAAGCGTTTATTTTGTGCAATAATTTTTTAATACATTAACACCATCCCTCTATATCCGAGGTTGGATGGTCTGGATTAAAATGAATAAGTTGCGTAGGATTTTTTACTCTCCATTGACATATGCGGCATTACCAATACTCGTGATAAAACGCCTCCTTTACGACCACATATGTACCTACCTACGCATACATGCTCGTCGGTTAAGGGTAGGTACTTAACAAAACATACTTTTTGTTGCTTTGTATAATAATAATTACGGAGTAATAACACTTTTGGTCATTCTTCCCGCCAAGTTTTCCCGAAAAAGTCATGATGTATAGTGTTGTCAAGACACAGAGAAATCAATTTGATTACATACAGTGATCACATTGACGCAATAACTAGCAACAAACTGTTACTATATCTTCATCACTTGTGATACGATCTACTGTATAGACAACGACTATCAGGTCGTTCCAAGTCGACCAACAGTAGTCTCTACGAGACAAAGGCCTCCCATCCCACCACACCATCACATGTTCATCGCTCCTGAATGACTCGCAAGTAAATCCTAGTTACATCTACGCACCAATTCGTGCAACGCGACTAAATAGTAATAACAAGTGACTAAGAGTATGAACGCTTGAAAATACCTCCGGCAACTTCTTCAATACTTAATTCTACTTCAACTAGATCAATTTAAAGGAAACTTCACATCACAAAATAAAATGTCCAAGAGCCATAACCTTTTTAATCGTTCGTTGTGCAACAAATGTATACTACATTTCATTTTATTTTTACGAGCACTCATCTCTATGTTCAGTCATCCCCGTTACATCTCAACGACGACTAAACTAGACCTCTACCAAAACCAGACGCGCACCGAACCCACTCTTTGAGCTACGGCTACGGTATGGCTGTTGACATAGTCATAACACAAAATAAAATGAAGTAAGCAACTCTAAAATTTAACAGGGTCATTAAAGGTTTTTGGCGGGAACTTGATCGGCGGCGGTTTGCTGCTCCTGTATTATTGTTTGAATAATGGTTTGAAGTGGATTTTGATATGTAAAAGTGGTGCGATTTTGTCCTTGTGATGTGTCCTTGTGTTGTGCGCATGTGAACTATTAGTGGAAACGGTGAAACAAGTGCAATGTGATTCTCAAGATAAGGTGTCTATCTGCTTAGGCGCCATGAGATACCATCGCCAACTGTCAGCTGTCTGATGACTCAAGTTGCCGTCAAAATCTCCAAAGGGCTGCACAATGTGACGCATCAACATATTGTGAAGCAGTGTACTATGAAGGATAAATAAACATTTGGGGAAATTATAATAAACCGAATAAAAATACCTAAGACTTGGCCTAAAGGTCTAGATACAAGGCCATAAACTCCAAAAAAAAGGGTCATTAAACACTCAAATAGACTCAGGTTAGTCAATTGAATTAAGCTTGGCTTTCAGGCATTTCTCTCAACCGATTAAAAAGTTAACCACTTGTAACTACAAAATATTTTTTTCAAAGCAATGTTTAAGACAACTTTACTTCCCTCACGCATCAAATGTCAGCCGGCAGCAGCGTTAAATAACCCGCCCGCGGCGTCCCACGCCGACAGCATACTTTCATTCAAAAGCGATCCACACGGCACCACGCCTTCATCACTTTTTTCGAAGATTATATGTGGGCGATAACTTTATCCCACTTCTGATGGATGGCGCAAATATGCGTGCGTTACAACATAAAGTACAAGAAAATATAATGAACAGATCGTTAGCAATTCGTCGCAAATATATGGTACGCTTTTCCGATGACGTTAATTTCAAAATTCCTATTTAACAACAACGGTTGCCACGTTACCAGAAACACGACGCTTCGCTAGAGTAAAACCTTCTCTGGATCTGGCCAGTATTTTATAGATGCGCCTTAGATATGTGTAGGCGCGTCTATAAAATACTGGCCAGATCCAGAGAAGGTTTATATATATATAATATATATGGATTCTGATATGTCTGTCAGCAAGAGTTGGTGTAACGCGGCTGATTCTTACTGACTCCGTTACATTAAGGGGAGGCGCTGTCGTCACGCCAAAAGCGAAACGCACCGAAGCTTAAATCACGCTATCAAAGTTACGAAGTACTGCGGTATACATAGAATAGCTCTGAACTACCACACGGAGCGTTGGCCGCTCCCCGGGCTGCCACATGGATATAATTATAAAGTATAAACTTTTACTTTCATGAAGCGGGATAGTACGAATGGCAATAAGTAAATAATAATTAGTTAATTACCATTAAGCATACGGTACACAATGGCAATTAAGTAAGTAATAAGGCAGATAACGATTTGTGGTCGGCGTGAAAAAAAAATTATGTTTAAACTAAATTGTTTCTATGTTCTGATAACCGTCCATTTCACTGCAGTGCAGAGCATTGAAGTATAGGTTTAAGTCTCAATAATGCAAAGACATTGTCTTTTTCTGTATAACTTTCAAAACAACATTTCCATTAATAAAATAAGAACAAGTATATAATGAGCAAATATTTTTATACACAAATAGAGAACGTTTTCACACAATATCTTTATCCCGCTGGGTCAAGTCGTTAAGATCAGTTGGTCAGGGTCCTGCTAAGTGCGACATATTTTCACTTCGATATGGTTATAGCATTAAAGTATAAACACGATGGATTATTAATAATTTATCAGAGCAATAATAACATCATCAAATCAATTAAAATCCAACGGCCTTACTCATAAAAGCGACGTTAATTTAAGAATGATTATATTTGCTCTCTCTCTCTCAACTAAATGACAATAGAAAGAGACAGATATAGAGATACGACTTCAAGTAAGACCGCAAGTGTTATATTACTCACTAGGATTTTCTTCTGTATCGTGGGGGCAGTATACATACATAAATTTCACAAGGGCAAACATCCAGACTCGGAACAATTATTTGTAGGCCATACAAATAGTTGTTCCGTGCGGGATTCGAACTCGCGGGCCTTAGCGCTGCAACTCATTGCTAAGCCACTGCGCCACGGAGTCGAATTTAGTAGCCGTTGGATTTTAGTAGAATATTGCGTTTTCGGTCAACACAGAAGCAATACCATTCTTTGCCTCTTCTACTTACTTTTGATATTTTCTTTTCTCTATCAAACCCTAACAGTTCACCGCTGGACATGGGCCTTTTTAACTCTATAAATAATTTGTCCTAAGCGCCTTACTTGGCAGGCGGATTGACACAGTGCTGCCAATCACTTACGCGTGGGGTAATTTACATGTATGTAAACCAAAGCGTGATTTTATATTGCTATAAACCAGTGATTCCCAACCAATGGTCCGCAACAGCTCAAATATGGTCTATTTAAGAATAGGTATTTTACCTACCTGATTGTTTTAAATAACACATTTAATATGTTCTCGTCACGCGGGCAGTGCAACACCGCGCGTAACGTTAGTAAGTACCTACTAGTCTATACAAATAAATAAAATTGAAGTGTCTGTTTTTAATATCATAACAGCTTTTTACTAAATTTTTAAATTTTTGTATGTCTGTTTGTTCCGGCTAATCTCCGAAATGGCTGGACCGATTTTGACGGGACTTTCACTGGCAGATAGCTGATGTTGTAAGGAGTAACTTAGCCTGCTTTTATTTTAGAAAATGAATTAGAGTTCCGCGCAAAAAAAACCCTTAACTGAACGCGGGCGAAGTCGCGGGGAACTAGTTTTTACATAAATACACAAATAATACTGTTAATGAATGCTTCTTTCCAGTTTATTATATAATCATGTAAAAAGTTGTGATTACAATTTATTGTTAGATTAACACAGTTATTTCTTGCACCTTGTGGTCCCTGCTAACTACGAAAATATCAAAGTGGTCCCTGGTCAAAAAAAGGTTGGGAAACCCTGCTATAAACCGACAAAAACGTGGTAAAATCTTATGACCTGTAGTTTTCAAAACAGAAGTAAGAAAGCGGCGTCTAAGAAAGAAGGTGACTAGGACTACGATAGCCCATTCTCTTTTTATGACACCTTTAAAAAGTGACATACGAGCATACAGACTACCCGATAGTAAGTGAATACTGTGGCACATAGACACTTACATAGAGCCAATATACAGTATATGTAGCTGTACCATGAATGGGCCGGCTCGACTGGGGTAGGACAGCAGAATAATACTGCTGTATTTCGCATGGTGAGTGTAAGAGAGCCAGAAACCCTTTTTTAAATGCCCTCTAGACCGAATTTCGGCCACAGCGGCCAGTCTCAACGAAGACTAGTCATCTGCGCAGGACAGGATTATAGTGCAAAAGTGTATGCGCAAGCACACGTGCACTCTCTATTCCCTCACTCTCATAGTCCGATGGGATTGTAATCCGACATGACCGGAGAGTGATCAGGCGCAGGACCAACGGCTTAACGTGCTTTCCGAGGCACGGGGGTGAGACACCGTCAACTTCCTGACTTCGGACAGCTACTGAGAATTTCTTAACAGAAAAACCCAATAACTGAATTTAGCCCGACCCGGGGTTCGATCCCGGAACCTCATGATCAGCAATCGCATTTATGACCACGAGAACGAGGCAGTTGGCCCTTTTTCACTGGTTTTAGCCCTCAGTGGTGACACAAGATCTGCATTTTAATTCTTAATCGATGATAGATATAGATATATATGGTCCACAGCATCCACTTACGATTAGGTGAACTGTGTGCTCGTTTGTAACACTTATTCTAGAAAAAAAATCGCTGTAAATTACACAGTAGGCGAGCAACCCGGGTTCGATCTCCGCGAGCCACCAATGAAATTGTTAATTGCAATTTTAAGTGCTGTTTTACCAAGTGCTCGGCGGTGAAAGAAAACATCTTGAGGAAACATGTATGTCTGAAATAAGAAAAAATATTTCGAAGACATGTGAAGATCGCGAACACGCATTGGGGCAGCGCGGCGGACATTTCCTTGCCTAAAACCCTCTCAGGAATGAGAGGAGGCCTTTGCCCAACAGTGGGACGTATATAGACTGTAACTTTAACTTTTACCATAAAAGGATCTTTTCGCCTTTTAATTCACAAAAACGATTAAAAAATTCTTAAGCTTGTAATTTTTTGTTTTGCATAACAAGCATCGCATCGTCCGTTTAAATAGATGATTAACGAAGTATTTATAAAACGTTTCAATAGATAGGTACTTCGTAGGATGACGTGTTTCTGATACATTTGCTTTGTTCTCTTAATTATTATAACCAGTGTATGTATGTCGTCATCCAGAACGCTAGCTGCATATTTATAAATGTTTATGATTTGTCAATGCAGTGTATTTTAGGGTACCGTGCTAAAAAAACAACGACAGTAGCCTAATGGCAGGGTGCGGACCGCGAATTCAAAAGGTCGCGAATTCAGATCCACCATTCGATTACTGTCGTGAACCACTCTAATACAAGCATTTTAAGCTTACCAGGAGTAGTTAAAGGTAATTTAAGTAATATTAACAGCATTGCTAGTATTAAAAAAGTAAACTGAACACTTTCGGAATCATCGCGGGGTTTGTCTGTTAGTGTATTTGTCTGTCACAGAGCATCTCATACATAATTTCATTAAAGTTACAAGTTAAAGTTACAGCCTAAATACGTCCCACTGCTGGGCACAGGCCTCCTGTCATTTCTGAAAGGGTTTTAGGGCAAGGAAATGTCCGCCGCGCTGCCCCAATGCGTGTTGGCGAACTTCACATGTCTTCGAAATATTTTTTTTCTTATTTCTCAGACATGCAGGTTTCCTCACGATATTTACCTTCACCGCCGAGCACGTGGTCAAATGTCCACTCAAACATAGGCATTCCCGATAGATTGCCTCATAAGGGATTTTGCTATAGTTGCCACGCTTGGCAGGCGTGTTGGCAACCGCATTTTTTTTTTTTCAGTTATTATCAGGATGTTGCTGCTGCTCATCTCCTGTTTCAGTTTCCCTCTGTCGCCTCTTACGACACACACGGGATGATATGGGATAGTGAATATTGTTACGCCGCCACACACAGCAAATATACAATTATATAATTATGAAAAACGGTTACCCGATACGGGCTTGAGTAAAAAATACGAATTTTTCTGGATAAGTGTCTAGAGCTTAGAGTAATAAGCTCTAAGGTCTAAAGAAAAAAAGAGAGTTCAAAAAAAATTCTGTTAGGTAAGTCTTTTCTGAAAGACAGTTTTAAAATTGGTTCATGGCATAATAATGTCCTCCAGACCACACATCACAGAATTTCGGTCACGACGACCAGCCCCAACGGAGACTAGCCATTGACGCAGGACAGGATTATAGTGCCCAAGTGTATGCACAAGCACAGGTGCACTCTCTATTCCCTCACTCTCATAGTCCGATGGTATTGTAATCCGACATGACCGGAGAGTGATCAGGCGCAGGACCAACGGCTTAACGTGCTTTCCGAGGCACAGGGGTGAGACACCGTCAACTTCCTGACTCCGGGCAGCTACTGAGAATTTCTTGACAGAAAAACCCAATAACTGAATTTGGCCCGACCCGGGATTCGATCCCGGAAGCTCATGATCATCAATCGCATTTATGACCACGAGAACGAGGCAGTTGGCCCTTTTTCACTGGTTTTAGCCCTCAGTGGTGACACAAGATCTGCATTTTAATTCTTAATCGATGATAGATATAGATTGTAACACTTATTCTATAAAAAAAAAAAAATAATATCAAATTCAATTACACAAAACCTACCATAAAAAGAGCCGTGGCAGCTCAGATGGTTAGCGCTCGCTGTAAATTACACAGTAGGCGAGCAACCCGGGTTCGATCTCCGCCAGCCACCAATGAAATTGTTAATTGCAATTTTAAGTGCTGATTTACCACGTGCTCGGCGGTGAAAGAAAACATCTTGAGGAAAAATGTATGTCTGAGAAATAAGAAAAAAAATATTTCGACGACATGTGAAGATCGCGAATACGCATTGGGGCAGCGCGGCGGACATTTCCTTGCCCTAAAACCCTCTCAGGAATGAGAGGAGGCCTGTACCCAACAGTGGGACGTATATAGGCTGTAACTTTAACTTTTACAATGAAAAGGATCGTTTCGCCTTTTAATTCACAAAAAACGATTTAAAAAAATTCTTAAGCTTGTAATTTTTTGTTTTGCATAACAAGCATCGCATCGTCCGTTTAAATAGATGATTAACGAAGTATTTATAAAACGTTTCAATAGATAGGTACTTCGTAGGATGACGTGTTTCTGATACATTTGCTTTGTTCTCTTAATTATTATAACCAGTGTATGTATGTCGTCATCCAGAACGCTAGCTGCATATTTATAAATGTTTACGATTTGTCAATGCAGTGTATTTTAGGGTACCGTGCTAAAAAAACAACAACAGTAGCCTAATATCAGGGTGCGGACCGCGAATTCAAAAGGTCGCGAATTCGAATCCACCATTCGATTACTGTCGTGAACCACTCCTAACACAAGCATTTTAAGCTTACCAGGAGTAGTTAAAGGTAATTTAAGTAATGTTAATAACATTGCTAGTATTAAAAAAAAGTAAACTGAACACTTTCGGAATCATCGCGGGGTTTGTCTGTTAGTGTATTTGTCTGTCACAGAGCATCTCATACATAATTTCATTAAAGTTACAAGTTAAAGTTACAGCCTAAATACGTCCCACTGCTGGGCACAGGCCTCCTGTCATTTCTGAAAGGGTTTTAGGGCAAGGAAATGTCCGCCGCGCTGCCCCAATGCGTGTTGGCGAACTTCACATGTCTCCGAAATATTTTTTTTCTTATTTCTCAGACATGCAAGTTTCCTCACGATGTTTTCCTTCACCGCCGAGCACGTGGTCAAATGTCCACTTAAACATAGGCATTCCCGATAGATTGCCTCATACGGGATTTTGCTATAGTTGCCACGCTTGGCAGGCGTGTTGGCAACCGCATTTTTTTTTTTTCAGTTATTATCAGGATGTTGCTGCTGCTCATCTCCTGTTTCAGTTTCCCTCTGTCGCCTCTTACGACACACACGGGATGATATGGGATAGTGAATATTGTTACGCCGCCACACACAGCAAATATACAATTATATAATTATGAAAAACGGTTACCCGATACGGGCTTGAGTAAAAAATACGAATTTTTCTGGATAAGTGTCTAGAGCTTAGAGTAATAAGCTCTAAGGTCTAAAGAAAAAAGAGAGTTCAAAAAAAATTCTGTTAGGTAACTCTTTTCTGAAAGACAGTTTCAAAATTGGTTCATGGCATAATAATGTCCTCCAGACCACACACCACAGAATTTCGGTCACGGCGACCAGCCCCAACGGAGACTAGCCATCGACGCAGGACAGACTCTCATAGTCCGATGGGACGATAAACCGACACGACCGGAGATAGATCAGGCGCAGGACCAACGGCTTCTCGTGCTTTCCGAGGCACGGGGATGATACACCGCCAGCTTCCTGACTCCGGGCAGCTACTGAGTATTTTCTTGACGGAAAAACTCAAAATATGTTTTTTTTTTTTGGCCCAACCCGGGCTTCAAAGCCGGGACCTCATGATCAGCAGTCGCATTTACAACCACTAGACCAACGAGGCAGGAATGTAGAGTTTATGGAATATCAACTATACATTAAATGAAACTAATTACGGATTTTATCGCGTTTAATTTTAATTTTACGGTTTTTAATTTTGATTTTTTTAATTAGTTTCATTTAATGAGTAGTGTTCGCGTTAAGATAAGAAATCATAATATCAACTACAGTTTACATACTCGTACTCCATTGTTCAAGCAATAATAAAATGGGACAAATATCCGCAATGGTTAATTGGTTAAAACTAAAACCTCATCGCAGTATGACCTTTTAATTTATTTCAAGTGTGTCCACTTACATCAAAAAAGGCTGTATAATATTAGCATGATGATTATAAACGCCTTTTTCTCCCAGGTCTTCTAATGTAACAGTACACTTCTGTTTAGAGGAAGTATCCACATTGTGAAGAGTGGTCACTTTTAAGCAGACTTCAATCTTGTAGTGGTTTTCATCCTATAAAGAGAAATAAATTTAAGCACAGTTGAATACAAATGTAAATAATGGTAAAGATAATTTTAAAAAAATTACATGCTTCTAAAAAAAACAAAGCTCTAAAACCGACATAATATTTACGAACTAGTGACCCGCCGGAGCTTCGCCTGCGTAGGATTTATTAATGTGGTGTTATTTAGATATATGATAAATCAAAAACCTATTTATTTTATCAATTATTTCTTTTTTTTTTTAAAACAATACTTTCAAGTTTTTCGCACAGGTCATACAGATTTACGCACCAACCTCGGCACACCCCGATGAGGAGGTGGAGGAAATATATGAGGATATCTCTAGAGCCATGTATGCCTCCAAAACCCACTATACGGTGTTAATGGGAGACTTCAACGCAAAACTAGGCACAAGAGAGAACGGTGAGTAGAAAGTAGGGAAATTCGGAATAAGGCAACGGAATCCAAGGGGCCAGCAGCTGGCTGACTTCATGGAGAAAGAGGGACTCTTTATAATGAACTCTTTCTTCCAGAAGCGGCCCCACAGAAAGTGGACCTGGTCGAGCCCCGACGGTTCGACAAAAAATGAGATTGACTTCATTATGAAAACCAGACGACAACTGTTCAGTGATGTCTCAGTGATCGCGTGGGTGAAAACTGGTAGCGATCACCGAATGGTTAGAGGCACACTGAACCTAAACGTTAAGTTGGAGAGGTCTCGTCTAATGAAGTCAACGCTCCGTCCCCCTCGTGCTCTAGTCCATAGTCCCGAAACCTTTCAGCTCGAGTTACAAAACCGTTTTCAGTGCCTAGAAGACTGCAATGAAGTGGACGATATGAATGATAAGCTCGTGGAAACTGTCAATGTGGTCGGAGCTAAGTTTTGCAAGACCCGCCGCAAAAGAACACAAAAACTCTCCGATCACACTCTTAATCTCATGGCTGTTAGACGGGAAATGAAGCTGCAGTCTACAACAGATTTGACAGCATACAGGCAACTGAACAGACAGATCTCCAAATGCATGCGGCGAGACTTACGCAACTTCAATACAGCTTGCATTGAAGAAGCGATCGAGCGGAACCAAGGCTCCAAAGTCTTTGCCAGAGATCTGTCTGCCAGAAAGAGCCAACTGTCGAAGCTGAAGACCGAATGTGGCAGTATTGTTTCCGGGACATCTGAGATTTTGAGTGAGATTGAGAGGTTCTATGGGCAGCTGTACACGTCATCGTTGGAGCCACACACAAGTGTGAGTAACGATCCAAGAGCGAGTCTTATCCGACACTATTCCGAAGATATCCCGGACGTCAGTCTGAGCGAAATTAGAATGGCTCTCCAGCACCTTAAAAACGACAAGGCCCCAGGTGAGGATGGAATTACAGCGGAGCTTGTGAAAGCGGCTGGAAAACCAGTACTTGAAGTCCTTCAGAAGCTCTTTAATTCCGTCCTCCATGGTGGCACTACTCCGGAGGGCGTGGAGCAGAAGTGCGGTGGTCTTGTTCTTCAAGAAAAGGTGATAACGCTCTCTTGAAGAACTACAGACCGATTTCCCTTCTGAGCCGCGTCTACGTGCTGTTTTCGAGAGTCATTACGAATCGTCTCGCACACAGACTCGACGACTTCCAGCCTCCCGAACAAACCGGTTTCCGAAGAGGCTTTAGTACCATAGACCACATACACACCCTTCGGCAAATTGTTCAGAAGACAGAAGAATACAATCTGCCACTTTGCCTTGCGTATGTGGACTATGAGAAAGCCTTTGATTCCGTCGAAATTTGGGCGGTGCTACAGTCCTTTCAGCGGTGCCAAGTTGATTGTCGGTATATCTAAGTGCTGAAGTGTTTGTACAGTAGGGCTACGATGGTTATCCGAGTACAGAATCAGAGTACGAAACCTATCCAACTGCAGAGAGGTGTAAGACAGGGTGATGTTATATCCCCGAAACTCTTCGCCGCTGCATTGGAAGATGTTTTCAAGCTACTGGACTGGAAAGGATACGATATTAACATCAATGGCGAGTACATCACTCACCTTCGATTTGCCGACGATATAGTCCTTATGGCAGAATCGCTGGAGGACCTAACCACTTTGCGCAATGACCTCAAAAGTGTCTCCCAACGGATAGGTCTTAAGATGAACATGGACAAAACAAAGATCATGTTTAATGTCCATGTCACACCTATGCCGGAAGTTGTTGACGATTATATTTACCTGGGACAAATAGTCCGACTAGGTAAGTCCAACTTCGACCGTGAGGTCAATCGACGGATTCAACTCGGTGGAGCAGCGTTCGGGAAATTACGGCACATCTTCTCGTCAGGTATACCCCAAAACTTGAAAACGAGTCTGTACAACCAGTGCGTGTTGCCAGTGATGACCTATGGAACTGAGACGTGGTCCTTCACTGCTGGCCGGATGAGGAAGCTCAAGGTCGCTCAGCGAGCTATGGAGAGGGCTATGTTCGGAGTTTCTCTGCGTGATAAACTTAGAAATGAGGATATCCGCAGTAGAACCAGAGTGACCGACATAGCCCAACGGATTAGTAAGCTGAAGTGGCAATGGGCCGGCCATATAGCTCGAAGAACCGACAACCGATGGGGAAAAAAGGTTCTCGAGTGGCGGCCTCGTACCGGCGTGAAGTGTACGTCCCCACTAGATGGGTGACGACCTGGTAAGACATGCAGGAAGTCGATGGATGCAGGTGGCTCAGGACCGTGCTTTGTGGGATTCCTTGGGGGAGGCCTATGTTCAGCAGTGGACTTGTGAGGGGCTGTAATGATGATGATGATGATGATGATGATGATAAACTATATCTGGTAGCGAAAGTGAGTATCTTCGCGTTTTGAAACATAATTTGAAAACTTTTGCATGGGACAAGCAAAATTTATTCCCACGCTACTTTAGTTAAAAGCCAAGACCCATAACAATAACTGTCTTAGTTGAGAAAAATGAGAAAACTCTTGGTTGCATTACTTATGGCTTGCGGTAATGATCTTTCATATTATGCTAAAAGAAATAGACAAGTTGTGCTGGAATATTATAGGATTATCCGAGGTCCGAAGAGAGGGGGAGGACATCCGGCAACTTGTTCTATCACCGGGAGGGCGACCATCTGTCCCAAGGAGTTGTCGGATTTATCGTCCGCAAGTCTCTCGTTAACAACGTTGTAAAGATTGGGAGTGTGTCGACGAGGGTTGTGTACCTTATACTCAGAATCACCAAACGGTATTCGCTGAAGGTCATACAGGTTTACGCACCAACCTCGGCACACCCCGATGAGGAGGTGGAGGAAATGTATAAGGATATCTCTAGAGCCATGCATTCCTCCAAAACCAAACGCAAAACTAGGCAGAAGAGAGAACGGTGAGCTGAAAGTAGGGAAATTCGGAATAGGGCAACGGAACTCAAGGGGCCAGCAGCTGGCTGACTTCGTGGAGAAAGAGGGACTCTTTATGATGAACTCTTTCTTCCAGAAGCGGCCCCACAGAAAGTGGACCTGGTCGATCCCCGACGGTTTGACAAAAAATGCGATTGACTTCATTATGACGACCAGACGACAACTGTTCAGTGATGTCTCAGTGATCGCGAGGGTGAAAACTGGTAGCGATCACCGAATGGTTAGAGGCACACTGAACCTAAACGTTAAGTTGGAGAGGTCTCGTCTAATGAAGTCAACGCTCCGTCCCCCTCGTGCTCTAGTCCAAAGTCCCGAAACCTTTCAGCTCGAATTACAAAACCGTTTTCAGTGCCTAGAAGACTGCAATGAAGTGGACGATATGAACGATAAGCTCGTGGAAACTGTCCATGTGGTCGGAGCTAAGTTTTGCAAGACCCGCCGCAAAAGAACACAAAAACTCTCCGATCACACTCTTAATCTCATGGCTGTTAGACGGGAAATGAAGCTGCAGACTACAACAGATTTGACACCATACAGGCAACTGAACAGACAGATCTTCAAATAAATGCGGCGAGACTTACGCAACTTCAATACAGCTTGTATTGAAGAAGCGATCGAGCTGAACCAAGGCTCCAAAGTCTTTGCCAGAGATCTGTCTGCCAGAAAGAGCCAACTGTCGAAGCTGAAGACTGAATGTCGCAGTATCGTTTCCGGGACACCTGAGATTTTGAGTGAGATTGAGAGGTTCTATGGGCAGCTGTACACGTCATCGTTGGAGCCACACACAAGTGTGAGTAACGATCCAAGAGCGAATCTTATCCGACACTATTCCGAAGATATCCCGGACGTCAGTCTGAGCGAGATTAGAATGGCTCTCCAGCACCTTAAAAACGGCAAGGCCCCAGGTGAGGATGGAATTACAGCGGAGCTTCTGAAAGCGGGTGGAAAACCGGTACTTGAAGTCCTTCAGAAGCTCTTAAATTCTGTCCTCCATGGTGGCACTACTCCGGAGGCGTGGATCAGAAGTGCGGTGGTCTTGTTCTTCAAGAAAGGCGATAACGCTCTCTTGAAGAACAACAGACCGATTTCCCTTTTGAGCCGCGTCTACGTGCTGTTTTCGAGAGTCATTACGAATCGTCTCGCACACAGACTCGACGACTTCCAGCCTCCCGAACAAGCCGGTTTCCGAAGAGGCTTTAGTACCATAGACCACATACACACCCTTCGGCAAATTGTACAGAAGACAGAAGAGTACAATCTGCCACTTTGCCTTGTGTATGTGGACTATGAGAAAGCCTTTAATTCCGTCGAAATTTGGGCGGTGCTACAGTCCCTTCAGCGGTGCCAAGTTGATTGTCGATATATCGAAGTATTTGTACAGTAGGGCTACGATGGTTATCCGAGTACAGAATCAGAGTACGAAACCTATCCAACTGCAGATAGGTGTAAGACAGAGTGATGTTATATCCCCGAAACTCTTCGCCGCTGTATTGGAAGATGTTTTCAAGCTGCTGGACTGGAAAGGATACGGTATTAACATCAATGGCGAGTACATCACTCACCTTCGATTTGCCGACGATATAGTCCTTATGGCAGAATCGCTGGAGGACCTAAGCACTATGCTCAATGACCTCAATAGTGTCTCCCAACGGATAGGTCTTAAGATGAACATGGACAAAACAAAGATCATGTTTAATGTCCATGTCACACCTATGCCGGTAGTTGTTGGGAGCACTAAGGTCGAAGTTGTTGACGAGTATGTTTACCTGGGACAAATAGACCGACTAGGTAAGTCCAACTTCGACCGAGAGGTCAATCGACGGATTCAACTCGGTTGGGCAGCGTTCGGGAAATTACGGCACATCTTCTCGTCAGGTATACCTCAAAACTTGAAAACGAGACTGTACAACCAGTGCGTGTTGCCAGTGATGACCTATGGAACTGAGACGTGGTCCTTCACTGCTGGTCGGATGAGGAAGCTCAAGCTCGCTGAGCGAGCTATTGAGAGGGCTATGCTCGGAGTTTCTCTGCGTGATAAACTTAGAAATAAGGATATCTGCAGTAGAACCAGAGTGAACGACATAGCCCAACGGATTAGTAAGCTGAAGTGGCAATGGGCCGGCCATATAGCTCGAAGAACCGACAACCGATGGGGAAAAAAAGGTTCTTGAGTGGCGGCCTCGTACCGGCGGACGAAGTGTAGGGCGTCCCCCCACTAGATGGAGTGACGACCTGGTAAGACATGCAGGAAGTCGATGGATGCAGGTGGCTCAGGACCGTGCTTCGTGGCATTCCTTGGGGGAGGCCAATGTTCAGCAGTGGACTTGTGAGGGGCTGTAATGATGATGATGATGATGTTAAACTATATCTGGTAGCGAAAGTGAGTATCTTCGCGTTTTGAAATATAATTTGAAAACTTTTGCATGGGACAAGCAAAATTTATTTTCACGCTTCTTTAGTTGAACGCCAAGACCTATAACAATAACTGTCTTAGTTGAGAAAAATGAGAAAACGCTTGGATGCATTACTTATGACTTGCGGTAATGATCTTTCATATTATGCTAAAAAAGAAATTACACAAGAGTAATCGTCGATGGTGGATAGTTTAGTTTAGTTTACGACGGGCTGTTTTCCGCAACTCCACGTCGATGGTGGTTTCGGAACTGCCATAAGACAGTACAAATATGTAGAAACTAAAACCTTTACAATTACAAATATATCGTCGCGAAAAATTCGTCGCGACGGTACTTTCATATTATTATATCGCTTATTATTTGTACTTTCACAGCGGAAATACTGCTTTCGCGTTAACTATTCTAAAATCGCATCAATCGCAGCTTGCTTACTTAGCGGCCATGTTTACCTGGTGGTAAAACTCATGCATATGCAATGTTCAAAATACCCTGACAATTAGAAAATACCAATAACTAAATTGAAAATTTTAAAAACCCCCGAAAAGATCCCTACTGCAGCTAACAAAACAACTGATGACCTTGAAACGGCTGAACCGATTTTGATAAAACATGTGTAAGAACCACCGCTAGAAAAACTGCTTTTGAATAAAAAAACCGCACCCAAATCGGTTCACCGTTTAGGAGATACGGTGACACAGACAGACACACACACAGCGGTCAAACTTATTACACCCCTCTAATTGCGTCGGGGGATAAAAATCTGGTTTGCGACATCACGAAAAAGTGACAGAGCGTCAGTTCTGCGCGACTTTTCTATGATTGTATAGGACGGGTGTACTATGGCTCATCCAGCATTGGAAGCTGGACGATATAAAGCATAACGAAACTTTGTAAGGTATTCGTCAAAACATCACGCTGATTGGCGGCGTTACCATGATGTTTTGCGATGACCTTACCTAATGGATGCCATACACGATTCAGTCTACTGTCAAGTTTGCATCTCTTTACCAATTGCTTCTCGCATGGACAGCTGTGCGTAATTTTTTCTCGTGTTATCAGTGACGCAGGCTAAGTATTTGTGTATCTCTCATAAAATTATACCCCGGATTAGGCGCCGAACTGGCCCAAATTCAATCCTTCTTACAAGAAAACATTTAAGTTTTTCTGCATTTTACCTGCGACTACACATGATCTAGAACTATCTAATCCCAATTTTCACCAGAAAACAACAGGATTTTTTTATAGGATGAGGATGACAAGCGAGCACACAGTCCACCTGATGGAAAGTGATTGCTGTGGCCCATAGACATCTACATCTATCCTTGCTTGCGAATCAAAATGCAGATGCGTTGTCATACGTGAGGACTAAGATGGAATGCCTATTTTGCAGTAAAAACTCCAGTTCTCTACACTTACCATACGAAACATAGCAGCATTAAGCTGCTATTTTACGCTGGTATTCTGTGAGAGCGTAGTCCTTCCCTGGTCAAGCCAACCCATTGCTACAACTATACAATTAATATAGCTACAGCATGGCTGACTACCTTTTTCCATGCAACAATATCTGTCTACCAGGTGTAAACAGGTAAACTGATATAGTAATTTACCCTCATTCTGTTTCCTGAAAAATGAAATGTGTAAATATAGATATTTTTATTGCGAATCCAATGGTATATGAATGACTTTTCAAATCGTGACAAGACTAGTGATTGACACGACTTAACGTTTCAATAATTTTATTTTAAAGTAGAACGTGACAGAGAACATTATATACATTATTATGTGCGGTAGGGATGGATGCACGATAGCCAGAGCCTGATTAAGAGTTGCGACAGCCCTAGGCTATCTACGAATTTACGAATTTTAGAAATAAGCTCGTTTCTTGAAGGACTCTAAGTCGTATAGGTCTGGAAAAATCTGGATGGATACGGTCAAGTGGAAAGCACTGGGGTGCCCGGGTGAACCGGTGCTAACTCCGGAGCACCCGTCTTCAGCACAATAGAAGAGACTCCACAAAACCCACTCGACTTGACGTCCAGAGAGAGGAATGCTTTGCACACTGAGCGCTATGTAAACCGCAACCACATCGCGGAATGGTCGGCGTTGTGTACTCCCTGTCATCGAGAGTCGAGTTGGACTCAAAAAGAAAACCTAAAAGATCGACTTTCTCCAGCATGGGCTAGTGAGTCGTTCTCCCTGTGCAGAGATGGAACTCATGGCTGGCAGAAGTTCCCTTGGACAGCATTAACAACACACTTAATAAAATTAGATTACAGAAAAAATCTTGATCTGATTAAATTCTTTAAATCATGTCCAGTCAGTGAACTAAAGACGAAAGGTACAAAATAATTCAGTCTTATTTTTACAGCTTATTTTTATCCGTTTTGTACCAAAAAGAAAGAAAGAGCAACAAGTTAAATACTTGCTGCACTTAGTTAATTATTCATTGAGAATATTATGTATACCGAATTTTATTTTGTACATAAGGGGTGCTTGCAAAGGCAAACTCAGCGCCCCCTCGAATCTTGCGCCCTAGGCTCCAGCCTAGTTAGCCTGTGGGTAAGCAGTAGCAGCTGCGCGTGAGACGCTTACCGGAAAAGAGAAAGGCGCGTGTTCAGTTATCTGTGTAATAGAGAAAGATAAATATATTCTCCCACCGAAAATTATTCTGGAGTCTGTAGCAGACCACGTTTTCAATATATATGTTTTATATTTCTCAACGTGCTCTACTGCATCGAACATTTATTAGTGTATTGTGTTGAAATTTTACAATAAAACAAACAATGAAGAAGTGTTTTTATGTGGTGAAAAATTAAAAATTCGTGATTTTGATGAACAATTTTTTTTTAATTTTTATTTGAAGATTTAATTCCGTAAAGAAAGTGGTTTTAAGTATGGTGATGTTCTTTTAACCAAAGAGTCTCTAACTGATTTATTTAGGTTATAACAGAGCATGCTATCAAAAAGTAACTGCCTTATGGGAAAAATACAATGAAAAATACTTAACATATGTTAAAAATTTTGAAGTAAAAAATTTAATAATTTATAACTTTATAACTTATAAAATTTTATAAGTTAAATTTATAAGAACAGATTTAGCCGTTCGACAAACATAAATGACATAAAAATAAGAAAATCAAAGATATAAAAGAAAGGTTATATATGAATATCAGATTCATTCATTCATTACAGCCCTTCACAAGTCCACTGCTGAACATAGGCCTCCCCCACGAAATGCCACAATGCACGGTCCCGAGCCACCTGCATCCATTGACTTCCTGCATGTCTTACCAGGTCGTCACTCCATCTAGTGGGGACGCCCTACACTTCGCCTGCCGTGCAGGGGCTGCCACTCGAGAACCTTTCTTCCCATCGGTTGTCGGTTCTTCGAGCTTATGGCCGGCCCATTGCCACTTCAGCTTACTAATCCTGGGCTATGTCGGTTACTCTGGTTCTACTGCGGATATCCTCATTTCTAAGTTTATCACGCAGAGAACCGAAAGCAAGCCTCTCCATAGCTCGCGCGAGCGACCTCTCCTCATCCGGCCAGCAGTGAAGGACCACGTCTCAGTTCCGTATGTCATCACTGGCAACACGCACTGGTTGTACAATTTAGGTTTGAGGTTTGAGGTATGCCTGACGAGAAGATGGGTCGTAATCTCCCGAACGCTGCCCAGCCGAGTTGAATCCGTCGATTGACCTCTCGGTCGAAGTTGGACTTACCTAGTCGGACTATTGTCCCAGGTAAACATATTCGTCAACAACTGAGCTTAGTGCCCCAACAATCGGCATAGGTGTGACATGGACATTAAACATGATTTTTGTTTTGTCCATGTTCATCTTGAGACCTACCCGTTGGGAGACACTATTGAGGTCATTGAGCATAGTGCTTAGGTCCTCCAGCGATTCTGCCATAAGGACTATATCGTCGGCAAATCGAAGGTGAATGATGTACTCGCCATTGATGTTAATACCGTATCCTTTCCAGTCCAGTAGCTTGAAAACGTCTTCCAATGCTGCGGTGAAGAGTTTCGGGGATATTCTAATTCTAATATCAGATAAAAATTAAAAATGGTAACAAATTTCTCTATATATAGATATTTATCGTCACAAAAAACTCTTGTTATAACTTTTCATTTTTTTTAAAATATTTTTATGATTAATTTTTTGGATGCATTTTGGTAGAATATTAATTTTTTAACTTGATATCCGTGTTAAGCTTTTTTTATCGGTCAGAAAAATTCACACTCATGAAAAGGACAATGCCAGAATCTCTAGAGAACTTTGCCCCACCTAAAAGTGTGGTGTACACAAATGCCGTATGCGTCATTTTTTTGCTGTTTTATTACTTTATTCAAATTGTATAAGTTAAAATTTCTAGAACTTGCGATTCATTTTTAAATTGAACTTTTATAATTACATTTACCTTATGTACTCGTGTATTGTCAGGCGCTAATAAAATGTGTAAATAAGGATTTTAGGATCCGAAATAAACTACCGTTGGGTTTATACATAACCAGATAATGAATATGTTTTTTGTATAGTAGTAATGGTTAGTAATTTAAAAATAAAAAATATTTTTATAGCAATTAACTGATTTAATTTTTTTTTCAATTTTTAACTGTTTAATATTTAATTTAACGTTAAATTTTATTTAAATTGTTTAATATTTAATTGTTTAATTTTTTATTTGGTTAGTATAATATATGCAATTTTAAAAAGTAAGTCAATATTACTTGAATTTTGTTAGTATACTAAAAAAAATTACAATTTTTCATAACAATAAAGTTAGATTTTTTTAAAGTGAATACTACTACGTGGTATGCCCCAAAATAATTTTCAGTGGGAGAATATATTTATCTTTCTCTATTACACAGAGAACTGAACGCACGCCTTTCTCTTTTCCGGCAAGCGTCTCACGCGCAGCTGCTGTCGTGCATCCTTCCCTACCGCACATAATAATATTACAGGGTTATTTTTCAAAGAGTAGCCAAATTTTAAACTTAAGTTCAAATATATAAATAATAATATACCGTCATTGCAGTTTTTGAAAATACGAGTATATAGGGCTTCTACTTTTATTTGAAATTACTTGACATTCCGCTTGCGCCGTCGCCCCCGTGCGGTCGTGCGCTAGCGGAGTCCGCTCGCTGACCACACTCACCGTCCGCGTACGGTGAGTGCCCTCCCGCCTCAGCTAGCGCCGCCGCTCCCGTGTGGTTGTGTTAGCTGTACACGCTCACCGTCCCCGTACGGTGAGTGCCCTCCCGCCCCAGCTAGCGCCGCCGCCACCGTGCGGTTGTGCTAGCTGATGAGCTCACCTTCCCCGTACGGTGAGTGCCTCCCCGTCCCCGCCAGCGCTGCCGCCCCCGTGCGGTGGTGTTAGGTGCCCGCGCTCACCGTCCCCGTACGGTGAGTGCCTTCCCTTCCCGCCTCCGCTAGCGCCGCCGCCCCCGTGTGGTTGTGTTAGTTGTCCACGCTCACCGTCCCCGTACGGTGAGTGCCCTCCCGCCCCAGCTAGCGCCGCCGCCCCGTGCGGTTGTGTTAGCTGATGAGCTCACCGTACGGGGACGGTGAGTGCCTCCCCGTCCCCGCCAGCGCTGCCGCCCCCGTGCGGTGGTGTTAGGTGCCCGCGCTCGCCGTCCCCGTACGGTAAGTGCATTCTCGCTCATGCGACTCCCACACCTTCACCGCCGCCCTTTTCGGCTGTGTTGGTTGATCCGCGTTTCCGTCCCCGGACGGTTGTGCCCCACGCCCCCCTTCCCTAAGGGGGTCGGCTCCGATGCGGCGAAGAGGCCATACAAGCCAGAGCCAGTCCCAAAGGTGGTGTTTAGTGGGTAGGGTTTAAAGTACCGTCAAAATCGGTCCAACCGTTTCGGAGATTAGCCGGAACAAACAGACAGATAGACAGACAGACAGACAAAATTTTTAAAAATTGTGTTTTTGTTATAAGTACTGTATATACTTTCATATGCATTTAGTAAAAAGCTGTTATTTTGACATTACAAACAGACACATCAATTTTATTTATTTGTATAGATTTTATTATAAAAAAAAATTATTTCATCAAGGAAAAGAATGAGGGTATTTTTGTAAGCCGGATCCTCTACTATACTTAACAGAAAATTAAAACTGACATCCTAGTAGTATTTGGAGAATTTTTTTAGAAAGAATCAATTTTTTTTAGATAAAACTAGCAGTACCCAGTATCTTTGACCCTTCCTTTTATTCATACCTTTTCTTTTAACAACAACAGCTACACACAAAATCTTAATAAAAGTTAACATTTAATATTTAAAAAGTATTGCAACAAATATCCAACAAAGGTACTAGTGGCCGACTGAATAAATTTCTTCCCAGATTCAAATAGACTGCATGCATGTCTCCAAATAAACACATGCTGGTAGATATAGTCATACATTATGTATATATGCAAATGCATAAAAATGAACCATTTTATTTTCATTTACAATTATTTCTAACTATACATAGAGATACAATTTTTTTCCAACAGAAAACATATCTAGGATTGAAACAGAACAGACCCTGCAGGGGTTAAACACCTTAAAGCTTGTGAGTTTTATCTTTAATGTACTTATACATGAAAGATAAAACTCACAAGCTTCCCTTTTAGTTAGTCTACATCATACATTATAATATGTTGGAGATAGAAGGCATTAGTACAGCTCTTAAAGAACTCAGGAAAAAAAAGAAAGGAATAAGAAACAAACATTCCTTCACAGTAAAATACAATGAGATCCTAATCCTGGCTACTGATTACCCTACCTACTGCTTGTTATACTCAGACCACTGCAGTCATAAGGATAAAAAAACGGCAAGTAAATGCAAGGTAGCAAGTACCCAAGATATTAGCATCAGTGATTAAAATGTATTAGTTTTGTTTTTATAGAATAAGGGTGACAAACGAGCACACAGTCCACCTGATGGTAAGTAGATGCTGTGGCCCATCTACATTTATCCTCGATTAAGAATCAAAATTCTACTAAGATAGAATACCACGTTCCAGTAAAAACTGGTCTCCGGTTCTCTACACTCACCATAATATGAAACACAGCAGCATTAAGCTGCTATTTTACGCTGGTTTTCTGTGAGAGCGTGGTCGAGCTGACCCATAACCCTGTTCGAGCTGACCCATTCGTGCTAGAACCATGCTATAGCTGCAGCGTGGCTCTACCAATTATATTTTTAACTAAAAAAAAATTGTAAAAAACCTAACAAAAAGCAGCAAATGTGAATTTGAAAAAAAGTGATAATCTTGTCACAGCAGAAACATATACAAACCACGATAAACAGATAATTTCCAGGTTGTAAACTTGATAACCAAAGTTAAAAAATTATTTTATAACATTATATAAAATATTAAAAAAGGAGATACTCACGCTTTGCTGCGCATTTAAAAGTACACCGTCACTGTATGAGAATAAATGATTTGGTAGATTGTTCAAATAATCAACGAAGCCATTCAAAAACTTTACTTTTCTTTCTACACTTAATTGCGCATAACAAATCGATATAAGAAAGCACTGGCTCAAAAACAAGCAACTAATCAGCTTCATGACGCTAAGCAAAATATGATCATTGCTGATTGTAAACACAAATAAGTACTAATATAACAGAATGATGATGATCCGTCTTTTTGACAGCTGAGAAATTTGTACACACTACAGCTACACAAAACAACACAATCGTTCAATAGAGTTGGATGTTAAAACGTACAACATATAATATAACACAACAAATTTAAAATGTTATAACACATTATAAAATTCCTGGCAAGATTGTTATCTGTTATAATTTATTTAAAATAGCGCCATCTAACATTGTTTCTTTGTTATACTACTTTAGTACGGCCTTAATTATATATACACAAGCGTGTATCGCATAATGCCCACTATGCCAAACTTAAGCAGATGTTCTATAGATACTGATACATAATAAAAACGGTTGAATAGTGATGCGCCAAGATTAAATGCCTTAGCGTTATTGTACGCATTTTATTAATTTTATTATGTAAGTATTAGGTAGGTGGGTAATTATAAGGCAGGTTTTAGCAGATGAATAAAACACAGGTACTACTAATTTATACGACGATGTTCATTAATCAAACACAAAAATCTAATTAATTTACTGCCCTTAAAAAGGGTTAACTTATTATAAAATTGTCGTTTTGATTGCGTGATCGCAGTTTTACGTACAAGATATTTCAATCTGAAGTCAATATATTCTTAATGACATATATATTATGAAAAAAATCATGAGCATACACCGTAAGTACCTACATAAATAACTGCATTCAAATTTAAACCCTAGTATTGCAACTCCAATCAGCTTGCGCAGCCCACGCTTGGTTTCAAAAATGGATGAGCACTAAATTAGATGGAACAAACGAAACTTCTGATGTTGGGCTCCCAGTTGAGCTTTTTTATTGCTACCACCCATTTATTTACCAATTCAGTGCTTTTCGGAAATCTGAAATTAGAAAAGTATTTTAACCGTATTTACCTGTATAATATATGTACCTATATAACAAAGATATTAAAAAAATATTATAAATTTTTAAATAGCTTTGTATTTTAAATTTTATTTGTTATAAAAAAATCTTAATTTTTTATAAAAAGATTATATTTTTATTGCGAAAGAAATCATTTTCAAGCATCAGCTCTAATTCGAGGAATGCATGAAGTGGGGGGCACGAAAACACATGATGTATCGAACCAGCCGCGCGCCTCCCACTACATCCTTTGACATCCTAATTAATTTTATTAAAATCTGTGAATTCTCATCATAATATTACTTACCGATGAAAAGAAATACCATTAGTTTTTACAGGAATGTGCAATATATTTCATCATGGTAACTGAAAATTCAAGTAAATACCGGCGAGAGAAACAATCAGCGCATGTCCTTTCGTGACTAATTGCATCGCCTTACCATTTTGAGACTGTTCATACCCGTGCTTACTGTTCATACTCGCTAACGCACGCTATATAGCTTGCTTATAAATAATCTAAGGCCTTGAAGCTTACCACAAACCAACTCTCGCAAACGCGCGCTCTATAGATCTACACTCTAACAATATGGCAAATATCCTTACGCTCACCAGATGTCACTAGTTGGGATTGAGGTGATAAATAATCTCACGACCATCGAAAAGTTGCATTTTAAATAAAATAGGGTTTTATAATGCAAAACTTGTAATGAGTAGAATAATTAGAATATAATATCTCTTTTCAAAGCTAACTTTCTGTATTTCAAGAGACGTCGAGTTTAGCTGCATGTTTAAACATTTGTTGCAAGAGTATTATTATTTATAAAAGACAATAGCTTAGACATAATGTTTGACGGTCTATAATATTGTTCAAACTGCTGCTTCATTGTTTATTATAACAGTATCTGATTTAGACACTATCGGATGTGTCTATGTTGTTGTCTGTTGTTATATTATATTACACCGTAAATTATAATGAACGAAAAACTGTTGAAATAACTATTTGTTACTTTATTCAGATAGATTGTTATTTACATTTTTCGATTTAATAATACCCATTTGTTGATTTGATATAAGTCTAAAATATAGATGTAAGTAGTAATTTCTAAAATATTGCAATAATAAAAAAAGAATTACTTTTCTATTTAATAATGCGTATTTTTGTAGTCTTAATTGCACTGAACCTGAATTTTACTTATTAAAAGCAACTATTGATTATTACAATATTTTTTTATAGGATAAGCGTGACAAGCGAGCACACAGTCCATCTGATGGTAAGTGGTTGCTGTGGCCTATAGACATATACATCTATCCTCGTTTGCGAATCAAAATGGAGATGCGTTGTCAGCCTTTAGGACTAAGATGGAATGCCTCTTTTCCAGTAAAAAGGATCTCCGGTTCTCTACACTCACCATACGAAACACAGCAGCATTAAGCTGCTATTTCACGCTGGTATTCTGTGAGAGCGTGGTCCTTCCCCGGTCGAGCCGACCCATACGTGCTACAACTATACAATTAATATAGCTGCAGCTTGGCTCTACCACGTTTGAATATTTTTGTTGCAGTTTGTTATAACTGATGCCGAATTATTAGATTTAAATGTTATACAGCAGTAAAAACAATTAGGGAAGAACTTGTTTATATGATGTCTGTGGATATGAAATACATTATAATTATATACAATCCGTACGGATAAAAAATGGGATTAGAAATGGCGGCTCATCGAGGCCTGTACCGTCAACATGCACAGTACCAATAGCGAAAACCCGCTAATAACGGTCGTTATAATGTTATATTATTCGGTTAATTGGAAATTTTCTTTTAATGGGAAAATATTTGAAAAGAATTGTATACGCAACTAATTTAAATTATTTTTTAGATAATATATATATATATATATAAAAGTAAAAATAATTTTAAAATAACATTTATAACTAGCGACCCGCTCTAGCATTTCTATTTTAATAAAATCTCTAAATTTTGCGCATAAAGTTTAGTCTGAATTACTCTTGGTATTACTCTATTTGTTCGTAAAGTTTTATTACAATCAGTTCAGCCATTCCGAAGATTAGCTCGGACAGACAGACAAACGAAAATTTTAAAAATGGTTACTTACTCATATCTCAATCACATATAAATATTTTATACAATAATATTAACTAACGAAAACAACAATAATTATGAAGAAAACTCTCAGAACGCGTCTCGTAGCTCACAAATAAGCGAAACCGGATTTTTGTAGTTTATGGTAGAGACGGGCCGAATATTCGGTTCATATTCGGTATTCGGCACATTTGGCAGCTTTACCGAACATTCGAATTCGGACGAATATTCGGCTAAATCACCGAAAATTCGTTAAAGTGGTACTCAAAGGGCTTTACCAACTGCATGAGCCGATTGAAGCTTTTATCTTCGACTATAGAAATTGGCTGGTTATCTATTGCTATCATTTCAGCAATTGAATTCGTAATTGGAAGTGATCTGGGATCGTCGATTCGCTATTTGGAAATAAAAGAATCTTGTAGTGTAGTTTGAGTAGTTGGACAGGTTTTAGTATTTGTAGATTAAGTACCTCTGATAGAGGGTTGGGTGACCTGTGCAACTTCAGATTCATGTGTCGTTTCAATATTTTGTATATTTACACAGGTTTTTCCAGACCAGAAAATTCCGCAGTGTGTTTCAATTTTAAATGATTGCTCAAAGCCGATAATGAAGATTTGCTGCCGCTGCCACCCCGCGAAAGTATTTTTTCGCAAATCGTACATTTCTCTTTACTTTGATCGTCAGTTTCTCTAAAATAAGTCCAAAGAATAGATCTCCTCCTGCCACTCATTTTTGTCATACATATTTTATCAATTTTCACTAAGAATAACACAACGAAACACTTTTTTCTCACAAAAACAGTCAAAACATAAGCACGTGTCGGCAATTTGCTCAGGGGCAGGGTCCGGCGCTAATCCCGCGCGCTTTACGTAAATAAGTTTCGACATGAATTGGTTAAGTACCGGGGTGATCCTGCCGAATAATGTTCGGCCGAATATTCGGTTCGGTAAAAGTTTTACGGAACTTTCGGCCGAATATTCGTATTCGGTGGAATCCATATTCGGGCCATCTCTAGTTTATGGCATTTTGTTATCATTACTATATACTACAGAACACTATGGTCTTTGATGATTGACAAATGACATTTGAGCATTTGACATTGATTTGACAATACCGTTAACACTGCTTACGCATACCGTTACTTTCCAGTTTTCCAAAGAAAAACTTTTGAAAATTATTAAATTTAAATGATTTATAAATTAATGAATTATTTTTTAGTAGAAAGTTAAAAATCATGACTGGAATAAACAAAAGTAGCACTATCACCACAGATAGAAATAAAATGTACTGAAGTTAATTTAAAAAATTAAAATTTTGTTGTATTTAGACATTTTAAAATTAATTAACATATTAAAATATTGTTCAAATTCAATAAAAATATAAAAGCTATTTAATTATAGTAGTAAAATATTATCAAATAAGTATTTGATTTGTTTCTTGCAGCTGGTGGATTACTTTCGGTGTCCTATGTGGCGCTACATTTGTTACCCGATTCTATAAAGTTTTGGAGCCTGATCATGTCTGGTAAGATGCAAATATAGATGAATCCCAATTCGAATGTTATAACTTTTCAAGCGAAATAATACAGTTACTCATGGAACCTTCTTTCGCAAGTTTGAGTTAAAAAAAATATATTTTATGATAGATAAGAAAATGCACGTCCTGATTAAGAAATAATACAATTATTTGCATGCCAGTGGATTAATTAAGCAAATATTGTGAGTAATATATTGATAAACTTATAAATCATGTAGCTGACTTTCTGGTCAATTAAAAGTGGAAATAAATTTTATTGTATGTAAATATCACCTAATGAAGTCATAGTTTCTTAACAAAACAATAGTGGTTGCCAAACCGCCTGCCCAGTGTGGCAACTATGGCAAAATCCAAAAAAATATGAGGCAATCTATGGAAGAATTTTATAGGCTCTTATGGAATGGTTACAGTATAGGTAGGTAATATATAATGAAATGGTTTACTCTGGAAAAAATCGATTTCATTCATTCATTTTCTCATTGTTTTATCATTTAACACTTTTTTGAATAATTAAATTAAAAAAGAAACAAAATGAGACTGATTTTTTTAAATGGTTATTCATTTATATGTATTTTATACTAAGATAAAAATTTTACTTTACAAGTTTTTCTTGATTTTTTTCTTAATGCCGAGCAAGGCACCGTAGCTCAGGTACTTTTAACCCTAAGCGGGCTTGTTGCCTAACGCTACTCAATTTTAAGATGCCCTTAACTCTCATGCTGTCTTTATCATTTTAAGTCAAAGTGACTGTAAATGTGACTTAGAGTGGCTGCCACTTGGAGCACTAGAATAGGAAAGCATTTGATGTTTGTCATGCGTGCCGAACGTCATACAGATGAGTCATAACTGAGGACTAAAATGGAATGTCTCGTAGTGCATTACTGGCTTTCTTTACCCTTCAGACTAAAACAGAACAGCACATACTGATGCTTGGTGGCAACAATAGGTAGGCCTGTCCAAACGGATTCCTAGAGAGAAAAGGAGTTACTTCTAAGTGTAGAAAATAAGTGACAACCGTAAACGTGAGGAAATGAATGCCGCATACGTCTGTGCACCGCTCTCTGCCGAACCTCTTCACTTAGACCTAAACCTTAGGCCTTAACTCTCTAACATAATTTCAAGTGAGAAAGTCACAAATTAAGTTATGCAAAGAGAACTGCTAATCAGAATTCAAAGATAAGGGGCCCATTCACTCTGGCTTCCATTTTCTCGGATGTATCTTTGGAGTACACTTACCGCCTTTAATTGTTTAAAAGTTGAGATTTCTCCAAACCTCAACTTTGAGCTATTCATAGAGTGAATAAAACTATTTTTACGGATTTTATCGCGTTTAATTTTACTTATTTTGATTCCCGACGTTTCGGGTGCTTTACAGCACCCATGGTCACGGGGGGACTGAGGTGTTTGACGTCCTAATGTCATAGTTAGCCCGGCTACCTTCAGTTTTTTGAATATTAATTTTTGGTCCGATCTACGCAGAATGAGCTTACAGTATCTTGAAGTCTTGCAGTGGTATGCTTGGGTTTGGATTTTATTTTGTTAATTATAGGATCCCAAGCAGATGGCAGCACCCATCCATCTTCTCTATTGAAATTAGGATGTTTTTAATTTCAATAGCCTCGCGTATCATCCTTGGTAGGAATCGGTGTTCTTTGCGAGGATTTGTGGTCTATCAAATCTGATGTAATGGGGACGATCTTGAACATGTTCACAGACTGTAGACTTCCAGAGCGTCGGTGCCTCACGTCAGCTATATGTTCTTTCCGCGGGTTTTAATGGATCTTTTTGTTTGTCCTATGTAAGAGAGACCACATTCACAATCAAGCTTGTACACTCCTGCATCTTGTAGAGCTTAGATGCACAGACCGCGGCCCGCCGATCGAATACTGGTGGCCCGCCGACAGCAAAAATAATACTCTCGTACATTCGAAAAATATTGAATTATATTCCAGAATAAAACCAAAAAAATATGTTCGAAAAGTAATTTGAATCTCGCGCGCGCGCTCTTAAGTGCACTTATCGGTGCGCCGTGCATGCGTCGGTAACAGCAGTCGGTAATGTTCGTGCTGATCTCGGTTAAATTCGTTACCTTGAGGAACCGCCGCGGCCGGCGGCGCGGCGACGACGGCAGCGCGGTGGCGGCTTATCCACGGGTTATATTGTTAGAGCAAGCGAGATAGCAATAGTCCCGAATTCCCGATTGCTCGCGTAGGTAGATACACGAAGCTTCCAGAGTCGGTTTCGTGATTTCTCCAGACAGTTTTCGACTCTATACGCGCGATATAAAAGCCACGCTAACCGCAGCGACCGACAGTTTGGTTTTAATTTGAGTGAAGTGTCAATAGTTCTAGTGTAGATTTTAACTCGACTAGCCGGTGTCATATATTTTGATCCACATTCAACGTAGATTTCCCGTCAAGTGCCGTGTATAATTGTTTTGTGAAATCGTAAGTAAAACTCTGTTATTAATAAGTGTTTCCCTACCTATTTAATCAATTATTTTTGGTAATTTAAAAAAGGATGGGTAATTTAAGTAGGTACTGTAATTGTTTTTAGGTGCTGTGTTAATCCTAGCCAGGATTAGAACGCAACATGGACAAGCCAGGACCTAGTAAAAAACGTAAGGTTAAAGATGAAAATCGGCAGTTTCAAGAAATTTGGACTGAGAAATACTTTTTTGCATGGTCGCATAACAAAGTCGTTTGTTTAATTTGCAAGAATTCTGTCACTGTTGGGATTTTTGTAAAAGAATGCATAGAAATTGCCGCTAAGAAAATGTGTCCAGAAGCAGCAAAAAAGTTTGAGAAAATTCAACTGAATCGTATGACTATCCAAAGACGAATTATGTCTTTGTCAGGTAATATTGCTGAACAATTAAATGAAAAAACTAAGATCATTGAATTTTTTTCATTAGCACTCGGCGAATCCACTGATATTAGTTCCACAGCTCAACTTCTGATATTCATACGACGTGTTACTCAAGATTTTGAAGTCTTAGATGAGTTATTAGGAATGTGTTCATTGAAAGGTCAAACCAGAGGAGTTGATATACTCAATGTACTTTTGGATGAGTGTTCAAAAACTGATTTGGACTTATCAAAATTATCGGGAGTTGCGACTGACGGTGTCCTTCGATGATTGGTGTCAATTCTGGGCTAGTTACTTTGCTGAAAAAGCATCTGCAAGAAAAAAACATAAACGCTGAAGATCTCATGCAGTTTCACTGCATTATACACCAAGAAGCCCTCTGTTCTAAAAAAATTGAATTTCAAAATGTCATGAAAGTGGTAGTTTCGACTGTAAATTTCATAAAATCACGAGGACTCAATCACAGGCAATTCAAACAATTCCTTGATGACATCGAAAGCGATTATGGAGATTTACTGTATTATACAGGAGAGGGGTGGCTAAGTCGTGGATTGACACTGGAACGATTTCTAAATTAAATAGAAGAAATTGGAATATTTCTGGCGGAAAAGCAAAGGGATGTCCCGAAAAAAAATCCTGATTGGTTGTGTGATTTGGCTTTTTTAGTTGATATTACAAATCATTTGAATGTCTTGAACACACGGCTTCAAGGCAAAAATCAACTGATATCCCAGCTCTACGCTCATGTATCATCCTTTCAATGCAAGCTGATACTCTTCAAATCGCAATTGAATTCTGGAAATTACAATCATTTTCCGAATTATAAGAAAATGGCTGAAAAATTCAACAAAACTGCGATTAATTTCAGTTATGTAGAAAAGCTAGATATTTTGATTCAATCTTTCCAAGACAGATTTTCGGTGTTTAAAAAAGTGAAACCTATGTTGGACATATTCAGCAATCCTTTCACGATTTCAGTTGAAAATGCGCCAGAGTCAATACAGTTAGAAATTATGGACATTCAAAACGACCAAGATTTACGCAACAAATTCAACAAAGGAGACTTGCTGAACTTTTACCGCTGCATTGATAAAAATACGTACAAAGAGTTGCGCATAAACGCTCTGAAATGTGCCAGCTTATTTGGTTCTACCTATATATGTGAACAAACCTTTTCAATACTAAATAATAATAAAAAAAATCGAAACCACCTTGCAAATGAAAGTTTGGAAGCAGTTTTACTTGTTGCTACAAGTAAATTTGAGCCAAATATAAAAAAGATTGTAAGCACTATGCAGTGCCACGCTTCAAATTAATAAATTCTTTTTCAATTTTAATACATTATTATCAATTCTTTATTGTCTTTTATTACCTATACTTCTGGCGGCCCGCCGGCAGTTCATAATTTGCCCGAGTGGCCCCTAGTCTTAATAAGTCTGTGCATCACTGTTGTAGAGGGATATTACACTTGACGGATGGTAAAAATTGACTAATCTTCTTCGGCGGCTTGAAGTATGTTTTAATAGAAGCTCGCTTCAAAATATAGCCAACCTTGTCTGTGACTCCTCTGACATAGGGTAGTACAGCAGGCACACGAAACGTCGGGAATGAAAATAAGTAAAATTAAACGCGATAAAATCCGTAAAAAATAGTTTTATTCAATGTGTAGTGTTCGCGTAAATATAAGAAACCATTATTCATAGAGTGCTGAGCCAAAGCAGTCGTAAGGAAACTATGTGCCTTAGCAAGGGTGCGACGGTCCTTCACGCCGGGCAGCTTTTTGCTTTATATAAAGCTCAAGTGGTCATACATGGAGTACTGCTGTCACATATGGGCTAGTGTTGCAAAACGCCACAGGCAGCGTTAGACTCAGTGCAGTGATACTAAGAGGCTTATTGGTTATCGTGATTTAGTTGAAACCAATCTTGTCATCCCTAAGCACAGGCACAAAGTAAGCAGTCTCTCGGTATTCTATATGTTGCATTTCGGAGCGTGCACACGAATTACATACCTTAATTCCTCCTCGAAGAACTGACAACCGATGGGGAAGAAAGATTCTTGAGTGTCAGCCTCATACCTGCAGACAAAGTGTAGGGGGCCCGACCACTAGATGGAGTGACGACCTTGTAAGACATGCAGGAAGTCGATGGATGCTTAGGACCGTGCTTTGTGGTATTTCTTGGGGATCCCTATGTTCAACAGTGGACTTGTGAAGGGCTGTAACATAATGTATGTAATTTCCTCCTACCCATTTCCACTTTCTAACAACCAGGCTGTAGCTGGGTCTTCACCCCATTGTTGTCAATATTCCATGTATTCGAACCAATCATCTTGCTTAGTCTTTTGTTATGCGTGTAATGAAGGATTGGATTAATCTGTCAGAGTCTATCTTTCCCTCCGATTACAATCTGGCCGTCTTCAAGGCAAGAATGAACAAGCATCTTCGGCTGCATCACCACTTACCATCAGGCGGATAGTAGTGAAGCACTGGCTTATAATAGTTAAAAAAAACTGCATCTTATGTGTGGCTAGTTTTGCGACTGATGATATCTACCGTTGATCTCTCTCCGGTCGTGTCGGCTTACCGTTCCATCGGTCTATGAGAGTGAGGGAATAGAGAGTGCACCTGTGCTTGCGCATACACTTGGGCACTATAATCCTGTCCTGCGCCGATGGCTAGATCATGTTACAGAATTCAAACTCAAATTAGTAATATTAGCGCGGTGAAAGTAAAATTACAGACTATGTGTCTTACTACTGGGCACAGGCCTGAGAGGGTATTTAGGGCAAGGAAATGTCCGCCGCGTTGCAATGCGTATTGGCAGACTTCACATATTTTTCACATTCTTTACAATGTTTTCCTTCGCCGCCGATCATGTGGTAAATCAGCACTAAAAATTGCAGTTAACAATTTTAACAATTTCAAATTTCAATTTGAAATTTACAGCGAGCTCTTAGCTCGCGAGCTACCTCGGCTCAAAATTTTAACTTTTTTTTGTATATTGACAGTTTTCATTTTTTTATTTGTGCTGTTTGATATTTTTACCTAGTTCTGCTATTTGATGCTAGGTGAACTTCTTCGTCAATCAAAAAATGTAAACTGTGTCTCTTAAAGGGGATCTCCCGTTTTAGAGAGAATTTACCTTAATCATCATTTTTGACAGGCGGATTGACGTTCGCAGTACCAGACGTCTTGCACTTGATCCTTTATAATTATATTATAGTCATATGAATTTAAAAGATACTGGAATATTTTCCACCAAAGCTTAGACCTAGCTAGATAATGCTATGAGTTTGTTATAGAAAATTATGTATGCTATTAAAATTCGATTTATTATACCTACATTAATTTTTTTCAGATGTCGGATTTTTAACACTTAACAGATACATACTTCTCGATCCGATTTTGCTATTTTTCATGAGTTGTGCCATATATGGTGCTTTCAGGGTAAGTTTCAATTATAACAAGTGTTAAATTAAAAATTTTGTACAACCGACTTCAATATAAATAATTAAGGATTGCTCAAAAACTACTGGTCAGACCTTGATCAATTATATGGAACCACATGAGAAGCACCAGCTTTCAAATAAAAAAAATCATCAAAATCGGTTCACGTAGAAAAAGTTATGAGGTAACACACATAAAAAAAAAAGAAAAAAATTCAGTCGAATTGAGTACCTCCTTCTTTTTGAAGTTGGTAAAATATACATAGGATTAGTATTAATTGTTTGGTTAATGCTTCTTTTTCATTGTAATCAGAAGGTAAAATTCCACTGCTGAAGATAGGGGTCTTTCATTGCAAAGATTTGCCTTAATGGTCAGTCTTAATGGTCAGTTTTACGTGGTAGAGCCATGCTGCAGCTATATTAAAAGTATAGTTGTAGCACGAATGGGTCGGCTCGACCGGGGAAGGACCACGCTCTCACAGAATACCAGCGTAAAATAGCAGCTTAATGCTACTGTGTTTCGTATGGTGAGTGTAGAGAACCGGAGACCCTTTTTACTGGAAAAGAGGCATTCTATCTTAGTCCTCACGGCTGACAACGCATCTGCATTTAAATTCGCAAACGAAGATAGATGTAGATGTCTATGAGTCACAGCAACCACTTACCATCAGTTTGACTGTGTGCTCGTTTGTCACCCTTATTCTATAAAAAAAAAAGTCTCCTCTCATGGTAGGCCGATTGACGATTAAAGTTGGGCGTTATAACATACAACAGATAATATATTTCATATTATATTTGTAATCTTACAACACATTAGAATAATCAACCATTGACTGTTATATTCATTATCGTTAGAATTTAGAAAGCGCCATCTAACAAAAGTAACAGTAACTACTATTATTTGTGATTTACGTGTGCGCAAGCTAGTTTACGGTCTAGCCGTCGGCCGAGACGCGGCGCATCGGAGTCAACCTACATACTACATTCATTGTGGCACAAGGATTGCGTATGGTTCGCACTAATTTAAACTCTGAGACAACACTATAAGAGCTTATTTTACTATCACTAAAGTATAACGATAAACGAATATATTTGCTTGTATTTCTTTCATTGCTAGCTGTTGTGCCTGTCGTTTAATTTTTTGGCTGTTATAATATATTAGTGTTCAGTTAACTGTCATATGTTATATACGTAATGTTTTGATAGCAGGTGCTCCATATTACGTGACGAAGCTATTGTTATTTTTGTTTGTTTTTCGTTAATTTTATACCTAAAGTAATTGTAAATATTTAGTGTAATATAGATAGGATTTTGCGTGTTGTATATAAAAGTGCATAATAATGTCGCACCACTAGCGCAAGTAATTAATATTGCCTGCGGTTGATTATTTCGAAACTTTCTTGCTAAATCAATAGGTAACAGTAGTAAACAATACAAATCCAATGTAATAATATATAATTTTTAATTGAGTTACACTCGATATGTGCCTACTTTAATTATATTTCATAGAACCCAATAAAAATACAACTGAACTGAACTGACCGCGTGTACAATGTAATATTTGAAACTGTTATAATATATTATAACAGTTTAAAACAACAGTTAGAAAAATATATTACAGCATCTTAACGAATTAGGAAAATATAACAGTTTCGCCCACCTTTATTAACGATTCCAGTACCAGACTTCGCACTCTGGACGCTGTTCGCCGTCGGCCGTCGCCATCCCTCTGTCATTTCCAATAGTCCCCTCTAACCGCACCCACGAGACGGAATGTGGTAATGGATTCTCGTTATGTGCCATCAAAACAAGTTTTTTAACAAAAGGTTGCTTTGCGTTAAGAAGGAGGGTAATTTACAATAATAAATATGCAAGTTCACAATGTAGTGGCAACATATCGTCCCGTAAGTGTCGTAAGAGGCGACATAGGAAACTGAAACTGGAGATGTACAGCAGCATCTTCCTGATAACAACTCAAAATTAAAAAACTGCGGTTGCCAACAGGGCTGGCAACTATAGCAGAATTCCCCTATGTACCTTATATATCTACGGGAGAGGCCCATGTTCAGCAGTGGCAATTATGGGAAATGCCAGATAAATCTTAGAGCTTCAGATAGATCGGATCATATCGAACAGATCAATTTGCGTCAGACGTAAAATACTCGTCAGTGTCCGGTGGAAGACGTCTGGAACTGCGACTGACTATGTCTATCAAGCGTGACGATTAAAGCAAAGTAATACAACTGTGTTTCGTATGGGTAGTGACTAAAACTAGAAGAGTAGGGTGCATTAAAATATCAACATTCCTGTCCACCGCTGCCAGAGTTACGGAGGATAGACTGAGTGGTGTATCACCATTATATTCGTTTTCCCCCGCGACTTCACCTTGGCTACAGTGGGCGTAAGAGTGGATACCACTCCCCTTACAGCCCTCCAACTGGCACTCATAATGGGCTGGCTTCGCCAGTTCGTATAGGTGCTTCGGGTCAGCCCTGCACCTCAGGCCAGTCATTTTGGCTCCTCTCAATTCACCGTGTGTGATCAAGCCACAGCTTTGAAAGCCCTCCGCCATGACAAGGGAGGAACTAGGAGGCTAAAAGTCTCGGAGACTAACTATCAAAGCGTGTTCTAAAATCCCATTTTTATGGTGATATCACTGATTGAAAATTATCTTTTCATCTTATAGGTTAGAACATTAACGGACTCTGGACAGCCGCCTTTCTCTCCTCGCATGCTGCTGTGGCAGGTCTTCCTAGGCTGGGCTCTCGCGTGCACTATGTCCGTAAAGTTTGTTGGCTTGTTCGTCGTGTTATTCGTTGGATTACGCACACTTGCCGACCTCTGGAACGTGCTGGGTGACTTAACTAAACCAGTGGTAAGTGTCTGAGTAAGATTCAAAGTACCTACAAACTTGAAAACATCCTGTTTGCAGATAAATGAACTGCATGTTTTACCAAATTATGTACATGTTGTTATCAAAAACGTACAGTGGATGTCTCAGTACGTTTTTTTCTTTATATAGTTCTTGTAGTATATCATGGAATTCTTTTTCGCAAATGACTCATCTCTTTTGCAATATAAGTATGTTTTAACTTGGATTTTAAATAATAATCAGTTTAGTTTAGCAAAAACAGCAGAAATTAATTTTTTTTTCAGTTTCCTCTGTGCGAATTTTTGTTCAGTTCAGTTTGTCGGAAATCACCGACAGGAGCGTCCTTTCCGAAATGCTGAACAAAAATTCTCGAAAGATTGCAGCCGTCGGTGATTTTGTTTTATTTTTAATGGTAGTTTACTTGTTTCTAGACACTGACGCTGAAACATCTTATCGGAAGAAGCATAACCTTGATTCTGTGGCCAATAATGCTGTACGTGTTTTTCTTTTGGATTCACCTCACTGTCTTGAGCAAAAGGTTATCATCTTTTCGTAAAGTCTACTTCTAGAATGCAAAGCAGTAAACGAGGTTGAGTTTGACAAAAGTTGTATGAAATGAATAATATCTTGGTTTCAGCGGCAATGGAGACGGATTCTACTCTTCCGGATTTCAGGCCCGCTTGGAAGGCAACAGTTTGCACAACGCCAGCGCGCCCAGGATTGTGGCATATGGTGCACTAATCACACTAAAAAACCACCGAACTGGCGGTGGCTATTTGCATTCCCACCATCATCTGTATCCGGCAGGGGTGGGGCTAGACAGCAACAGGTAAAAGCCTGTCTATGCGTTTCACTAATCACTTACCAACATTTGGATAGTTTACTCATTTGTCGTTTTAATGCTATAAAATAGTAAGTGCTTACGACGCAGGTTTTACGACTTGACTCGTGAGAGGAAAGCACACTACATAACTTCAAATAATATCTAGCGTATATTTCGGATCAGCAGTGACTAACCATCGCTTTAATATATTGTAAATAAAGCATTAACAAGTCAGCATTGACTTGTCAATGCGCTGAGGTCATCACACATTTCTCACATAAATACATTTTGACACCATAATTAAAAATACTAAATCATATAATTTGAATAATATACATTCCGTTGTATTGCACGCCTTATAACGCGAAGCGTTATTAGGTAGTGCATTACTCATGACACGTCAAGGTCAAGCAATTTTGTGTTCTTAAAATGCTTCTATTAAAACCATATTGCACTTATATAATAATATGAGTAGCCGTATATCAAGAAAACACTAATCCATCTTATATTTTCTAAAAAATCATTTTATATTGCTACTTTGATAAAAACTGTTAAATTGAAAAAATTAATGATGTGGACGTCCAGATATTAATTTTGTATATGGTCACGATAACTCCCGGAAAAATTGACGTATCGAGACTGGTTTTTTTATTAGCCTCAGAATTACATCAACTGGTTTCCTATTTCATATCAATAGCCTAGTACGCGTCGTTTGTTAGTAAAATGATTATTAAGTTTTATAAGTTTTATTGCTATTAAACATTTAAAGGCGCTTTCATTTTTTTCTTTAGCCCTTAATAGTCAAAGGACACATGTACCATACAACCTATATCGATTTTATGCCGTGTGTAATCGATTTATTTTGGTAATTTATTTTTTCATCAAAACTAAATGAAACGCTAATGAGGCGTGCACTTCTGGATTTTCCAAACTATTTCAAAACTTTGATTGGTTTATCGTTTTGAGTGTAAAGCTCATTTCAGACTATGCTATACTATTCTGCTATATTGTATATCACGTTGTTTAATAAGCAAGCAAACCAAACCAAAAAAGATGCTTAAATATGAATCTCTGAGAGAGGACTACATATATGTGTTTACTATCGGTTCGTGGGTCCCACGTACCGTGAAGTTCCTAAAGTAACTGTGACCACTTATCGTCTCTTCTGTTGACAAGAAGGCTGGTTTTTTCTCGCTCAAAGACTATAGCCATTGATGAAATGCAGCCAGCGTTCTTGGCACTATGTCGCGGAGAGTAGGAGTGTCTGATAATTTAAGTTTTTAGTTTTTTTTTTACTATTATAAATATATTGCTTATTTGACGACAGTGAACTATGAATTTATTTACTTATATGCAACCCGCCAAAGTTAACTTGAGACTGCACGGATGAAGTACGCGTGCCGTACTAAGTGCAAAATAGTGTCTGTTGAATACTATCGAATATCAATTCATTTATTGGGTAGCTGGGTGTTTAATTAAATAGAAAAATTAAATTTTTCATTATAAAATCCATATTGTACATTAATAAAAATACATTAATAAAAAGCTTTACTCCAAATAATACACAGTAATTGACACTGTTATTACTGGTACTAATATTGTCTCAATGTCTATAGAAAGTTTCATTTTGACAGCTCATAAAAAAGTAGTTCAATTTATTCCATTCATTCATTCAATCACCACTTCCAGATAACAACATACACGCACAAAGACGATAATAACCGATGGCTGATCAAGCCGTACGAGCGCGAGCAAGTCGAGGGCGTGGTTCCCGTACGCAGCGGAGAGCTAGTGCGGCTGACCCACGCCGCCACTGGACGCAACCTGCACTCGCATCGCGAAAGAGCGCCTATCTCCGCCAAGTTTCTTCAAGTTACCGGCTATGGAGAGGTGGGTATATAAACATCATATTGGAACTGTGGTAGATTTGTATAATAAAAAACAGGCAGTGCGAGTAAGTTTCACGCACTGAGGGTTTCGTGTAAGCTTAGATAAGTACCTACTTTCATTAATATATTAAGTTACTGAGATATAAATTTTAAGTAAGTTAAGCAGTAAGCATATAAGTAACGGATTAGTGAGCTGAAGTGGCAATAGACTGGCCATCAGGCTCGAAGGACCGACAACTATTGATGGATATGGATGGAGGGGGTTTTCGAGTGGCGGCCTCGTACCTGTAAGCGAAGTGTAGGCCGGCACCTACTGCTAACTAGGCATTACATCTTATTGCTCAGTAGTAACAGCGTATCTGAATGCACATATTATGCGCTGTCACTTCTGAGGGACTTGTTTGACCATTACTTGGATTTAAAAAATTCAAGATCATAAATATTATGTAAATTTTAATATCGTTCTGGTGTAATCAAATGCAGTACAATATTTTTTGAATAAAAATACATTGCCACCTATCTTATTATATTTTTATATAGAAATTTTGTTTATACCTTCAGGACGGAATCGGAGATGCAAATGACGTTTGGAAGATTGTAGTTTCTGGTGGCAAAGACGGCGATGAAATACAAACAGTGCGCAGCAAACTGATTTTCGTTCATTACTTGCAGGTCAGATCAAATTATAGAACATCCATTATGCTGTAGAATTATTTTTAATTATAAAATATAGTAAAATTTTAAATTGTAAAAATATAATTAACTTTATAGGCTTGTGTATTGACTACAACTGGCAAACAGCTTCCTAAATGGGGTTATGAGCAACAAGAAGTTGCGTGCAATCCAAATTTAAGAGACAAGAATGCCTTGTGGAATGTGGAGGACAATTTATTCGATGATTGTAAGTGTATTTGAAATGGTTATTTCTGAGCTTTCTTGTTTTGATTGGAAATATTTTAAATAAATTATTTTTAATCTTGTGCACAGTACCAAAAGTGAGCTTCGAGGCGTACGCCTCTGGCTTTTTGGAGCGGTTCTTGGAGTCGCACGCGGTTATGTTCCAAGGAAACGCTGGTCTCAAGCCCAAGGAGGGCGAAGTCACCTCGCAGCCCTGGCAGTGGCCGATTAATTACAGAGTAAGATACAGATGATTTTAGTTTTGCCGTGATAGCTCAAAGGCAGGCTGCTTGTACTACTAAATGTCTTGGTCGGAAAACATCGTATGAAAACTATGTATTTGAGAATTTAAAATGACTTTTCTTGTATGGGGTTAACTAGTGTAACGCGGTGTACTCTTTCCTACTCTAAAACACTTTCAAAAATAAGAAGCGGTCTGTGATTACTTTGCTAGCTTTTATATAATTCATAATAACTTAACATATAATTTTTACTTCAGGGTCAGTTCTTCTCGGGCAGTGGTCACAGAATATACTTATTAGGCAATCCAGTAGTATGGTGGACCAACCTACTTTTTCTAGTCGTTTTCTTCATTATTTACGTAATAAACTCAATTAAAGAGAAGAGAGCTGAAGCATTTGGGAGAACTATACCAGGTAAGATTTAAAAAGAAATATCATGATTTTGCGTGGGATTCAATTTACAGTTCATACAAAAAAGCAAACCCAAGATCCAGAAATTAATTTGATTATGTTTTCATTCATTTATTCGTTTGCGACATATGCGATCATATATTTAGTTTCAACTTCATTCCTTGAATTCTGTTATGTTTAGGATAGTGGCGTTGTAAAAGAATTTCCCAATCCAATTTCGTCCCGTGGGTATCGTAAGAGTCGACTATGTGAAATACCAGAAATATCTGATGGCTTCCGATCGACTCTTATAACCATCTTAGGTGCAAGACGTCTGGTACTTCGATCATCTATCCGCTTGCCAAGTGTGGCGATTAAGGCAAATTCTACAGCAGAAGTAGCCCATGTCCAGCCGTGTACTGGCTCGAAGGACCAACTTAAATTATATACTATTACCGTTACAGCCTATTAAAGTCCACTGCTGAACATAGGCCTCCCCCATAGCTTATCTCATAGGAGGGATATTTTCCATACTTGTTACGCTTGGCAAGCGAGTTGGCAACCGCAGTTTTTTTATTTTTAGTCGTTATTAGGAAAACGCTGCTGCCCATCTGATTTGTTTCCCTCTGTCGCCTCTTACGACACCCATGGGATGATATGGGGTAGTGGATATTCTTACACCACGGTAAATATCATATAATTTTAATAAAAATATTTTTATTGCCAAGATATAAGTCAAGAGCGTTATCCGCGTTGACATTATTATTCACTAAATTTTATGATATCATGCTATAGCAAAAATTTAATGATTGCAGGATTAAATTATTTGTAACTTGCACAAATTTTATGTCATTTGAGCTATAGTCATGTCAAAGTTCGATCTGATCGGACAGAGATAATACGATTTTGCTTTATAATTCGTCGACATTGTCGGCTTTTTTAAAGTCCATACCTGTACAAAGACCTTTTCAAGAATACAATTAGACTGGCGACGGGCAGCAGACGACAGGTTCTGGAATTATCAATACAAATGCCATGTGACAAGGCAAGATAAGGCCAAATCATCTGTAGGGGAGGCCCATACCCAGTAGTGGAGTTTACGTGCTGATGGCTATGAAGAAGAGTATGCCTAAATACGCTAACGCTATACATATTTTTATGGATATCGTTGTAATAATGGATAGATTTTACGACATCAGTCGGTCGTCACAGCCTCGTCCGTCAAGCAGCCGTGTTTAGGTACAGATGAGGTAGACATTTGAAAGACAACGGTTGTATATATCTTACATACCCTGATTTTTAAGACGATAAAAACAGAGACTAGTACGTTCATCTAGAAAATAAATAGATAAATGTTGCTCTCAGTTTAATTATATTTTACCTTTAATATTAAAGTTTTGCTTATTTTAATATTAAATCGTCCAACTGATAATTAATTTTATACAATTTATATTTTCTTTAAATTATTTATACTTGTACAGTAGAACGCCGATTATAAGAATTAATTGGGACTGGGGTCGATTCGGATAAATTAAAGAAAAACGAACTGTCACACATAGAATAAACTTTATTAAGTTTAACAAACACAGTTCTACAATACGTAAGTAGTGCACTAGAGAGAGAGAGAGAGAGAGAGAGAGAGAGAGAGAGAGAGAGAGAGAGAGAGAGAGCATCAGCACCGCGGCAGATAATATACGAAATTCTGTGTGCTCACTTGAACATCTCGATCAGAGGAAGTTGCCTCGACGTTGAAGCTCGTTTGCGTGCAGCAAGGTGACGCAGGTGCCGGACGGCAAGAAGTTGTACACCGTCGCATTCAGGTTGCCGCTCCATCCACTTGAGGGCGTTATCGAAGCACATAAACGCCTCGCTGTGAGATGGTACACTTTGGTCTTGTGCCTCTTCCCTTCGGTCTCATTGTCGTCCTCTTCATTATCCTGTTCGTCCATGGCACTCGCTGCGATTTCATCGTCTGTCTGTATCTGGAACCCTTGGTCGTTCTTATCACAGTGCAACCACTCTTCCATATCAGCGACATCACACTCCGAACATCCCGCGATTTCATTAGCCATGTTTACAAACTCGGTTAAGGTTTAGAATCAAGTCGCCTTAATAGGGGGGTGTGGGGCGGTGGGAAAGGGTTGGGGGAGGGGTAGATTCGCCTCCCACCTTTTTCCCCTGCCGGACGTGCCTATTTTTTTTATATTAAATGTTGAAGATTAAAATTTTTATTGAATGATTTCTGAGAAAAATCGCTTAAATAGGGAGGGGAGCGTCTCCCCTCCGCCGAAGTAATACCAAAGTGTAGTTGACGGAGCCCCGCTAAGCGGGGTCCTATTTCTAGATGGTTTATAAAAAAATAACCACGACTAACCTAACTTGTCCGAGTCGGGGTGCCCCAAGTCCCGAGCTCGCTTCGCTCGTTCTTGCACCAAATAAAACACCAAAATGTTAACTTTTTAATTAGTTTAATAAGTAAACATATTTTATTACTTCCACCATTTACAAAAACGTCGTAAAATAGCAAGCAATCGGCCTCCAGAGGGGTAGCGAAGTCGTCGAAAAACAGGAGCCAGATAATAACAATACGGAGCACATTCACGTAAACTCGGAAGTAACGGAATGACGCTTATGACGCGACTCGCGAAGTCGAGTATAAACGTAGTGATTATATTCTCTTTGGTCGAGTATATCTGTCTATTACTGATTACTGTCAATGTCAAAAGTTCCGTTTCAGGTATTAATTAGTGATTTATGAATATTTTTAGAAAATTATATTAAATATTTCGACGCAGCTCTGGCAGCTAAAATTGCATGGGGCACTTCAGATAAGCCCCCTTGACCTCCCCACAGTGACAGACTCCTCAAATTCAGGCGACTTGATTCTAAACCCAACCCACAAACACTTCCACTGACGGTAATTCCTGTTCGTCTTCAATAACTTCAGCGGTTGATTCTCGTTCCTTCGCTTGCTTTTCTAACTCGTTTCAGTGAAACACTTTTAACCATGTTCCAGGAATCTGCAATCATGTAGCAACAGTCTTTCAAGTTGATTTTTTTCTACGAATCCAAAACCCGTTCTTCGTCGTTCTCTTCAGCTAGAAGCAATTTACGAAGCAACTGTTGTCTGTAAAGTCGTTTCGTGCACTCAATCACACCCTGGTCCATGGGCTGCAGCAGACTTGTGACGTTAGGTGGTAAAAAGAGACACTTAAATTTCCCTTCTTCTCTCACGAGAAGCTCAAGTGATGGATGTTAGTGGAATGTGTGGAGTTATGTGGAATTAGCAAAACTTTTCCCTTTTTTCCTGTTTCCTTTTAAACTTTTTTGTTTCAGGAATAAAGGTTTTATCATACCACTCCAAAAAAATACTGCTGTCCATCCATGCACTCTTCTGATTAGTGTAGGTCACTGGTAACTTGGCTACGTTCTTAAAAGCCCTCGGCTTCTTTGCTTTGCCAATCAATAATAGAGGAAGGCGATGGGTACCAGTAGAGTTAGCGCAGACCATTACGGTAACGCGATCTTTACTGACTTTGTGGCCGGGAGCACTCTGTTCTCTTTTAGATAGATGCTAGGTTTTTCTCGGCAAAGCTTTCCAATTAAAACCAGTCTCGTCAGCATTGTAAACAAGATCAGGGTCATAGTTTTCAGTTTATTTTTTAAAGGTGTCCACAAATTTATTAGCAGCTTCACTATCAGCAGAAAGTTTTTCACCAGCAATATCCAGTTCCCGAATGCCGTGCCTATTCTTGAAATTGCGGATCCATCCAGTGCTTGCCTTAAAACCAGCTACACTCATTTTTTCACTGAACATTCGCGCCTTTTCACATAAAATCGATCCTGAAATCGGTTGTCCAATAGATCGTTGCTGCAGAAACCACGTAAAACAGCATTCTCAAGCTGTTCATCCTTTGCCTTTTTCATTACTTTTCGCGACGAACATCCATCACCAGTTTCTAACGCAGTCACAAAACTTAAAATTTTTTCACTGTTATTTTTAATATCAGTTATTGTAGCCGCCCCGACACCAAATCTATCTGCCAGTACCTTTCCCGCCACACCTTTTTTTAACTGATTGATTATTTCCACTTTGTCCTTTAGTGATAGGACGACACGTTTCCGCTTTGCACTCATTTTGGTTATTCGCTTATCATATAACCGTTTAAAACAGCGATCCGCACAATGAGAGAGGGAGGAGCTCACTGATAGTAATTCAAGGTTATTGAGTTGAAAAAAAAAACGTTCCAACGTTCCGTTTCACGGAAGCCGCGCGACGCAAAACATGTAGTGTCTTGCCTCTAGCATTCAACCATAACAGTTGAAATATATCTGGACTCCAGCGAGTTCCAACTTGTTACAACAAAACAAAACAAAAATTACATTACTTACTTACAGTACTTGGTTTTAATTTTTTATATTACGCTTAGGACCGATTCGGATAATTGGCGATTCGGTTAATCGGCGTTCTACTGTACTTTAATTAGTTTATAATAGTGTTAACTGGTTTTGGAAATTTGTATCCTTATTTGAATACTTGTACTTACGATTAGGAAGTGGATCATTATTTTTACGAGTGTTTCGTATATATATATATATATATATATACACATAATTTATTATTGGTGCACCGAATTTAATAAAGAAATATTTATAAAATTTCAATTATGTACTGTTGTAGATGGGCCGGAGAGATCATTATTAAACGCAGCGGGCTGGAGCTTTGTGGGCTGGGCGCTGCACTACGTGCCTTTCTGGGCAATGGGCCGCGTCCTCTACTTTCACCATTACTTCCCCGCGTTAGTCTTCAGCTCAATGCTTACTGGTAAGTTGACACATTGTATTGACACATTCTTGAATAGGCATTTATCGAGTAATGGATTTAAAGACCGTGCTGTGACCGTACATACATATAATCACGCCTCTTTCCCGTAGGGGTAGGCAGAGACCACTTCTTTCCACTTGCTACGATCCTTACATACTTGTTTCGCTTCGTCCACTTTCATTATTCCCTTCATACATGCTCTTCGGTTTAGGGTACTCTTGACCTGGCCTTTTTTCAAGACGTCCCTGATTTGGTCTAGAAACGTCCGCCTAGGTCTACCCCTTCCAACACTTTCATTCACACTCGCCTTATACACTTTTTTCGTCAATCGTTCTTCATTCATTCTCTTCTCTCGACATGTCCAAACCATCTCAGCATAACTTTCTCAATTTTTGTCACTACATCTTCTTTCAGACCACAACGTTTCCTTATCTCACTATTTCTTATCCTGTCACTCAATTTAACTCCTATCATACTTCTTAACGCTCTCATCTCAACTGCATTTATTCTGCTTTCAAGTTTCTTCTGCCATACCCAACTTTCACTTCCGTACATGAGTGTCGGAACCAACACCCCCTCATGCACAGCCAAACGAGCCTTGTTGGACACCTTCCGACTGCTCATAAAGGAGTGCAAAGCTCCATTCACCATGTTTCCTGCATTCACTCTTCTTTCGATATCACTCTCACACTTTCCATCTCTTATAAACCGTTTTCCATCTCTTGTGACCGTATCGTACGTGCACCTTGTAGTGGCGGTGTAAGAATATCCATCACCCCATTTCGTCCCGTGGGTGTCGTAAGAGGCGACAGAGGGAAACTTAAACAGGAGATACGCAGCAGCATCTCCCTGATAACAACTAAAAACTATTAAAAAGTGCGGTTGCCAGCCCTCCTGCCAAGCGTGACAACTATGGCAAAATATATAGATATTTATAGATATCCTCATAGCGGGCAATCTATGGGGCCTATGTTCGGCAGTGGACTTTTATAGGCTGTTATAGATATATGTATGGATTTAAAGTTGCCAAAAAGGAAAGGAGAAAAAAGATAGTGGTGTTGCAAGAACTTTGTCACCCCAGTTCTTCCTATGTTTAAGTCAATAATGGAAAAGATCCAAAAATCTTAAGCTATACCAATAACTAGATTGCCCCTTATAAGGCAATCTATGGGGCCTATGTTCGGCAGGGGAATTTAGGCTGTTATGGATGGTTCTATGGATTTAGATTTATTAAAAATGTCAATCATTGAATAGATTAAAAAAAATCTTGAGCTATACCAATTAGTGGCGTGTAAAAATACTAATTAGTGGCGTGTAAAAATTACCCAACTAGTAATGAAGGACATTTTTACCCGACTGCCAAGGAAGGGTTATGTTTTTCGCGCGTATCTTGCATGTACGTTTGTAAATTTCTTTATTACCTCGTATCTTCTAAACGGCTGGATGGATTCCGACAATTTATCGTTAAGGTATCGTTTTACTCATCTTAAAAACCCAAGTGTTCTTAGATATCTGTTTGAAAAAAAAAACAAAATGGCGGATTTTTAGCGCACAATGGTAATACTTAAAAAAAAAATTAACCAAACCTATCGAGTGGGGTATCAAAATAAAAGAAATTACAAAAATATATATAAATTATATGTTTAAATTTAATTAGTAATAAAAAATTGGTTTAAAATGTTTTTGAGAGCGTAAAAATGGGCCATGTTTGAGTCGGACTTCGTGCTATCAGAGTGTGTCGATAACTAAGTCTAAAATAAAATAAATAATTTATAAAAAAAACCGACTGCAAAAAAGACAATTTAAAAGTAATGCACTAAAAGACCGAAACAAGACTGAGAATAGAAAACAAAATGAAAATAAACTATAAACAAAGTAAACTCTACTTCGATTTAACAGACTATATTATGTGACTATACTGTATAACTTTTATGCAGTCGGGTTTTTGATTTTTTTAATTACTTATTTTATTTTTGATAACACTAAAGTGACAAAATAACTTACAGTCCCCCTGACGGTAAGTAGCTACTGTAGTCCTAAAACACCTGAGCCAACTTCAAACAAGAAAAGATACAGATTGTCCTCTGAGGACTCTGGAACACAACATTGCAAGCACTGCTATTTGAAGGCAGAAATAACAAGTCGGTGGTATGGAAAGTGTGTATGGTGACGGAATCCTATGCAGGAAAGGAGTCCTCCTATAAATGTTTATTATTCAAATAAACCCTTCTAAGCTTATTTACTACGAATTCTTATTGTTAACGTACGCATAAATATATATGATTGATAAGCATAACAACTGGATAAACAACCACTGTAGTTGCTGGTTTTTATTAAAACCTCCAAACACAACGAAAATAGAACAAAAAAAAAAGTTTTTTTTATTAAATCTGTGATTCGAAATGAACTAATTGTTTTTAATTTATTTTCAGGTATTTTAACAGAATACTTGCTTAGAAGCATCAAGAGCTACTTAAGCCCGGAACTCGGGAGAACAATATACCATTGTGCCATGGGGATCATAATTTCTACTACTGTGTACAGCTTCTATCTGTTTTCTCCGTTGGCGTACGGAATGAGCGGGCCACTGGCACATGAGCCGAATTCCACCATGTCTGGGTTGAAATGGCTAGAATCGTGGGAGTTCTGATATATATTTAAATCAGTCATTCAACGAGTTCTTATTTAAACTATCGTCGTATCATATTTTAAAACTGATCAAACTTTATCTAAAACTAGTTGTTCCCCGCGACTTCGCACGCGTGGTATGGTATTTATTACAATTGGATTTCATGGGTTTTAATTTTTTTGCACGGAACCCTAATTCCTTTTCTAAAATAAAAGTAGCCTAAGTTACTCCTTATAACATCAGCTATCTGCCAGTGAAAGTCCCGTCAAAATCGGTCCAGCCGTTTCGGAGATTAGCAGATTAGGAACAAACAGACAGACAGACAGACAGACAAAAATGTTTTTTTTGTTATAAATACCGTATATACTTTCATAGGCATTTAGTAAAAAGCTTTTATTTTGACATTACAGACAGACACTCTAATTTTATTTATTTGTATAGATAATGGTGCGTATGTATAATAATATAACCTGATCAAAGTATTTTAATTTAAATTTACTAAAGGTTTTGAAAACTGTAAAAGCATGTTATATTTTCCAATTTATTTATTACAAACTATCTAAAGAGAAAATTTAATGTAGATGCAATGCTTGTATGCTTCAGGTTTTCACTTGCAAAGTCTAATTAGTAAATGTATTTCGTTTAATATATTTAGTTTCTAACAACTGTCCCTTGACATTAAATATGCTAAAAACCTTTAAATTTCAAGACATAATGTTGACTTAGGCATTATTTACTGCGTAAGTTAAATTATTTTTTACTTAATATAGTATAAAACACTAAAAAGCTTACTTTAGCCTGAATAATAATTTTATTTGTAGATTAGATAGATCACTTAACCTAAGTGGTCAAATAGGTGTCACTATATTTTAAAATAAATAATTATGTCAATTAAGCTTAGTAGTGCTGTCGTTTTATGTAATGTTTATACCGCATCACAGAACACAATTATTCTCTACCGAGAGTACAGTATGCTCAATTTAACTGGAACACTTTGATTATTGTCAAATCTAGGACATTATGGAGACTCAAATGACCGAAGGGTTAAGAATGAAATAAACTTTGAAATTAGCTCCCACTTGTATAAAAAAAATGTGCGCGTAATTGTATAGGTACAAGTGAAACTTCTTTACGACATATTCTACGTTTTTGTTTTTTAATACCGTACTAAATTTCTCCACTAAGTCGATAAAGAAGTTTTACTTCAAAAAACATATTGCTTGTCCTTCATATTACATATCTTAGAAAAATTATTTATTTATAGATAGGACTAACAAGTGGTTCCAATTTTTTGTTTAAAGCACACGTCGAAATTTTGGTCAGAAAACCGGCCCGTTGTATTGAAGTAAAATTAATATATTCAATGAGGGCTAATAATTTTCTGATCACCAGATGTTGCTAGTTGGGACTGAGGTGAAGTTATTTGTTACACATTGTCACCATAAGTGAAAAATTGCATTTCAAATAAAAAAAATCGGTTTCTAGTGTGTGTACCTACCTACATACGCAAAACAATGCGTCAGTGATTGCTATTTAATTTATTGCACATTTTTTATAGTCTCTTTTTGAATTGGTTTATTCATTTTAATCTAATTAATATAAAATATTCCATAAAGAAACATTAACCTTTATATTTTCCTAGCAATTTAACTTCCTCTCCATAAAGTTCATCAAATATTTCACCTTATTCCAAAGCGGCACCGCCCTGCTGACAGAAAAAATTGTGGACTCTTTTGATGATGGCTAACTTTTTCTTTAGCATATCTCCAGAGAATGTTCGTATTAATAATGTTTTTTTTTGTTTCATTCAATTTCTCTTCATAATTGAATGAAACAAAATTGTTTTCTATATCATCTGGCTCATAAGTAAATGACGTCATAGGGTTAAACTGTAAAATATTTATTACTATGATCCACATTTTTTATAGTATTCCTCTTTTTTCGCGAACTTTTGAACTCCTCTCGTATGAAATAGTGATAAAAGTAGTAAGAGTTATAAGAGAAAGGCAAAGCATTTCTATGTTAATGGTTGCATTATTTTAAATTGACATGACAATTCTTGAAATATTCCGTCCAATGTTATTTAATATTTTTTTATTTAATAATTATTATATAGGCTTAAGTAACATAAAATATTGAGATTATTTTGTTATATTTAATATTTTTTATAATAAAATGTTTACAATTAAGAGTGTTTATGTTCTTTAACATTGTTAGTACTGACCTCAGTTTAACAAAGAGACGAAGCGCTGCGTACATATCAAGTACCTAACGCTAAAACCAAGCGAAAACCACACTCAACTTATTGTAAGAGCACCTCACATACACATTGCATAATTTCTAATTCATATTGACTGTAAGAGCATAATAGTGAAATCATTATTTACAACCAACAACGTGGTTTTAGGTGCATATGTGTGTGTCCAGTTTTTTACGGGCTGATAAAGAAAGAAGAAAGATGTGTGATGTGTGAAGAAGAAGTTGAGCATGGTATCGACATCACTTAAAATGTACGTAGAGCGTTTCGTCTATATTTGTTGGTCTATGGTACGAACATAAAATAAAAATACCGAGTTGTAAGCAAACTAATAGCATTAATCTGTCATTTTTCAAAAAAAATAATTTACAAAAAAATAAGATTCTTTAATCTTACTTTTATTACTTGGTGGTTCAATTTAAGCGTATCTATTATTACATATCATTGATAAATTTGTTTAAAACGCACGAATAAATCAAATTTGTAACAGTAATTAAATATTTAACTCTTCTGGTAGAGCAACCAGGATCTTAAATTAAAAAAATATATTATTTCTTTCTTTTTAAAAGTTTACTTCTTAACTTTTTGGCTTTAGTTTGGAAATAGTTTTCAATCTTAATTCTATTAATATTTTTACAACTATTAAAAATCAGACAACGCATCACAATATTAATTAAATAATCAACTAATTTATTTTTATGCACATTACATTTCAGAAAATCAAAATCAATTAAAGTATATATGCTTGTTTTGATTATTTCTTTTAACTGATCATTTTCAAAATTGTCCTTTGAAATATGATTGATTATATCCTGCATATTTGAAATTGACTGAATCAAATCATTGCTGGGAGTACAAAGCCATCGTCTACCTGCATATTCTCTGTATTTTATGTATTCTATTTCATCTTCAGACGTTAGGTCATGTTTACAGTTAACACAATGTTTAAAAATTTTAGTTTTTGCTTTTTTTAAGAAATATCCACTAACATATTGTAATGGCGCAATTATACGGGGGTTATTTAGTTTCATTGTAATTGGTGTGAAGTTTATTCCTAAAATTTTTGTGAAATCAAATTTGCAGGTTGACGATGCCTCTAAGTTTTCATTAACAATGAGAGTGTGCAAAGCATTACAATAATCTAGCTCGCAGTTTTTACCATGAGTGTGGACACTACTTAAATTATTATTCAAAAGGGTAGCAAAAGTCGATTCAAATTGGTCACAAGTTGGATTAATATTGCGGCACCCATGGCTTCTAACCGCACCAAAGAAATTTTCCAGTGGGTCCTGATTTAGATGACGCAACCACACTGATGTAATGCCAAAATCAATTTTGAATTATTTTTTTTAAATAAAACTTCGATCCCTTCTAGTGTCCACACCCAATTGGTCACAGTTGGAATTGATTCTTCCCTCCCAGTGGAAGATATAAATTTCATAGACGCAAAAACTTTTTTGGCATCCATCCATGTTTTGTGATGTATGGAGTGAGGTGTTGCAGGTCCAAGTAGAGGTTTGGCATGTCTTTTCTTTTTAAAACTGCCATTAACTGAGTCGAAAATATTATCCATAAAAAGCAGCAGACCAGCAGTGTCTCTACACTCTTCTGGAAGGATACCCTTATCTGTAAAACAAATGTTTATTTGGATAAACAATAAAAATAAAACATTCATACAAGACAAATGAACAAAATACATTGACTATACCTGCTAGGTATCCCATATTTGATGATACAGTGCGACTGAAAATCTGTGAAGCATACTTGACTTTCATTTTGTTTAATTTTTCTGGGTTGATATGGGCTTCTGTTAGTTTTGGAATTAGTAGTATTCCTTTATACCCCGGATCTTCTTTGTATAAAAGTTGCAAATGAGACCATTTGGCGGTTTTGGTCACGCCTTCTATGGTGAAATTTAAATTTTTTGTTAGTAAATTATTTCTTATGCCTTTAAGAAGATGTGGAGGGTCATACAGAGGAATAATCTCAGTATTATTTATTAACATAATATTATCTTTAGGAGTTTCTCCTCTTTTCAAATAATTACCCCTAGTTTCATTCATCAAAAGTTTTATAGCCTGTCTATTATTTGCACCTTGGTCGCATGCTGTAACCACCACTATTAATCCTGCTTGTTGTATCTCTGTTATTACTTCTTTTATTTGATTCGCTAATTCTGGTCCTTTTGTTGCACTTGATGAAAATGAATAAGACAGCCTGTTTATAATTGTGGATTAGCCCATGAATCATGAATACTTGAGCGTGATCTGCATACTCTGGCTTTCTTTGCTGTCCATTATCAACAAACCCTATTACTTTATTTTTTCTCTCATTAAATGTAACATGAGCTTTCAACATCATTTCATCAAATAACAGAATACATAATTTTTGTTCTGTGTTCATAGTTTGTGCTTTATTTTTGAACTGTGAAAAAATGTTTTTATTAAGTCCTGGTTGGAGGTTACTCTTCTGTATGAGTTTAATGAGAGTTTGAGGGGCAGACAAAATAAATATTTTTCTAAAAAATCGGTATCCTTTTGGGCTTTGCTTAAATATAGACAAAGCAGCAATTTTCTCTTGCAGGGTAAATCGTCGTCCTATTTCTTTTTTCTTATTTAAAATTTTCGCAGCACTAGAACAATTTTCTAAAACTTCTAAAACTGCAGGATTTGTAGCAAACTTTTTTGCTGCTTTTATCTCAGTTTTCTGTTTCGCAATTTTATTTTTAATTTTGCTGATTTTTATTTTAGATGCATTAATTTGCTTAAGCAGCTCTTTTTCAACCTTGGTCTGAAATAATACCCGTTTGGTCTTTTTCTTGACTGCCAATGTTCCTCCTTAAAAATTAGAAATTAAAAAAATTATAAAACCGGTTTTGTTTAAGAAAGGAAAGAAAAAAAAAACATTTATTGCAACACGCCACAAACATCATTAAGTATTTATTAGTTGTTGCAAACTGACCTTCCTGAATCTAATAATTTTAAATTTAGTGACCAATACTATAATGTCAATTTTAGTACCTAGTCTTATCTAAATTCTTTAAATTAGTTATTTATTTATGCACATGCACAAAGTAGTATATATAGCGGACTTAATGCCACAGGGCATTCTCTCTCAGTCAACCATTATGTAGGCTAAACTGAGATGGACATATAAGAGGTGGTGCAGTAATAATCTAAATAGAAAGGGATAATAAAAAGTAAAATTATATATATAAATATATATTATATTACATTTATGAATATATTATATATTATATATGTATACATCATCATCGTCATTACAGCCCTTCACAAGTCCACTGCTGAACATAGGCCTCCCTCAAGGAATGCCACAAAGCACGGTCCTGAGCCACCTGCATCCATCGTCTAACTGCATGTCTTCCCAGGTCGTCACTCCATCTAGTGGAGGGACGCCCTACACTTCGTCCGCCGGTACGAGGCCGCCACTCGAGAACCTTTTTTCCCCATCGGTTGTCGGTTTTTCGAGCTATATGGCCGGCCCTTGAGCTTACTAATCCGTTGGGCTATGTCGGTCACTCTGGTTCTACTGCGGATATCCTCATTTCTAAGTTTGTCACGCAGAGAAACTAGTGATGAGACTCGAGCCGTGTTTCACTCGAGTTACTCGAGTAGCTTTTAATTTACTCGCACTCGAGTAATATTTATGACTACTCAGATTACGAGTGACTCGGTCAACTCCAATGACTCGGACCACTCGAGTGGCCTGTACTGACTCGAGTGAGAAAAAAGTTAAGACAGGTTTAGCCGATGTATCTTCCATTTGAAATTAAGTACAAATTTGTTTGAGTGAGTTGTTTATTTTTAGTAATATGTTTATTTAAGACTGTTTGCTATTAGTACGTGTTCGAAATGAGTGATAGATAGCTTTTTTGGAACTTTTTACGACAGAAATGTTTAACAAAAAACAGTTATTTGTAAGTTGAACAAGAAAGTTACAAAGACTTTGGGAATACTACCAACTTGATTTCTCATAATATGAAGAATAAACATCAGATTCAGTATAAGGATATTATTGGTGAATCAAGTTCATCTCATTCATGTTCTTAAACTACTGAAGGTGAGAGTTCTGCTTCCACGTCTGCCGATTCCAATTCTACATCAATGAAACGGCGTTATCAACAACTATAGCTTGCAAGACCTAATGCATCGCTTACTAAGCAGAAAAAAAAATCTTAAGCTCTAATCAAAATGATTTGTCAAGACATAACCTTTACAAATCGTGGAAAACAATGGTGTTATTAGTATTTGACAGGCGATTAACTCGAGTGAAAAAAAGTCACTCGAGTTTTATCTTCATTCGAGTGGCACTCGAATGAAAAAATTTCACTCGAGTCCCATCACTAAGAGAAACTCCGAGCATAGCTCTCTCCATAGCTCGCTGAGCGACCTTGAGCGTCCTCATCCGGCCAGCAGTGAAGGACCACGTCTCAGTTCCATAGGTCATCACTGGCAAATGTATACATAAACTGTATACATATATAAATATACACTTTCTTTTTTAAATACTAGCAATACTATTACCATTACTAAAATTCCCTTTAACCACTCCTGGTAAGCTTTAAAATGCTTGTGTTAGGAGTGGTTCATGACAGTAGTCAAAAGACGGATTCGAACCCATGACCTTTTGAGTTCGCGGTCCGCATCCTGCCATTAGGCTATTATAATAATACATATATTAATATTATCTTTTTCAGATAAAAAATATGAATATATCATATTATCAAATATGAAATATAAATAGTTATCATCTCTTGAATCAAAATAAATCATACCTAAACACATTTCACCCCTTTCCTTTATAACTAGAGGATTAGTTAATATCACAGGATCTTGTATCGGAATAATTGGGTCTGAAAAATTTGTTAATTTTCTTTCAGTAACATGCTTCACTACTATAATTATTCCTTTGCTGCTTAATATTATTGTTACTAGTTTTAGCCATGATTTTACAGACACTAGTGACAAAGAAGCAAATAATCGAGCTGCTGATTTATTAAATATGAAAAATCATCTTTGCCTGGGCCATGCTTTGCATAATCTGGTAACCGTAGATGGTATTCAGAACACTGATGCGGTTCTTTGCCTTATTAATAAATGTAAGAAAATAGTCAAGCACTTGAGGTATACACATACTCCACAACTAGAAGCCGCTGCCAGCAAAGAACAACGTGATCTGCTCTCATCTTTTGAAGATATTGGTGTATCAGCCACAATACAAATCGCCGAACCATTAGACACATGTGGATTGATATAGGTCGCAGTGCTCTTTTACTAGATGAGAACGAGTACAATTTAATTACTAGCTTGACATCGTTCTTTGATAAATTCAAGACGACAGTGGAATGTTTAAGTTCTGAATCACAAACCACTATTAATTTAGCATTGGTTTTTAAATCGGAAATTAGAAGGTTGCTAGAAGAATATAACGACGATGAACCTGTCATAGTCGCTAGACTAAAAAATAACAGGTTGCAACGTTTGGACCATCGCTTTCCTGTTACAGACACTATTGTGGCGACTACTTTATTGGATTGTAGGTTTCAATCAATTAAGGAAATCGACATTTACATGGAAAGTCAAGACACCAATAAGGTAGCATTTATGTCAAATTTTTTAAAGAATATTTTGAAAGAGGAGGATGTTGTTGACCCAGCAAGAGATGCAACACCTGGACCGAGTTCCGCGCCTACGCCGTCAAATTTTTTGATGTATTTGGTTGAGAAGCAGTGATATAGACAGCGTGGTTGAAAATGAATGCTGGAAGTATTTTAGCACAGCTAGTGTCAAAGATCTTCAGCCCTACGACGGTGATGTATTGATGTTCTGGAAAGACAGAAAAATTTCCTTTCCATGGCTGTCAACTTTGGCTCGAGCAATATTGTTTGTACCGGCGACAAGTTCCCCAAGCGAAAGAGTTTTCTCTGTTGCAGGGCAGGTAATAACCGCAAAACGGTCTCGATTAAATCCCCTAAGGGTAAATAATATTTATTCATGACAACTATAGCCATTGCAAACGAGAAACCGACATTTGAATTTAATCGGTATTTCATCTTTTAACTGACTGAACCTATGTTCTAATGTTTTCGTTAAAGTTTTAAATAATGTTTACAATTTGAATTATAATTATAATTGTTTTTAATATGAATAATATTTATCCTTGAGTTGGAGATGAAAAGATATTGTTGATTGTTGTTGTTGATTTTTTTTAAATTAATAACGAAATTAAAGCGGGTTTCATGTTCCTAATTTCCTATTGATTTACAACTATGTTACTGAATATCAGACTTTTAATTTTGTTTTCTTTTTTATAATTTATCTTGTCAATTCAATTTGTCACGTCAAAATTATAATAAATCTTAATTATACGTAATTTTTTGTTTTATTTCTTCTCTTAAATTAAGGTAGTTATATGGAGGTCACGCCGCCGACTTCTAAAAGTCGGCGCGCCGCCGCCAACAGATTGACCATGGGCGCTGATATCTAATACAGTCTCATATATATATATATATATATATATATATATATATATATATATATATATATATATATATATATATATATATATATCTTTCATTTACAATTATATATTAGGTGCTTACATATGAAATTGACGTTTTGTACGGAAGAATTATAAATACAATTTTTTTTTTCTAAAATATATTTAATTAATCAAAGTATGGACCGTTGTTATCTATGCACTTTTGCCATTTCATAGGTAGTTCATTGATCCCTTTACTAAAAAAACCATGGGGGCGAGAATCAATAAACTCTTTGAAGGCGGTTTGGACTGCCGCATCGGAGTTGAATTTTTTTCCTTGTAAGAAGTTGTCCAAATTCCGGAAAAATTGTAATCTGTTGGAGCAAGGTCCGGGGAGTACGGTGGATGTCGCAGACATTCCAATTGTAGCTCATCTAACTTAGTGGTTGTTTGTTGTGCAGTGTGTGGTCTTGCGTTGTCGTGAAGCAGCAGTGGCCTAGAGCGATTGACCAATCTCGGTTGTTTAGCAGCTAGTTCTTCCTTCATGGTTTGCAGTTGCTGACAATAGATATCTGCCGTAATCGTTTGGCCAGATTTTAGAAAGCTGTAGTGAACGACACCGGCGCTAGTCCACCAAACACTCACAAGTAACTTTTTCTGAGTCAATTTTCGTTTAGGGCAGGATTTGGCTGGGTCTCCAAGGGTTCAGCCATTGCGACGAGCGCTTCCGACTATTGTACAGTATCCACTTTTTATCACAAGTAATGATTCGATTTAAAATCCCTTCATTATTGTGTCGGTTGAGCAAAGTAACAGCAGTCCACGCGTGTTTGCAAGTTCGATTCACTCAATTCATGAGGTACCTATCGTTCAAGTTGTTTTACTTTCCCGATTTGCTTCAAGTGGATTAATACAGTTTTATCACTTACCCCGAAGCCTGCAGCTATCTCTGAAGTGCTTTGTGATGGATCCGCTTCCACAATAGCCTTTAATTCTTCATTTTCCACTTTGGTCTCCGGTCGTCCACGGGGTTGGTTCTGAAGGTCGAAATTTCCAGACCGAAAACGTTGAAACCAAAAACGTACCGTGCTTTCTTTTTCGACACCAGCGCCGTACACATCATTAATCCTCCGAGCTGTTTCTGCAGCACTGGTGCCACGGTAGAACTCGTACTCGTAAATATACCGATATTTTATGTTTTCCATTGTGCGGTAATAAGCGACGCCAAAGAAAAAAATAATGAGGAAAAAACAAATGAATGACTGTTTTCAAAACTCAAATGTACCAGCTAAATGAATTTATATATTTGAATTTGGAACTCTTAACCAAAGAGGAGATATTTCAGATCAAAGTGGTCAGTACGACAAAACGCTAATTTCATATGTAAGGACCTAATATTTATACAGCCCTACCAGATGAGAAAACTATATAGATACCCTATAATAATAATAAAAAGGCGTAGGGAAGTGACGACCCCATCGCCCGCTGACGTAACAGTTAAGTGACAAAACTGCTATGTCGGTGCAGTCAGTCAGCGCCCTGTCAAAAGGTGTGAGCGCCGTGCCTAGGCAAAATTGAGGGAGCAAAGGTCCGTTTGTGCATATGGCCGAACCATGAAACGGTGCCGGGCCTGGGCGTCTCCCGTTAATTGAAAAAATGGATGATGACACGAGGAACGCGCATAGGGCCGCTGCCTGGAGGTCGCCAGGGCGCGTCTGGAGCTGGCGCTGGACGTGACAGCATGCGGACCGCCAGACGAGCGCGAGGGGCTGCACGACTACCTCGTAGCCCCTCGTATCCATCATCCCCACCAGATGGCTAGGTGTCGGCAGGGTCCTCCCGGACTTAGCAAGCGGCACCCGCCGCTGGTGGAGTACGCCGCATGCGTTGGACGAAGAAAATACAAACGTGTTGCGGGCGTATTTTAGGGCTAAAGAGAGATAAATTGGAGGTTTTGCGTACCGGGCTAGGATGCATCGCTTTTTTGCTGAGCTGGAGCCGTCTATTACCGTCACCAAGCAAAACCTGGCAGACCGAGTTCAGTACATCATGCACTCAAAAACATTTGATGACGCCGAACTCGAACGCCCACGACGTGAGGCTATTCCCTCGTTTAATGAAAATACTACGACAGGAGATGCGGCTCTACGAGTTGCAGAGCAACCAGCACACGTAAATGCCGCCGTAGATCTTCTTGTGGTTGACTCAGACGACGATGGAATAGTCGCCCAGGAACAAGAGCAAATGAGGAGCATATTGGAAGAGGCGATTAGGGAAACGCGTAGTACGCCTCTCGAGAATCGACCGCGACTCCCCCGTATACCCCTAAGCAAGCGGAATGGGACTGTCGTGAGGGCTCTAAACCCAATGCTGGTGACCTATTTGGAAACCAGCCGGGACCTTTGCGATACGGACTCAATTCTTTTTGGCGCCGCACTGGCAGTATACCGTATTATTGGCGCCAAGCTCCCCACGGCTGGACGTGCTACTACACAAAGTAGCGCCATCCCAGCCTGGAGAAAAAGAATTGAAGACCGTATCGCAAAGGCAAGAGCCCTCATCGGCAGACTGACAAGCTTCAGGTTGGGCAATAATAGGCCAAGAATTGTGCGCACCGTCAGGATGGCGTTTGCTTTGTTTGCTTGGGGAAAGCGTTTCGAAATCGAAAGCCAGAATCGTTTCTTCCAGAGTGATCAGAAGAGGCTCTACAAATCTTTGGAGCGACCAATGGTACGTGGAACGGGCCAAGCACCGAAACAGGCCGACACTGTCGCATTCTGGCGTGGCCTGTGTTCAGAGCCCGTAAACCCCAGCGAGGGCCCTTGGACAGAAGTTGTGGCGAGCCAGTGTCCAAATGTTACGCCTATGGACCCCGTCATCATAATGCCGGACGACATAGCTGAGGCGGTCCGTAGGGCCCCGAACTGGAAAAGTTCTGGACTCGACGGACTGCATCACTACTGGCTGAAGGGGTTCGTGGTGTACCACGCTGTGCTCGCCCGACAGTTTCAAGAGGCTCACGACCAGAAGTCGCTCCCGAGCCTCGTCACTACTGGGATCACTCATTTGGTTCCTAAAGTTCAGGATACCACAGACCCGAGCAAACACCGCCCCATCACGTGTCTAACTACCATATACAAGACACTAACATCCATTTTGAGCGCGTGAATCACTCGTCACCTGAACTCAAATCAGGTGATATCGCGCGCTCAAAATGGATGTCGGGGCGGTGGTCGTGGAACCCAGGAACCACTCCTCATTGACGTTATTCATTGGCAAGGTGGTTAAACGCAACCGTCGCAACTTCTCCGCCGCCTGGATAGACTACAGAAAGGCATTCGACTCGGTGCCTCATACATGGCTGAAGAGGGTCCTCGAGCTGTACAAGGTTGACTGTACAGTTAGAGACTTCCTCGGGCAGTGTATGGGGCAACGGAGTACGATCCTATGTCATCTAGGCAAGCGGATGACGGCTGCCGAGGACCACATAAGGATAAGAAGGGGTATCTTCCAGGGCGACTGTTTGAGTCCAATTTGGTTTTGCCTCTCTCTGAACCCTCTCAGTCTCAGTACCTTAAAGCTGGGGACGGATAAGTGTGCGGTCCTCCATGTTGAGAGGGGTAGGGTAGTTAACTCTGAGGGCATACACTTATCTATGCCCATCAACATAAGGACCCTTTCCGAGGCTGAAACATACCGATACCTGGGTATGTCACAAAATATAGTTATCGATGAGGCGGACATGAAACAATCAGTTTGCTATCTGTTTTATGCACGCTTGACCAAAGTGCTTAACAGCCTTTTGTCGGGCGTGAATAAGACACAGGCATATAACGGTTGGGTCATGCCTGTCCTCATGTATACCTTTGCCATACTCAGGTGGACTCAGACGGAACTGAACGCTCTGGACAGAAAATTCCGCACTGTTATGACGTCCCATAGGATGCACCATCCGAGATCGTCGGTGATGAGGCTGTACTTGCCGCGGAAGCATGGTGGGCGTGGCTTTTTAAGCGCGCTCACCATGCATAATCGCGAAGTGTGCAGCCTCCGTAATTACTTCCTGGCGAGATCGGATGATCAATTCTATAAGGACGTAATTTCTTACGATAAAGGGCTTACCCCTCTATCCTTAGTCAACGAGCAATGGCAAGACCCGGCAGTACAGTGCATTTCTGACCAGGAGACCGTATGGAAGTAGAAAGAGCTCCACGGGAGGTTCTACAAGGCTCTACATGAGCTTTTCGTAGATACTGTCGCCTCCCTTCACTGGCTACGCTTCGGTGACCTCTTTGGGGAAACCGAGGGTTTTGTCTGTGCGATACAGGATCAGGTTATTAAGACCAACAACTATCGGAGATACATCCTAAAGGATGGCGGGACAAAAGAAAATAACATCAAACATGTCAAACGATGAAAAATTAGCAGTAGCCGAAGAAAACGAACGTATAAGACAAGCAGCAGTAAAATTAGCAGAAAGGGAAACATTGAAAAAGATTTATCTAACAGGCAAATTTTTAAACTTGGGCATACCGGAACAAGGGTACTACGATCAAAACAATCAGAAACATAGAGAAGCAATAATAAATACAGCAAAAAAAGCACCAGAACCTGAGAAACCACGAGCACCAACACCAGTACCAGCACCAACACCAGTACCAGCACCAACACCAGTAGTACCACCAGCACCACCACAAGTAGTACCACAAGCACCAGTAGTACACCCAAAATATATAACTACACTAATTATAAGATGTGAAGATATCGACACTGCAATGTACCTATATGAAACGGAACAACAAATAAAAGACAACTTCAAAATAAAATCACCGTCGTATATAAAAGTGGAAAAACAGCTCAAAGAACACGTAATAAGAATACAAACAACATTAAATAACGCGTGGCCAACAATAAACTTTAAGTTAAGAACATTAACAGAAAGAGACAGGGGAAATATATATATTAGGTTAAGAGATGAAATGAATAAACACGGTTGGTATGTAGATGAAAGATAATAAATAAAAAATAAAACATTCGCAATGCGTATTATTTAATCCATGTACACACGTAGAGTAAACAGACGACCTTTACATAAATGACAATAAAAATAAGTCTTAAAACTATTGGGCACATCGTCCGGAAACAAATAGTCCACAACTTTTAAAGTTTTATAATTAACACATATATTTTTGACACACATTTCACACATGGGAACAATCGGGAACGTATATTCAGGATAATAAATAGTAGCATTAATTTTTAAAACTCCGTAATTATTAGTCAAATATGTATCGTGGTCCAGCATGGCAAAGGACTCTTCCTCCGAAATAAAATTGTTTACACGAATAGATTCTCGTCCCGTCCCTCCGGTGGAGGTGTCAGCGTTTCGGGGTTCTGAAGTTGTTTCCTGGGGGGAATTTCCTCCATTTGGGGTACATTTTGTCTTGCACGTTTCATTTTTAAAATGTACAATTGGGTATATTTGTTTTGATTTTAATTCTTCTTCGATGTCCTGGCTGGTTATGATGTGGTAGTAGTATAGTTGTTTGTTCATGACTGATGGTTTGAGAGAATAGTATTTGCCTTTTATACCGATTGTTTTTCCTTTCAACTGACCTTTATTAATTTATTCTAATGTATCCTTATTGTCTGACATTTAAATTGACCACTCATCTATCAATTTCGTGTCGTCAATTGCTATATTCTTGTCTTTCAAAAATGCAATAGTATCTTCGATAACAGCCCATTGAGTTTTTCATTTATATTCGGCAAAAACATCCAGTCATATATATCAAATTGTTGAAGAGGCTGATTCCAATCTTCAATGTACGTTTTTATTTCATTATAGAAACTCAGAGTACAGTTTTTGAACTCTTGTTTTATGTTCTCGTCGTGTTTGTTTAAAATGCTTGACATTGAAATGTCGACATATCAGAATTTTCATTTACTTCCTCTCTTCTCCTTTTATTACGCTGGGCGACGTAAGTTATTTCGAGTTCTGTGTTATCTGTCGTATTTAAGTTTGGTTCTGATTGACGAAGGGATTGAGGTGTTCACATAAAATGGGTGCCGTTGGGGACGTTTTTTTTCAGAGGCATTTTTGGATATACAAAAGTATAATACTTCAATCCTTACGTAATAAAATATGTAAAAGTCGCAATGGTATTATTGCAGTAATAAGCAACTAGGCGCTTAATATTTATGATTCGTATAGCTATTTTATTATTACAGGCGATGTAAAAAAAACAATATTAATGTGGGTAAGTCAAAGTCAAATTTAGTTCACTTTACACTTATTTTACGTTAAAATTTGAACTTTAGAGCGTTTTTCGTAATTTTTAAAGCTGAGTGATATGAACTACGTCTGCACAACTTGATTGCGCGGGGGGGGGGACCAATAACCAGTATATGCTGATCTTGCATTAGTAGGCTGTCACTAGTACTGGGAGGACTACTTACACTGAAAGATTTTTTAGTCATTGGCATTCTACATACCTAATTATCTAGATCTACCTATAAATAATATCTTACCTTTCGGTATCTTTAGGAATAGTAAAGAATGAAAAGTCGACATTCCTGTTGTTATTTAAGCACTCGCATGCTATGCAGTATCTTTTGGCTTTTTGAGAGGCCATACTTGAATAAAAACTCAAAAATAAATATCAAAAGTGCCTAAATACTTATAAGAGAAATATACTTTTTTGTTAACGTAAGGCGCGCGTCAGCTCGAGCGAGCGCGTGACAACCTCACGGAATTAGCCCCTCGTATGGGGCCGCTCAGCGTAGGTATATTTTCATGCCTAAAGCACGGAGAGAGACAGGCCTGGTTTAAGTAAAAATATCTCTTAAACCAATTGCCATAGAATCTAGATTTTTGTCATTAATATTTTAGCATTTATTTAAATATGATGCAGAATTTATTGATATTGAGTTATTTAACCCATTGTTAATACTTTTCTGTTTTTACGATAATTGGGCTTTACATTCCAGTTACAGTACTTTTAGCATGCACGCTTCATAAGTCTATCAAAACACAAAAACCATTCAGGCGGGGGTTCCGACCAGGGCCGGATTAACCATTAGGCAGAGTAGGGGCCCCGCGCGCGCACAAAAGTAATGGAAAGTGTTTCATACAGTGAAAAATCATATACATACTATACCTAATGAAACCTGGATCACCACTTATCTATAACCTATTTATTAAGACAATTTCAATGAGCCCAAATACAAATCTTATATAGTAAGTTCTTAAGGATTTAAGCATCAGTCCGGTAACGCTGCTGATGCTATTACTCATATCCTTCATGCTGGCTGCAAAGGGCACCGAGAATTGCATTGCCTAAGGGCCCTGACATGGTTAATCCGGCCCTGGTTCCGACCCCACATGTAGAATATTTTATTGATAGATTAGGGCAAACTACCTCCCCTTTAAGTTTGTACAGTCCGAAACCAAACATACTGTATAATTATGCTCCACGCACATTCTGATTTTTTCAGATTATGATTTTCACAGATAGCACTGACGAACGCAGAATGACACTGACGAGCGTTCTGAATTCAGGATCTGAATGTTTAAGATTACGATGTCATAACCCGCATTTTTGTATACATTTGAACAAGCGAGCACACGCACACCGGAATCAGATTATGAATTATTGAAGTTGAAACTGCGAGCGGTAACGGCTAGACGTGTTGTGAAGTTGTGATCCGGCGTTATGTCTGACACAGAAAATTTAATATTGTTCGTCGAAAGCCGCCCTTGTACTTGGGAACTTAAATTAATCATTATCGCGACAGGAGAAAAAGGTGGTTGGAAATATATAAAACTTTAATTCCAAATTGGGAAACAAAGTGAAAATGAAAAGTAAGTGCAAAAATTATGATAGGTACATAATATTTAGTCATCACCAATGATAAATCGGTTGTTGTTTTGCCATGTTATTGTAGGCATCATGGAGTATTGAGCGTCTCTCACACACAAGCCGCTTGCGGTGGCGGCCAGTTGTATTCGCTTGCAATGTGAGTCTGCAAACTCGTGCGGTCATGTCGCGGCCTGCGAGCGGCTGGCCGCGACATATCGCTATTGCTTTTGTAATTACGGTGTGATTACAAAATCAATAGGATTAAAACAAAATATGGGATAATATTGCTGAATATGACAAGAGTAATAAGATTTAGTCACGGTTAGCCATGTTGACTGACGTCCTATCGTAGCACAGACACCATAGCGAATGGCGCTTCAGGCCGCCACTGCGACCGCGGTGGTGTGTTGTTGCAGCGGCTGGAGCTGCGGCTCATGGTTTACCGCCACCGCAAGCCGCTTGTGTATGGGAGACGCTTATTGCTAACTTATCCCTAATGTGCCTACCCGTATTAGATGATCTGTAATGTGTTGTTTCGTATTGCAGATCATTAAAACAGTGTGTTAAAGTATCTTCAAATTTGTACCCATCTCTTGAATGAACAAAATTGTGTAACACACATGCCACTTTCGTTACTTTTACAGCAAAATCTGGTGTTATTGTCATATTTATATGAAAACTCTCCATATGCTGCTCAGGATACCAAAAGCGCATTCCACTATCCTGCGCTCGACTGAGTCTATAATCAAAGACTCTGCAAGTGTTGTTTAAGTTGTTTCTTGATAAGGCCTTAAAAATCGGAATTTAAAAGCAAAGCTTCATTTTCAGGAAAAACATGAGGGGTCATTGGTGTGGTGTTTGGCAAAGCTTTTGGAGCTGGCAAATTAAGGCGATACTTAGAAAGGCTTTTCCGAAATTCCATTGTTTAAAAATGCTGCTGTCTCCTTCTCTGCCATATGAACCAATATCCACTGCTATAAAACGATAGTCCGCATCAACAACAGCCATCATTACAATAGAATTGTAATTAGTTGAGCCACTGTAATGTGGTGAAATCAATCTTATATCTTTTCCGTCTACAGCACTCACACAATTAGGGAAGTTAAGTTTACTTATAGAAGTTGTCGGATATTTCAAACCACCGCTCTGATGATGTTGATTTCATTTCCAATAGTTGTTATACATCACATAATATAATGGAACAAGTATCCGAAACAATACCGGAGATTGTAGTACTTCCCATTAGGAAATCATAGTTCAAATCTTCAAAATTATCACCAGTAGCGAGGTATCTTAAAAAAAAAAAACATTGATTACATACAACTTCTATTTTACTTACAGGTCAAGAACTTAAAAGAAAATGGAGTAACTCGAAATTATTACAAGAAAGATAAACAAAAATTGAAGAGTTGTCCTACAGAATCCGCTGCAAAAAAATGGAAAATATATGTCTTCGGAAACATTTTATGTTTTTGGACAAAGTAGTTAAAAGGAGAAACCATGAGGGAAATTATGAGCAGATGACGTCGACGAGCAATCAGTTGGAGAAAAAGAAAATATAGAAGATGGGTGTGTGGAACACAGGGATAATAGAAAACGAAGATTGCTAGAACATAATAACCGAAAACTGTGTACGTTTTCGGTTTATAAGAATACCAATGAAGAATCAGAACCAAAGAAGAAAAGACCACAAGAAGAGGGTTCGTGGTGTACCACGCTGTGCTCGCCCGACAGTTTCAAGAGGCTCACGACCAGAAGTCGCTCCCGAGCCTCGTCACTACTGGGATCACTCATTTGGTTCCTAAAGATCAGGATACCACAGACCCGAGCAAACACCGCCCCATCACGTGTCTAACTACCATAAGACACTAACATCCATTTTGAGCGCGTGAATCACTCGTCACCTGAACTCAAATCAGGTGATATCGCGCGTTCAAAATGGATGTCGGGGCGGTGGTCGTGGAACCCAGGAACCACTCCTCATTGACGCGGTCATTGGCAAGGTGGTTAAACGCAACCGTCGCAACTTCTCCGCCGCCTGGATAGACTACAGAAAGGCATTCGACTCGGTGCCTCATACATGGCTGAAGAGGGTCCTCGAGCTGTACAAGGTTGACTGTACAGTTAGAGACTTCCTCGGGCAGTGTATGGGGCAACGGAGTACGATCCTATGTCATCTAGGCAAGCGGATGACGGCTGCCGAGGACCACATAAGGATAAGAAGGGGTATCTTCCAGGGCGACTGTTTGAGTCCAATTTGGTTTTGCCTCTCTCTGAACCCTCTCAGTCTCAGTACCTTAAAGCTGGGGACGGATAAGTGTGCGGTCCTCCATGTTGAGAGGGGTAGGGTAGTTAACTCTGAGGGCATACACTTATCTATGCCCATCAACATAAGGACCCTTTCCGAGGCTGAAACATACCGATACCTGGGTATGTCACAAAATATAGTTATCGATGAGGCGGACATGAAACAATCAGTTTGCTATCTGTTTTATGCACGCTTGACCAAAGTGCTTAACAGCCTTTTGTCGGGCGTGAATAAGACACAGGCATATAACGGTTGGGTCATGCCTGTCCTCATGTATACCTTTGCCATACTCAGGTGGACTCCGCACTGTTATGACGTCCCATAGGATGCACCATCCGAGATCGTCGGTGATGAGGCTGTACTTGCCGCGGAAGCATGGTGGGCGTGGCTTTTTAAGCGCGCTCACCATGCATAATCGCGAAGTGTGCAGCCTCCGTAATTACTTCCTGGCGAGATCGGATGATCAATTCTATAAGGACGTAATTTCTTACGATAAAGGGCTTACCCCTCTATCCTTAGTCAACGAGCAATGGCAAGACCCGGCAGTACAGTGCATTTCTGACCAGGAAACCGTATGGAAGTAGAAAGAGCTCCACGGGAGGTTCTACAAGGCTCTACATGAGCTTTTCGTAGATACTGTCGCCTCCTTCACTGGCTACGCTTCGGTGACCTCTTTGGGAAACTGAGGGTTTTGTCTGTGCGATACAGGATCAGGTTATTAAGACCAACAACTATCGGAGATACATCCTAAAGGATGGCGGGACAAAAGAAAATAACATCAAACATGTCAAACGATGAAAAATTAGCAGTAGCCGAAGAAAACGAACGTATAAGACAAGCAGCAGTAAAATTAGCAGAAAGGGAAACATTGAAAAAGATTTATCTAACAGGCAAATTTTTAAACTTGGGCATACCGGAACAAGGGTACTACGATCAAAACAATCAGAAACATAGAGAAGCAATAATAAATACAGCAAAAAAAGCACCAGAACCTGAGAAACCACGAGCACCAACACCAGTACCAGCACCAACACCAGTACCAGCACCAACACCAGTAGTACCACCAGCACCACCACAAGTAGTACCACAAGCACCAGTAGTACCCAAAATATATAACTACACTAATTATAAGATGTGAAGATATCGACACTGCAATGTACCTATATGAAACGGAACAACAAATAAAAGACAACTTCAAAATAAAATCACCGTCGTATATAAAAGTGGAAAAACAGCCCAAAGAACATGTAATAAGAATACAAACAACATTAAATAACGCGTGGCCAACAATAAACTTTAAGTTAAGAACATTAACAGAAAGAGACAGGGGAAATATATATATTAGGTTAAGAGATGAAATGAATAAACACGGTTGGTATGTAGATGAAAGATAATAAATAAAAAATAAAACATTCGCAATGCGTATTATTTAATCCATGTACACACGTAGAGTAAACAGACGACCTTTACATAAATGACAATAAAAATAAGTCTTAAAACTATTGGGCACATCGTCCGGAAACAAATAGTCCACAACTTTTAAAGTTTTATAATTAACACATATATTTTTGACACACATTTCACACATGGGAACAATCGGGAACGTATATTCAGGATAATAAATAGTAGCATTAATTTTTAAAACTCCGTAATTATTAGTCAAATATGTATCGTGGTCCAGCATGGCAAAGAACTCTTCCTCCGAAATAAAATTGTTTACACGAATAGATTCTCGTCCCGTCCCTCCGGTGGAGGTGTCAGCGTTTCGGGGTTCTGAAGTTGTTTCCTGGGGGGAATTTCCTCCATTTGGGGTACATTTTGTCTTGCACGTTTCATTTTTAAAATGTACAATTGGGTATATTTGTTTTGATTTTAATTCTTCTTCGATGTCCTGGCTGGTTATGATGTGGTAGTAGTATAGTTGTTTGTTCATGACTGATGGTTTGAGAGAATAGTATTTGCCTTTTATACCGATTGTTTTTCCTTTCAACTGACCTTTATTAATTTATTCTAATGTATCCTTATTGTCTGACATTTAAATTGACCACTCATCTATCAATTTCGTGTCGTCAATTGCTATATTCATGTCTTTCAAAAATGCAATAGTATCTTCGATAACAGCCCATTGAGTTTTTCATTTATATTCGGCAAAAACATCCAGTCATATATATCAAATTGTTGAAGAGGCTGATTCCAATCTTCAATGTACGTTTTTATTTCATTATAGAAACTCAGAGTACAGTTTTTGAACTCTTGTTTTATGTTCTCGTCGTGTTTGTTTAAAATGCTTGACATTGAAATGTCGACATATCAGAATTTTCATTTACTTCCTCTCTTCTCCTTTTATTACGCTGGGCGACGTAAGTTATTTCGAGTTCTGTGTTATCTGTCGTATTTAAGTTTGGTTCTGTGTTCACATTAAAATGGGTGCCGTTGGGGACGTTTTTTTTTCAGAGGCATTTTTGGATATACAAAAGTATAATACTTCAATCCTTACGTAATAAAATACGTAAAAGTCGCAATGGTATTATTGCAGTAATAAGCAACTAGGCGCTTAATATTTATGATTCGTATAGCTATTTTATTATTACAGGCGATGTAAAAAAAAACAATATTAATGTGGGTAAGTCAAAGTCAAATTTAGTTCACTTTACACTTATTTTACGTTAAAATTTGAACTTTAGAGCGTTTTTCGTAATTTTTAAAGCTGAGTGATATGAACTACGTCTGCACAACTTGATTGCGCGGGGGGACCAATAACCAGTATATGCTGATCTTGCATTAGTAGGCTGTCACTAGTACTGGGAGGACTACTTACACTGAAAGATTTTTTAGTCATTGGCATTCTACATACCTAATTATCTAGATCTACCTATAAATAATATCTTACCTTTCGGTATCTTTAGGAATAGTAAAGAATGAAAAGTCGACATTCCTGTTGTTATTTAAGCACTCGCATGCTATGCAGTATCTTTTGGCTTTTGAGAGGCCATACTTGAATAAAAACTCAAAATAAATATCAAAAGTGCCTAAATACTTATAAGAGAAATATACTTTTTGTTAACCCTTTAATTCGCAATGTTGTATGTGAACAACATAACAAATAGAAAAATATTTCAACAAAAAAAATAACTGTTTCAATGGTTACAATTTTCAATATCATAGCAAAAACGAAACACTACCGAAAAAAATATATAGAACGTCACAAAGTGTCATTGATATGTCATTTACTCGCAAAATGGCGTCGAGACTACTAGCACCTTGCGGATCTAAGGTTAGATTTTTTTTTATTTATTAGTTTAAAGCAACAATATTGCTATTATGTAATTATTTACCTCTCAGATACCTGTTGTAATTTGTGTAGTAAAACCTATAGTAATTACTTGTAAAGAAGGAATATATGTTTGTAAAAGTATGTTGTAGAACCTTACATTGCAGTATTGAGAAAAGTAATGTGAGTTATATATGTTGTTGACAGACAACGCTGTCCCTTTAGTAGGTATATTGACGATTTATTTTATAACAGTGTTTTTATTTCATTTGCGTTTTTTTTATAACGTTTCTTTTCGAATTAAACTCTATATATATTTTGCAAAATATACAGGTACAATCTATTTTTTACCAAAAAGAACGTCTAAACGACCGAGAACGTCTGTTCTCCTAAAATATGTTGAGCTTAGTTGTTCTTTTTGTTTTCAGTTTCGACTTTCGTCTGATACCTGATACAATTTAATTTTTTCTCGTAAATATCTTATATTTGGTATTTGATTTATGCTTTGGGTGCGGTTTTGCATGTTTTTGCATTGCTTGTTTCAGATGAACCTAAAATGGCAAAGAACGCAAAAATAATGGCTGGTACCACCTGAAAAGCAGCTTCTTCAGATAGCAGCAGTGCCTCTGAAGAAGAAATGTTGTTCAAGCCCAATGATGATGATGACGATTTGACGTATTGTAGTTCTGAACCGAGATCATATCCATCATCTTTAGATTGCATACATTTCTCAAGTTCCGATGAAGACGAAAATGTTGAGCCTGAAAATGTAGGACTAGCACGAAAACAATTTTATCCGATGAAGATACCGTTCCACTCTCTGTTATTCAAGAAATGTTTCCTACTGGTCAACCTCAACAACAACTCCCTTTCATGCTACATTCAGTTTCATCCGTTTTGTCGCCATTAGACTCGCCAGCTAATAAAACTCGTTCAAAAAGAGCAGCTAATACTGTGCCTCGACTTACAACCAAACGAGTAAAGAAATTTGTTAGGAAACCTTTAAAATTTAAATGGAAATCTGCAAAATTTGAACACGCTGCAACAGTTGAGTTACCTGAATATCAACCCCCTTTAGAAGCCACAGCGAAAACGCCTTTAGATTATTTTAGAACTTTTTTTTCCGACGACATAGTTGACCTCATCGCCGATAATACTAACTTGTATTCAGTACAATGTGCAGCTACCAAAAGTATCAATGTCACCAATGAAGATATAAAAGATTTTATTGCCATAACGATACTAATGGGTGTTGTTCAGTTGCCCTCTTATCGTGATTATTGGAGTAATAGGCTAGGTTTTCTAAAATTGCTGATGTTATGCCACTAAGAAAATATGAAAAAATTAGAAAGTACCTCCATTTTGCGACAACTCAAGTATGAATGACGATGGTATTTCAAAGTTCGTCCAATACTAGAACGGATCCGACTGAACTGTTTACAACTCGAAGAAGAAGGGCGTTTTAGTATAGACGAGATGATGGTCCCCTACAAGGAACTAGAGCTGGAAGTAGGAGACAATATCTGCCAAGAAACCGAAGATGGGGATTTCAAATTTTATTCGTCCTTATGCTGGCGACGATACTTTTAGAATCATTGTTCGGACTACGAAAACAGCTTAGGTCTTAAGGGCAAAAGTAGTCTTAGCATTGTGTCAAACTATAAAAAATAAACCTGCAACAGTTTACTTTGATAATTTTTTTACATCCTTAGAATTGATTCGTCACTTAAGGGAGGACTATGGCATTTTCAGTTTGGGAACTATAAAAAGAATCGCTTGAGCTGTGATAAAAATGACTACTGACAAGGCTTTGTGAAAAAAAGGCAGAGGCGCAAGTCATCAGCTCATTTGCAACGATAATAAACTTGCCGTTGTAAAATGGTTTGATAACAAAGTCGTTACGTTGGCAAGTTCATTTGTGGACTCCCACCCAAAGGAAAAAATTAAGAGATACTCTAAAGAGGCTAAATCGAGAGTTGATATAGAGTGTCCACAAATTGTAAAGCAATACAATGCCTATATGGGTGGAGTCGATTTAGCCGATATGTTAATATCATTGTATCGTTCAAACTTTAAGACCAAGCGATGGTATGTGGCATTATTTGCTCAATCACTTGATATTTGTGTGAACAATGCATGGCTTACTTATAGAAGAGATCGTCCAGGTGATAAGAAAAGTCTCCCTCTTAAAGTATTCCGTGTAGAGCTAGCAAATGAACTGTTACAATGTAACAGGATTCGACAGTCAGATACAAAAGAAAATGAGCCTACTGTAAAGATAAAGACTCCATCAGCCCCAAGACCACCGGATTCTGTGCGATATGACAGTGTTGGTCACTTACCAACATTTGTACCGCAAGGTAGATGTAAATATTGTAAAAAAGGATTTACAAGTGCTTTTTGCAATAAATGTAACTTGCGTTTATGTCTTTTGGAAAAGCAAAATTGTTTTACAGTTACCATGTCTCTGTCTAAGGTCCTAAGTTTCTTATTTTAATAAAATAAATAGCTACTTTTCAAAATAAACAGTTGTATCCATTTCACCTTTTGTTTTCTTACCACAGGTGCAGTGTTGGTGAGAACAACATTCATTATTCTTTAAAATTATCTAAGTATCTCGCAGTGTTGTACGTCACTACATTTGATTTTCCAAAACCATATGTACGATAATTTTTTCAACATTTTTAAGCTTCTTTAGACTTATAAGAAACCAATCAACAATAAAATTATAAAATTAAATATTTTTTTGCTTGCGAAGTAAAGGGTTAACGTAAGGCGCGCGTCAGCTCGAGCGAGCGCGTGACAACCTCACGGAATTAGCCCCTCGTATGGGGCCGCTCAGCGTAGGTATATTTTCATGCCTAAAGCACGGAGAGAGACAGGCCTGGTTTAAGTAAAAATATCTCTTAAACCAATTGCCATAGAATCTAGATTTTTGTCATTATTTACATATATTATAACTTGACATCTGTTAGAGGAGTGAATAAAAAAAAGTTAATTCCCATCGGCGGATTTTGTAATAATCTTGATAAACTAAAGGACGATGTTAATTTTAGCGTAAAATTAATATTTTAGCATTTATTTAAATATGATGCAGAATTTATTGATATTGAGTTATTTAACCCATTGTTAATACTTTTCTGTTTTTACGATAATTGGGCTTTACATTCCAAAGTTACAGTACTTTTAGCATGCACGCTTCATAAGTCTATCAAAACACAAAAACCATTCAGGGGGGGGTTCCGACCAGGGCCGGATTAACCATTAGGCAGAGTAGGGGCCCCGCGCGCGCACAAAAGTAATGGAAAGTGTTTCATACAGTGAAAAATCATATACATACTATACCTAATGAAACCTGGATCACCACTTATCTATAACCTATTTATTAAGACAATTTCAATGAGCCCAAATACAAATCTTATATAGTAAGTTCTTAAGGATTTAAGCATCAGTCCGGTAACGCTGCTGATGCTATTACTCATATCCCTTCATGCTGGCTGCAAAGGGGCACCGAGAATTGCATTGCCTAAGGGCCCCGACATGGTTAATCCGGCCCTGGTTCCGACCCCACATGTAGAATATTTTTATTGATAGATTAGGGCAAACTACCTCCCCTTTAAGTTTGTACAGTCCGAAACCAAACATACTGTATAATTATGCTCCACGCACATTCTGATTTTTTCAGATTATGATTTTCACAGATAGCACTGACGAACGCAGAATGACACTGACGAGCGTTCTGAATTCAGGATCTGAATGTTTAAGATTACGATGTCATAACCCGCATTTTTGTATACATTTGAACAAGCGAGCACACGCACACCGGAATCAGATTATGAATTATTGAAGTTGAAACTGCGAGCGGTAACGGCTAGACGTGTTGTGAAGTTGTGATCCGGCGTTATGTCTGACACAGAAAATTTAATATTGTTCGTCGAAAGCCGCCCTTGTACTTGGGAACTTAAATTAATCATTATCGCGACAGGAGAAAAAGGTGGTTGGAAATATATAAAACTTTAATTCCAAATTGGGAAACAAAGTGAAAATGAAAAGTAAGTGCAAAAATTATGATAGGTACATAATATTTAGTCATCACCAATGATAAATCGGTTGTTGTTTTGCCATGTTATTGTAGGCATCATGGAGTATTGAGCGTCTCTCACACACAAGCCGCTTGCGGTGGCGGCCAGTTGTATTCGCTTGCAATGTGAGTCTGCAAACTCGGCGGTCATGTCGCGGCCTGCGAGCGGCTGGTCGCGATATCGCTATTGCTTTTGTAATTACGGTGTGATTACAAAATCAATAGGATTAAAACAAAATATGGGATAATATTGCTGAATATGACAAGAGTAATAAGATTTAGTCACGGTTAGCCATGTTGACTGACGTCCTATCGTAGCACAGACACCATAGCGAATGGCGCTTCAGGCCGCCACTGCGACCGCGGTGGTGTGTTGTTGCAGCGGCTGGAGCTGCGGCTCATGGTTTACCGCCACCGCAAGCCGCTTGTGTATGGGAGACGCTTATTGCTAACTTATCCCTAATGTGCCTACCCGTATTAGATGATCTGTAATGTGTTGTTTCGTATTGCAGATCATTAAAACAGTGTGTTAAAGTATCTTCAAATTTGTACCCATCTCTTGAATGAACAAAATTGTGTAACACACATGCCACTTTCGTTACTTTTACAGCAAAATCTGGTGTTATTGTCATATTTATATGAAAAACTCTCCATATGCTGCTCAGGATACCAAAAGCGCATTCCACTATCCTGCGCGCTCGACTGAGTCTATAATCAAAGACTCTGCAAGTGTTGTTTAAGTTGTTTCTTGGATAAGGCCTTAAAAAATCGGAATTTAAAAGCAAAGCTTCATTTTCAGGAAAAACATGAGGGGTCATTGGTGTGGTGTTTGGCAAAGCTTTTGGAGCTGGCAAATTAAGGCGATACTTAGAAAGGCTTTTCCGAAATTCCATTGTTTAAAAATGCTGCTGTCTCCTTCTCTGCCATATGAACCAATATCCACTGCTATAAAACGATAGTCCGCATCAACAACAGCCATCATTACAATAGAATTGTAATTAGTTGAGCCACTGTAATGTGGTGAAATCAATCTTATATCTTTTCCGTCTACAGCACTCACACAATTAGGGAAGTTAAGTTTTCTTATAGAAGTTGTCGGATATTTCAAACCACCGCTCTTGTGATGATGTTGATTTCATTTCCAATAGTTGTTATACATCCCATATAATGGAACAAGTATCCGAAACAATACCGGAGATTGTAGTACTTCCCATTAGAAAATCATAGTTCAAATCTTCAAAATTATCACCAGTAGGGAGGTATCTTAAACAAAAAAAAAAACATTGATTACATACAACTTCTATTTTACTTACAGGTCAAGAACTTAAAAGAAAATGGAGTAACTCGAAATTATTACAAGAAAGATAAACAAAAATTGAAGAGTTGTCCTACAGAATCCGCTGCAAAAAAATGGAAAATATATGTCTTCGCAAACATTTTATGTTTTTGGACAAAGTAGTTAAAAGGAGAAACCATGATGGAAATTATGAGCAGATGACGTCGACGAGCAATCAGTTGGAGAAAAAGAAAATATGGAAGATGGGTGTGAGGAACAAAGGGATAATAGAAAACGAAGATTGCTAGAACATAAAAACCGAAAACTTTTTCGGTTTATAAGAATACCAATGAAGAATCAGAACCAAAGAAGAAAAGACCATAAGACGTACCAGGAGAAATATTGAATATATTAAAAACCAAAACAAACACTATAATTACTAAAGATTATGACGACAATGATAAATATCTTTTGAGTACTTTGAGAGAAAAAATGATATACCAGCAAAAAAAATATATTTAAAGGAAATGCCTCTTCACCGTACTATATTAATTCAAGAACCCCGAGCCCCCGAAGTAGCTATACTATGATCTATCAAGATAATTCCCTGAGCAGTTCAGCTCAATCAAATAGTAACACCACAGACTATAATCACCATTCCTAGACCACATTCTCAACCACATGGAACTGTCGGTTCTTCTGGCTTTCAAAATCCCTGTTTTCTACAATACTGATCCTAAACCACGGTTTGTCATAAATTGAGTTAAAACTATTTCAAACAATGGACAATCTACTTCAGCTGATATTTGTGGACTGCATCCACTTCCCAAACAGAAGAAATTATCACTTCTCCTCACCATGACGATTGTAAAACTCATCTCAATAATTTTTTGTTTTGAAATAAACAGATTGTGATAGTTGATTAAAATTATAAGATTGTACTTGTTGATTAAAATTATACTATTATAAAGTTTAATTTTGCTTTTGTTTTTAAAAATTAGTAAATAAATAAGCTTACCTTAAAGTAATTGTAAATCTCCTTTCAGCAGAAATGGCTTTTCTCATATGCTATCTATATTTCTTTCTTTCGGACTTTATCTCCCAGCAAACATAGTCATTCATCAAATGATGCTACTGACATTCTGTAGTAATCAAAAATTCTGTCAGGATACTGTCGTAATTTTCTAGCCGTAATGTAGAACTGACTTTTCCTGACTGTGTTCACATTAAGAGGATGAATCCAGTGTATTCGTTTGCGTTCCTTTTTTTATTATTTAAAGCTAAAAATAGTGCGATGAGTATAAATTCCTCTTCCATATCCAAGGGTTTGCCTGAGCCGAGAAACACGAGACTACGGATTACCTGAATTTTAAACATTTGTGTGAGGCAGCTTACCGGAATTCGAATTATGAATTCCGACTCTGAATTCAGAGAGACATTCTAGATGTTCCAGCCTAAGCCACTGCGCCACTCACTAAGTTTACTAACTTAACTTTGAAGGCTGGGAGCTATGGGCTAGGTGTCACTTAACCAAAGTCTTCCTTTTCAATATCTGACTTTGAATATACAAAATATAAAAGGATCCTTTGCCAGATTAACAATAATTTAATGAAATTTCCACATCCTCATCTGAAAGCTCTTCGTCTTCAGTTCCATCACAGAGTATTTTATATACACCCAGGATTAATAGTGTACTGTGACACTTGTTTTCAGTGTTGGTATTGCAGTTCACAAGCTGCTGGAAAAAAGTAAGTTACAAGCAAAAATCAAAACTAAGGAAACAATAAAATATTGCAGACGATTCTTAAAATTTTATAAAAATATTTATTTTCTTAAAATGACACACTTGTATACTATGCCGCTTTATTTTTCTAGCACAGAACACTATTACTCTCTACTGGGAGATCTCTAGCACATATTGTATGTATTCTCTGCATACTGCTTACAATCCCATATCTGTCACACATGGTCACACATCATCACACCTTATATACTGGGTTCACACAGGTTGTTCATGTGACTACCATGGGCACGGTCACTAGGACAGTTATTATGCTCTTTGCACGCTTACTTTACTTAAATGAATGTTATTACTTGAAACCACCAAAATTATATAAATCACTAACTGGCGAAACGCAAAACTTTTAGTTTCGGCTACAAATATCACCACCCCATCTCTACCTGTGGATTCGTATGAGTACCATAAAAATAACCATCGGTTAGTTAAAGCTTATGTTAAACCATTCTTTATCCATCCATTACAGTCTATAAAAGCCTCTCCCATGGATTGCCTCATAGGGAGATTTTGCCATTTGCCGGCAACCCCAATTTTTTATTATAGAAGATGCTGCTGCTCATCTCCTGTTTCAGTTTCCCTCTGTCGTCTCTTACGACACCCAAAGGACGATATGGGGAAGTGGATAATCTCACACTGAACCTACCTCTATATTAGTATTTCTTAAGTTGTCTAAGTCTTCCTTCTTTATGGCAATTTTTTTTTCTCTATCTCTTAATAATTCTGTAACACTTGTTAGTTTTTTTCTTAATCTCTGGTTTTGAGATTGCAATTGCTTAATCTTTAAATACTGTTTTTTAATTTTTTCTTCAGACCATCTTAACCTGCTTTCTAGTTTTTGTTTTCTTGGTATTGAATACATTGAACTTCCCTGATCTTCGTTGACTCCTTCAGTTAAATCTGTCACATGAGTTTCTAGTGTTACGTAGTCCTGTTCATTTAACATTTCACTGTCTGGTTTTTGCGAAAACATGTGTTCCACTTTTTGTTGATTCCTGTCACCTTTATTTGTTCGAGCCGCTGTTGTTTCTCTGTTTTCTTTGACTTCAAACTTTTAGGAATTGGCTGAAATTTCGGAGCTATACCTTCGTTGACTTCACTGCCCATATCTTTCAAATATGTTGATGTTACTTCTTGTTCATTATTACTATATTCCTTTTTAATACAAGCTTTCTTTGTAGGCTGAGAATCGAAATTCTCCAATTTAATTTGTCTCTTTGATGAGCCTGGTGTCGGGGCAATTAGATGATTATTCTGAAACAGGAAGGAATAGGTATGAACTTCCGAACATTTTATCCCAAACAAAATAAATAATTATAACTTTTAACAAAAAGTAAAAACAGACTTTACATTGCTAAAAAAGAAGTTATTTATTTGCTACCCTTAGGGATGGAATTTTATCTTCAAATTTATATGGGATCACCCTTGAAGTATGACCTATTTAATAAAAAAAGAATCATCAAAATTGGTTGACAAACTGCGAAGATATCGCGTAACATACATACCAAAAAAAGAACATACACTCGAATGGAGAACCTTCTCCTTTTTGAAGTCGTTTAAAAAGACTACAGAATCGCTACATTGAATTTTAATTTTATACATTCTTACATTAAACTCTTAAAACCTATTCTATACTTTAATATAACTAAAATGAGAACACCATCTACTGGTCAGATCTTGATCAAATTTATGTGGGAAGCACCAGCTTTCAAATAAAAAAAGAATCGTCAAAATCCGTTCAACTAGACAAAAGTTCTGAGGTAACAAACATAAAAAAATACAGTCAAATTTTGTTTTTTTGTAAGTCGGTTAAAATAGTCTGGATTAACTTACTTCAATATATGACAAAATCTTTTTGGTAGGTACTGATGAAGTTTTTAAATAGTGGTATCCTTTTTGCGATATTAAAAAATCACTTTCAGCAAAGTGCTCCGAGCAAATGCTGCTAACTTTTGATGGAAACCAATTTAGCCTGCCAGTTGCCTTAATCCAAGCTTCCTTGATCTTGCCATCTTTAGGAAACCTGAGAACACGTAAAACGTTCTGATCATAATGCATGATTTGTATGAGATCACTTTTGTTTCAGCCTCTTTCCAAAAGCCAGAGTAATACTAAACTATTAGAGCCCAAGGAGGAGGAATTAGCCATTAGTTTGGACATAGCAAAGGTCGTCGATTGGGTTTGGCACAAATCGCTTCTTTCAAAGCTTCCTTCCTATGGAGTTCCCAAGAAATTGTGCAATTGGACAACCAGTTTTCTTGCAGATCGAAGCATCAAGGTTGTAGCAGATGGTGCATGCTCCGACTGCAAGCCTATTAGTACACACCAAGGCTGCGTGCTATAACCTATGCTGTTTCTTCTGCATATCAATGATGTTACAAACCAGTAACATTCATTGCTATGCGGGTCGAGTAACGGAAGAAACTTGTGTCTGAAGTCGAGTCTTTATTAAACAAAGTCTCGGATTGGGGACAACTAAATCTATTTCAGCAGGTTAACCTTTAGAAGACACAGGTTTGCGCATTTACAGCTAAAAAGAACCCCTTTTCGTAACTCCTCAATTTCCAGACACTCCCCTTGCTGTCTCAGCCAGCATTGGAATACTCTGCGTTGACCTATCGAATGACGTACAGTTTCGTGGTCACTTGAAAGGGAAGATTGGCCTCTAAAAAGCTGGGCTGAGGCACCACAGTGCTCCTTCCACTTGCATTTTCTATCACATTTACCAAGGGGAGTGCTCAGAGGTATTGTTTGGATTAATTCAAGCGACCATCAGGATGCTTCGCACTCCATCACTGTGCCATTTACTAGGAGTTTTTTCCCTCGCACGACTTCTTTGTGATATCGTTTACCACCGGGCTTTAACGTTTACGACTTAGGGACTTTCAAGAATCGAGCTTACTCCTTTTTTAAAGACCGGCAATGCATCTGCAATTCCCCTAGTGTTACAGTTGTTCATGAGCGGAGGTCTACACTTCTATTCAGGTGAGGCGCACATTCATTTGGCGCACTCTTCTATGATAAAAACATAATGTGTGCAGTTCACACGCGGTAGAAGTGAAACCTTCAATGAAATGTAATATAAAATAAAAATATTTCACGGCATATTATTTATTTAATAAAATAATTTTCAACCACAAGTGCGGCATAAAATATATGATAGAATTTAATTTTATCTATACATATAATACATCTGTAGAACAGTCGTGTCTGTAATTCTAATATATTCTTGAAAAAACAAGTCCAGGGGACTAAATAAAGGATTCTGAAGCCAAATTAGTGGTTTTTAGAATTTTTGTCTGTCTTTCTGTGTATGTACGGATGTCTGTGTACGGATTCACGCAAAAACTACTAGACCGATTTACATGAAATTTTGTATGTAGGTAGTTAGTAACCCGGGGCAACTTATAGGCTACTTTTTATCCGATTACGGAACTTCAAAAAAGAAGGTTAAGTATTTTCCTTCCTTAAGATGTTAATTTTCTATTATATCTTAGTTATAGGCGGGATGACGGGTGTTTTTGAAATAAATACCATATTTATAAATAAAGTTTAAAATATAGTTATAACCTTGGTAAAATAATTTGAAACTACACCGATTTAGTTATCAAAACAGCGCCATCTATCATCAAATGGAAAAAGTAGTATATTTTGCCTTCAGTTACTAATAAATTAAACAATATAAATAATTTACATTTATATGTTTAAATAATTAGATTTTTAAAATTATTTAAAAATTCTAACGTTTAGTTTTTTAGTAATTTTATTTTATTTTAAAAGTAATAATTTCAATAGATAATAGTTTCTATCAAAAAAATATGAAAATTGATAAGGTTTTTACTTCAATTACTAATCTATACAGGGTGTCCAGTAATTAGCACAACATACTGCAGGGAGTGATAGCTAGGGTCACTACCTATCAATACAACACAATATATGTTCAGCAAAATCTTACGGATTTACAGTTTTACAAAATTTTCCGAAATACCGAAAAATCTCTACCTTGAAACAGATTTTTAAGCATCTCGTAATGAAAAAATCCTTTTCTAGTACTTTTTTTTACATCAAATTATTCGTGAATAGTTACTTTACTCATTGATAAGTCTTTTTCTATCAAAGACAAGAATGTTTTCAAAATTACTATTTTTGTTTAAATTTGCACAGAACTATTTTCTTATCACTTAAGTTTAACCTACAGTGGTGAAAAAAAATGTATGTGGCAGTTTTGTACAACAAACTTAAAAATAGCTTGTTTAATGATGATTTAGGAAAGATACAATACTAGTGCATTTTCATTAAAAAAATACAAAAAAATGCTATTTTAGTTCCAGAGAAGCTGATTTTGTTGAAAATGTAATTAACGTAATTTTGACAAAAACCACTATGAGAATAAGTAATAGCTGCTCATTTACGCGAATTATTATAAAACTAGTTGTGACACGTAAATGCGACATGCACGCGTAATGACTAAAGGTTTTACCTGCTCGCCGACCGACCGACCCGGCCGGTTACTGTCTAACAAAAGAAGCGCATGTGCTATCCCGCTCTTTCTTGCATTGTGATTTTGTGTCTCACTCTCAACCTTATTTGCGACACTTGTCAGTACGCTACCTTAAACCGTGCGCAACGCATCTCTGTGTTCACAAATTATTGTTTCGTACTGACGACTGTTTTGTGCCTTGGACCCCGGACTTTGTTTGCCTTACGATTTGGATTTTTATTGTACGACGACTTGGCGACCACCTGGACTTTTGTGTTTTATAACATGGCCAACCGCCGCGTTTTCCTGGTTATACGCAGCGAGTATGCTGAGATGCACCTTATTTACGGAGAAGCTGGCCAAAGTTTCCGAGCTGCTGCCACCCTCTACAGGGAAAGGTTTCCCGATAGGAGACATCCACACCATGAAATGTTTACCAGAGTGCATAACTCCTACATGGAAGGCAGACTCCCTGGTCAACGTGGCGGTGGACGGCCTCAAGTTGTTGACGAAGACATAGTGCTTCAGGAACGAGAACAAGACCCGACGACTTCGGTTAGGGCGATACAACGGCGCACAGGGATACCGAAGTCCACTGTTCATTCAGTACTTAAGAGGTATGGATACCATCCATTTCACGTACGACGCGTGCAAACTCTTTTAACTAGAGACTACCTGCCGAGAGTTAATTTCTGCCGCCGCATGCTTGAAATGCATCGGGAGGACCCAAACTTTTTTAATAAGGTGTTATGGAGTGATGAGTCAGCCTGCAGAAAGGACGGCTACTTGAATTTGCATAATTTACATAGTTGGCAATTAGAAAATCCGTATGTGTCAAGAAGACAGGTCCCAGTACCAATTCAAAATAAATTTATGGTGTGGGATTTTAATGGCCAGATTGTGGGTCCCGTCGAGCTTTCACCTACATTAAATGCCAATAATTACTTGGAGTTTTACGAGAACCCTACCCACGCTCCTTGAAAATGTTCCGAGTGAGCTAAGAGAGGTGATGTGGCTTCAAAATGATGGGTGCCCTGCTCATTATGGCCGGGAAGTAAGAGCCTACTTAGATGAAGCTTATCCAGGCAGGTGGATTGGGCGACTGGGACCGATATTATGGCCACCTAGGTCTCCGGACCTAAACCCCTGGATTTTTTATTGGGGAGCCATGAAGGACAAAGTCTATGAAAACCGATCCAAAATGACAATTAATTGAGAGCAAGGTTAACATTGCAGCAAGAAAATATCGGAAATAAGCCTGAGAAGACTCAAAAGCTCATTTTAAGAAGATGCCGAGCGTGTATTAGGGCACAAGGAAGCAATTTGAGCATTTATTGTAATTTATTTAAATAAATGTTTATTAAAGTTGTTTCTTTTATTGTTTATTAAACTCCTCTGTTTTTTTTACTATCACCTTATCCTTCAAGATGTCATTTACAGACCGGCCGGCCGGTCGGCTGTAGATTAATTATTATGTAATTCGAACCGTAGTACGACCTTACAACGATTCGAATTCAAAGTCACATTACTTGCATTTAAAATAAAATGCTCTTATTAACTAAAATAGCTTATGTTTTTGTATTTTTTTAATGAAAATGCACTAGTATTGTATCTTTCCAAAATCACCATTAAACAAGCAATTTTTTAAGTTTGTTGTACAAAACTGCCACATACATTTTTTTCCACCACTGTAGGTTAAACTTAAGTGATAAGAAAATAGTTCTGTGCAAATTTAAACAAAAATAGTATTTCTTTAAAACATTCTTGTCTTTGATAGAAAAAGACTTATCAATGAGTAAAGTAACTATTCAAGAATAATTTGATGTAAAAAGTACTATAGTATGTGCCATATCGATTGAGAAAAACGGACAATGACCTCAGATATGAGCCGAGTGTCAAAAGGCGTAACTTACAAAATCTCAATTTAGATGTGATAACAATATTTAAATATTGATATTATTCCCACTTCTAGGTCAGCACATATGTTTTGTTTTTTTGTTTCTTAAATAATATTGTCTGTGGTTCCTATAAACATAGTAAAATCTTACGGTACATCGCGAAAAATGTGTTATATTTTATATTTCAATTTATGGTAAGTAACGCAGCAATTCATTTAATAACAGTTTCATATTAAAAAAATATTTGAAGCAATATAATCACCATATTGAGCTTTTGCAAATTCATCCCTTTAAAATAAACAAAACGCGCGTTACGTCAGTTCGTTCTAAAAGAAACGTGACAATGGCAGCCAGAGATGCGTCACCTTTTGCTGAACATATATTGTGTTGTATTGATAGGTAGTGACCCTAGCTATCACCCCTTGCAGTATGTCGTGCTATTTACTGGACACCCTGTATGTAAACTGATTAAAACTGGTCTGTCAGCAATTATTGCATAATTTTCATTATCATTATAGTTTTATTAAAGAGATTTTTATATATGTCGTGGCCAGATCGTAGAATTGATCATATATCATAAAGTAGTCTATCATTTCGTGAAATGATGTCATTTCATGATATTTAACACTGTTTGTTGACCATGTCATGATATAGCTTGACCAAATCAATGAATAGAAATCGTTTGAAGATATTAATAACTAAACACAACGTAGCTATTTCATGATATGGTCATATGACGATATCATTAAATCGGTTTTCACCGCTAGCGGCGCTGTTAGCGTATTTTTTAACAGAAACAGAACTTTTAACAGAATTGACATCACTTTATGCCTTACTGATATAATAAATAAATGTTCGCTTCTATCGCTGATATTATTAGATAGTACAGTTTTGGCTTTCATTATTTCATCTAATAATAGCGCCATCTACTTCTAAATAAACTAAAATGGTAAGTCACTGATAAAATTAAATAATAGAATGCTACTGAATATACGATGTAGAATGTAAATAATTGAAAATTCGTTCGTGGCATCGTTGGATGTGTAATTACTAGGTAGATGTGGTCAACAATCATGCAAAAGCTTAGTTTCAGTTTTTATGAATTGTATTTAAACAAAATACGAGGGCCGTGAAGCTGCTCGCCGTGAGATTTCATCATGACACGGGAGCAAAACGTGTACGATTCCCCCGAGGATGAATCTGTTATAGAAAATTTTACGTGCTGACTTAACACGTGTCAGTTAAAGTGGTGAAGAATAACTTCGTGGGGAAACCTAGATGTCTGAGTAATTAAAATAGTCGTGGTGATGTGAAAACCGTAAATATGCATTTGAAACATTGCAGCATACTCTATTTTTCTGCCCACAAAACACTATAGGTAATGAGGAGCCCTGTGCACAGTAGTGAGACGTATATTAGCTGCTACTTTACTTTTTTACCTTTAATGAGACTTATAAATCAGTTTATAATTTAAGATAGCTTTCATATTTTCAGACATATTAAGATATTTGTGACAGTCCTGGTTTCATAGCTCATATGAGTATATATGTAAATGAACAGGCTCTTGCGGAAAAATACTTTAATTAAAGAAAGCAGATTTTACTTTAAAAAAAGGTTCATTTTATTTTACTTGTCAAAGGCGGTAATCAAACTGATTAAAACTTAAAATTCAACGTACGTAAGCATTATTATATATTTTAGCATATATTTTAATTGCAATTTGAAGTGTCGATTTACCACGTTATCGGCGGTGAAGGAAAACCTGCATATCTGAGAAGTTTCCCAGTTGAGGTCATCCCGTGTTGGAATCAGCGCAGCGAACACTTTTTTGGCCAAAACTCTCTGCAGCCTGTGCCCAGTAGTAACATGTATGTAAGCTGCTACTTTTTTACCTTTCATGGGGCAATATAATATGCAGTTTTTATTTCATTCATATTTTCGGGTATGTTACTTTATTGTTTTCACTCTACCGTACATATTAGGGGTTGCAAAGATGAGTAGAACTCATTATCGTCAGCCTATCAAAAGTCCACTGAAATGAACATAGGCCTCCCCCGTAAACTGTCAAGTAGCTGGATATTTGCTATAATTGCCACACTTGGTAGGCGGGTTGGCAACCGCAGCTATTATTGTTGTCAGGAAGATGATGCTGCCCATCTCCTGTTTGTTTTCCTATGTCGCCTCTTACAACGGGACGAAATGAAATGGCGGATTGTCTTTCACCGCCACAACAAGGCGAACATTTTTCTACTCCCGTTCATGAGTGTAGTGCTTCCCACGTTCGCTGTGAATAAAATGTATAAGGAATAAAACTAATTTTAAGGATTTTATCGCGTTCAATTTTAACTTTTTAATCCCCAAATAAAATATCTCAAATAAACATTAAACCGTAAACTGATAGAAGACCATGAAATTCATCATTATTTTGTTAAAACTAAATTAATTTTAATTATGAATGAATGTAAAGAGTAAAATGTAAATAATAATAATAAATTTTGATTCCAAGACAATTTGCCTTTCTTATGGATACGTCGGAAGACACGTCCGATATAAAAAATAGTAGGTGTTTCTAGACATCTATATTCACGTGTTCCTGTATATTATATCTATGCCAAATACCAATCATTTACTTCTAATAGAAGTGATAGAATTTTGCTAAATTTGGCACGCAACAGCATGTAATAATGTTTCTAAATTCAAGCTCACGCGAGCGAAGCCGCGGGTAAAAAGCTAGTATCAAATAAATGATAAAATCCTTATTTACGTAGGTCACTCAATAAGTTTTGAGATGCTCGAAATTTACAAATGGAACGCACCCGTGTTATATGTTTCTAAAAAGCAAATTTATTTAAAAATAGAACTCCATAAGCCAGTTGCTCAATATTAATAAAAAAACAAAGTTCTATTAATTTTCCTGCAACGCTTCCCGCGCTTTTCATTTAAAACGATAGATCTTAACCGTGAACATTTGCGCGCTATGATATAAAATATTATGATTTTAAATTTGGTTTAACCGAACAATTAAGTTTACAACGGTTACAATCAGCATTACTCAGCTCCATCACGCGCAACAATTTTTAGGTGGTTTGCTGAATTCAAAAGGGGTAAAATTAATCTTAAAGATGACCAAAGAACCGGGGCCCCGCAAACAGCAGTAACGGCAGAAAATGTATGGACTACTGAAATGTTGGTGCGAGAAGACCCACGAATCACATATACGGACATCAAAAGGTTGTAGGCATTAGTTCGGGGAGCATTCATACCACATCCTACATCAACATCTTGGAGTGAGGAAGCTTTGTGACAGACTCGTGTGGATTGGTGCCATGAAATGCGTCTACGTTTTGAAAACGGGGCATCTAGGAGTGTTTCAGAAATCGTTACTGGTGACGAGACATGTATCTATAAATATGATCCGGAAAATAAAAGGTCGGTATGGGTCTACTCAGAAGGACAGTTACCGACAAAACTGCAAAGACCTCGCAATGTCGGCAAAAAAATGGTGGCTAGTTTTTTTTTCGCGGAGCGGACATTTGTCGACGTCAATGCTGGAAAATTGTAGGTCAGTCAACTCTGAATGGTATACTACAGTTGCATTACCCAAAGCTTTTCAAGCTGTGCGGGAGAAGACCAAAGACCGGGCTTCGGGGAATCGTGCTGCATCACGATAACGCCTCTTCACATACCTCCCTTAGAACAAAAGCATTTATTGAGGAATCTGGTGTTGAAACTCTAAGTCACCCACCCTACAGCCCAGACTTAGCTCCTTGTGATTTCTTTTTGTTCCCAAGAGTCAAAGAAAAAGTAAGAGGCAAGTTTTTTTCAAGCGATTTCCGACCTGTCATATCAAGACTGGCAAAAGTGTTTTCAGAGTTGGTTTAGGCGAATGAAATTTTGTATAGAGCATGATGGAGAATATTTTGAAAAGATGTAAAATAAATATTAATAGTATCTAGAATACTTTTTGTATATCTTAAAACTTATTGAGTGTCCTTCGTATAGACTAAATTTTAGCGTAATTAATCAAAAGAATTTTTTTTGAGTAAAATTGTTTTGTAATAGCGCCATCTACTTCATTCTGTAGGTAAAGTTATTTTATTGCACAAAATTGATTGACTCTCAAGGTGGTACGTACGAGTAGTGTAAGAATATCCACTACCCCATATCTTCCCGTGGTTGTCATAAGAGTCGACATGGAAAACTGGAACAGGAGCTACGAGGGTGACACTGAAAGTTCTTAGAAAATCAAAAACTGAACAAACTAGCAAGTTATTAGTTTTATTATATATTTTCAAAATAGTGTCCATTTACATCAATACATCGCTGCATCCGATGGAACCACTGAGAAAAGCACTTTACCCACTCGTCCTTAGAGGTCTCTACGACGGCATTTTGAAACGCAGCCACTGCTTCTTCGGCGTCCATAAAACGTTTTCCTCAAAATTTTTCTTTTATTTTCGGAAATAAATAAAAATCGCAAGGTGCGAGGTCGGGGCTATAGGGCGGGTGACCCAGTAATTCCACGTCTGACGTCGCCAAGTAGTCGATTGTCTGCTTGGCGGTGTGAGACGAGGCGTTGTCGTGGTGAAGGAGGATCCTACTGCGAGGTCGTTTCTCCCGAACTTTTTCCAAGACAAGTGGCAAACAATTGTTAGTGTATCACTCACTCTGTAACACTTTTTCGATCCTCTAAAACAATTGTTGCGTAATGACCTGTCCTTCTGAAGAATGAGGCCACCATCTCTTTTCCCACGCTTCGACCTCTCTTCACTTTAGTTGGCAACTCCTCGGAAGGAAACACCCAGACAGCAGACTGTCTCTTAGCTTCAGGATCATAACAATAAATCCAGCTTTCGTCACCCTTAAGTATGTCTAACACAGCATTTGAGTCACCTCCGTTAAATCTTTGAACCATTTCACGACACCAATCAACACGACGGAGTTTTTGGGCCTCTGTCAAATTATGAGGTATCCACCGGGCACAAAACTTCCTGACCGCTAAATGTTCATGGAGGATTTTGTGCACTTGACTCATACCGATGCCTAAGCTTGTCCGAATCTGCTGATAAGTCACTCCTTTGTCAGTCTCTATCATACACCGCACAACACTGATGTTATCTTCAGTCGTCGCCGTAGAAGGCTGTCCCTCACGCAGATCAGCGGTGAGATTAGTGCGACCACGTTTAAACTTATTAAACCAGTTGAAAACAGTGGCACGAGATGGGGCTTCATCGTGAAAGGCCAATCGAAGTCCATCATAACTTTCTTGTTGACTTAAATGACATCGAAAGTCATAAAAAATCATTGTATGAAAATTTTCTCGCGTTAAATTCATGCTGACGTGACATAGAAAATTTTCAATTTGCCGCCAAATCGTAAACAAATGACAAATTAATAAAATACATACACAATAATATTGGCAAAGAGTTCCATTTTCAAAATTTGAACTTATTTTTTTTATCATATCATTTACAAGTGGCTAGTTCTAAAAACTTTCAGTGTTGCCCTCGTATAATAGACACTAGATTTTTTTTTATATATTTATTTAATAACAACCTTTTTACATAAGTTCATTGATTCCCTGGCCCCTGAGCTAGTGTGTTGTGTAGATGGCCTGAAGTTATGAAATTGTGGATTGTTATGAATGGATTGGATAATATGATAATCTTATTAAATATGGTTAATTTTATTTAACAAATTTGTTAATTTTTTATATTGTTTATTTTAACAGTTAAAAATTGAAAGTAAAGAAAATATTCTTTTGGTTTATTATTTTTAAGCTTGGTATCAATATTATATTATTATAATAAATAAACCCTACATTATCCTACTCTTTCACTTCTACCGCAAGCTGCACAAACAAAATTTAAATACTAGCAACACTATTAACATGACTAATATTCTCTTTAACTAGTACTGGTGAGCAGAAAATACTTTTGTTAGAAGTGGTTCACAACAGTAGTTGAATGGCAGATTTGAAAACACAACCTTTTGAGTTCGCGGTCCGTACTCTGCCATTAGGCTACAGTCATGGGCACCACCAGGATTACTTTCAGGGAGGTGCATCTGCATCTACACGTTATACTATTACCTAATAAAAAATATAGAATTATACATGTACATATATTAAGAAGTGTCAAGACGTGGAGTCGCTCATCGATGGGAGTCGTGAGACTAAGCGGCCTGTGCATGCTCAATGTTCATAGGAAAAGAGTAGAGGACACTGAATTTATTAATAAGGTGATGAACAAATTTGGACAGCAACCTAGTCAATGGGAGTTGTGAGACTAAGCGGCCCGTGCATGCTCAATGTTCATAGGAAAAGAGTAGAGGACGCTGAATTTATTAACATGGTGATGAACAACTTTGGGCAGCAACCTAGACGCTTTCAGTTTTTATTCAAACTGTAACTTAATAAAAAAAAATATGTTTTTTATGTATTTTCTTTCCTGACAATTGTGTGCAAGTGCACCCCCTTGTAACCTGCTGTCGGCGCCCATGGCTACAGTCGCTTACTACACTGTATTCTAACTCATTCTCTCACAGGCTAAATCCTATAGATATATATGTATATGTTTGTCTGTTTTTAGTGTTGCTTTTTCTTTTCATAGAGTTTTAAATCACAACAATTCTCAAGAAGATTTCACTTCAAAAAATTGCTTTGGTGGCTTTGCAACCCAAAAAAATATTAATTTATAATGTCCAGTTTTCTCATTTCATTTCATTCCAGTATTTCTACATTTTTATTAATAAGTTAACAAGTTACTGGGTGGTAGGACTCCTTTTCTGACTAAGTGTACCTTTGGGTAGGTACCACAATCTTACCTATTTCTACCGCCAAATAGCAGTGCTTGCTCTGCTGTGCCGATCGGAAGTGTACAGAGAGTCAATATAATTACAGCCTGTAAGGCATTCCACCTGAGTCCTCAGAGGTGACAAGCCTTCTTTGTTTAAAATTGGCTGCAGGCGTCCATGGACTGCAGTAGCTACTTACCATCAGGTGGACTGTAAGTTTTTTTCATTTCATTTTCATTTTTTAATGAAAAACGTTACCCCCACACTAGGATTTTCTCCTGTATTGTGGAGGCAGTTTAGGAACATAAATTGCACAAGGACAAACATCCAGACTCGTAACAATTATTTGTAGGCCATAGAAATACTTGTTCCGTGTGGGATTCGAACCCACGGCCCCCAGCGCAACAACTCATTGCTAAGCCACTGCGCCACGGAGCCGTCAAAGTCGTTACTTTGTAACTTCAATTGATTAAAAAAGATTAAATAAGACTAAGATAAAAATGTGTCCATAACATTAATATCAGCGTAGTCACAAATAAACCTTAGAATAAGGAAATAAAGTTGAATATTCGTTGTAATAAAGGCAATTAGATATTTTGTCCATGTTTATTCACGTTTCTTTGCAAAATCAAATAAAAGTACTACTAACTTACCTGTGGTACGAAACACCTCCATTAGAAAGATTTTTCTTTATGCTTTTGTTTTTACATTCTAATATTGCACAAGACGGCATATTTGAGCAAAATATATCAGATAAGAAGCTTTGAGTGTTTTTAGTTACCAGTAGTGTTGGTAGTTAGTGGTATGCTTCCAGGCACTTCCAGGCCTATACATTTCGGTTTATATAAAGGTGCTTCTGTGGGCCTATCTAGTAAAGTACACTGTGTTAAAAAATATAAACCTTATAGCAAAGAACACTATCTATTACTTCTTTTTTCGCATTATGGCTTTTGCTTCTGTGTAAAGTCAGTCATCGGAGTGGGAAGACAAGTATATGTAAATAATTATAATAATTGAGAGTACCTGTATGCGTAGGTATAAGGACGTAAAGGAGGCGAGAAAGCTGTGTTGTGTCAGTGTCAGGATCACAGAACACAATTACTCTCTACCGAGAGGTCAGGATCGTGCCAAATGGAAGTCCGTAACAGGCGTGAGTGTTTATATTATAATGAGTTTCAATTTTCGAGTGGATTCACAATTGATAATATCCCGTAACTGGCTACCTGGTACTATATTTAGTAATACAGCAACAGAAATATTTGCAACCATCCAAGATCCAAGTGAAAATTCACGAATCGCAAAGATTTTAGTCATAGACGTATAACAAAATTTTGTTAAGAAAGGACCTCTAGTATATATCATAGATAAATAAATATGTAGCAAGTTATATACAGTAATCTATGGAAAGGACCATGAAAGAACTGATGCATAGATAAATAAATATGTAGCACTTATGCACTGACTTATGCTGGGGCTACACCAACGAGAAATGCCGTTAATTATCGCGTTGATGGGCGTTGAATGTAGGTGTGGCCACGCTTAACGTGATAATTTTACAACGGCATTAACAATGCCGTTTGCCGTTGGGCGATAACTCGAGTGGCGGTACATCAAAGAGATTAACGCACGAATTAACGCGTTGAAGCGGCCACACTACGTTTGTCTTATTGTGTATTTATTTATCTATGCATTGTGCACGGTGAGCGCAACGGGGTCGCACGTATGGCTGTGATGGAGTGGAATAATGAAAAAGTTATTACGTTTCTTGAGATTCTGCAAACAGAGCCATGCTTAGGCAATGATAAAATATATTCATATAATAAACATTTACACTCATCAAATATAGAGTTTACGTTAATATTCCTTGAAATTCAAGGAATATTAACGTAAAGTGACCACACGTCCCGTTTTTAACGGAACTTTTAAACGAAAAAAAATTTTAAACTATGAAGTTCGTCAGACACGAACGGTGCGAGAGCGGGACCGACCAAAAAATAACCGAATGGGATAATTTAAAAGTTTTCGCAGAAACTGGTTGGGTGGAAGTATTCAAACACTTTCGCACCAACAATCTTCAACATAAATTCTTTTGCATTTTAATCGAATATATTTTATGTCTACCTGGTACAAATGCTTCAGTAGAAAAAGTATTTTTCTATTATGAATAAATTGTGGACGTCTGAAAAAAATCACTTACAGGTTCCAGTTCTAAAGGCGATGTTGATAACAAAGGCCAATGTAAAAAAACTTGCCCAGAATTTTATTCTTATTTAAAATCATCACCAACTTTATTAAAGCAAATTTGTTCCACTGACAAATATAAATATAATTAAAAATATGTTGCATTTAATAATTACTGTCTGAGGAACTTTGCTTTAATGAAGCTGGTGAACTGGTGATTAATTTTTATTTTTCACAATTTGTTATAATAAAATAATTATAATTAATGTGATTATAATTATAGTGAACACTAATTGTATAAAGTTACAGTTTTTAAATAAATAACATAATATTTATTTATTGTTAACCTGCTAACTGGGGAGTATAAATAAACCCATGTCCCGTTTTGAGATAAAAAATAAATGGTCAGTTTACATTAATGCCAACTTTAACGCCGTTCAACGGCATTGAAATTGAAATGACGTTGACCGTCCAAGTGTGGCCACTCACTTTATCGCGTTAAAATTAAGGCAATAATTGTTGCGTTTATGGGCATTGACGTTTCTCGTTAGGTGTAGCCCCAGCATTAGAAGTATATGGACTGGGCATACCTACAGAATTAGCGTGACTACCTACAATACACTGGCGCATAAAATGGCCGCCTTTTATAGGGTTGCAATATGGGCAGCTGATATCGATATTTTTACTAATATGAATTTGTTCTCATTTCATATAATTGAATTTGTTGCTTTATTTATTTTATTCCGTAGGTATTTATATAGGTACAGGGCTATATTTTCAATCGTCAAATAACTTATCTGAGGAATAAATAATGTGTCTGGCAGTTTTATGGCTTTTGTGTAGATAGAAATTAAATCCGTAGCCTAATTGTGTAACACAGCAAAATGACAAACCATACCAATTTGACAGTTTAACAATATCCATTGCGTTGTTTTTGTTGTCGAGCAAACGAATTTTTCAATCACATGAAGCAATGGATATTGTTGGGTTGTCAAATTAGATTTCGATTGCTATCCCTTAAGTTTCACTTGAGCTGATTCACCAGGATTCACCGCATATGTACACTTACGCAATGCATAATCTGCTACAGATTTCTTGTATTAGGTACAGTCAATCAAAGAGTTAAGTATGCAGGCAGCTAACTTGCAACTTGTTTTAAACAATGTTCTGAGTGTGCTAAGTACTTACTCAAGTTTTTAAATCATTTATATAATTGTGAACAAAGTTATAACGCTCACAATAAAAATGAATATTGACAGAGTAGTGGGAAGATTCTTGAGAAGATTTTTTGCTTGTATACCAAATTTGTTTACTGTACAATATTACTGGGATGGAGATCCCTGATCCCGTATTATAATCCCATATTATAGTATTTTTAATATAAAATTATATTTATACATATATATTCAGATTTTAAATGAAAAATATTATTTTTCACAGGTAGGTACATTAATTTTGTTTATTTGAAATTCGAAAATCCGGCATGATCATGAAACATGATATCCGGGAATTATAAACTATTAATATTATTTATTCATTTCTGAACAAAATTAATCTATTAAAATAACTTCTAGTACAACACTTTGTCACTGCTTTTTGACAGTTTGACAGCAGATCTACCACAAAACTTGGCGCTTAACATGGCGGCGCAGTCACGCGTGGATGAGCTAATGACGTCACACGAAAGTGTTACGAAAATAAGCAGTTGACAAAGTGTAGTTGTCTCTCTTTTCTATTACAGCTACTGCTTTGTTAAAAAGAGACAAAACTGTTTTTGACAAGTGTGTGTCGATATTATAGATATTTGTATAACTATTATTTCTATAGTAGAATATGCCGCCTCCATAGGTATATCTCTATGCACTTATGCACTAAAATGGCGGCGGTGCAAGTACCTATGTTTGTTTTTTTTTGTAGCTTATGGCCTGGTATCTAGGCCATACCATACCTTTAGGCCATACCTAAGTTGCGTGTTATAAAGGGTTGTCATGTGAAACAAAATTTCCCCATTTTTTTTTTATAAAACATTCTGTCAAAATATAACATAACTGACGAAATACTAATTTATTATTACGTAACTAATATAAATAACACATTTGACGATTACAAAAAATATAAGAAATAAGATTTAGATTTTGATTGAAATTGAATTATTCTATTTCATAATGATTTCTTATATTTACGCGAACACTACACATTGAATAAAACTACTTTTACGGATTATATCGCGTTTAATTTATTTATTTTTAACTTATTTTCAAGCCGCCGAAGAAGATTAGTCAGTTCTTACCATCCGTCAAGTGCAATATTCCTCTATTGCACTTGACGGATGGTAAGAACTGAAGAAGATGCAGGAGTGTACAAGCTTGATTGTGAATGTGGTCTCTCATATAAACAAAACGATCGCAAACACAACAATCTATCAAAACTCGCGTAAAAGAACACATAGCTGACGTGAAGCCCCAACGTTCCGGGAAGTTTGCAGTTTGTAATCATATCCTAGACGGCCCCCGCCATTACATTAGATTTGATAAACCACAAATTCTCGCGAAAGGACATTGATTCCTGCCATGGATGATACGTGAGGCTATTGAAATTAAAAAACATCCTAATTTCAATAGAGAGGGAGGCTGGGTACTATCACCTGCTTGGGATCCTGTAATTAATAAAATTAAAACTAAACCCAAGCATATCACTGCAAGACTTCAAGACACAGTTAGTTCATTCTGCGTTGATCGGACCAAATTTAATAAATAAAAAAGCTGAAGGTACTCCGGATTAACCCTGACATCGGGACGTCAATCACCTCAGTCCCCCGTGACCATGGGTGCTGTAAAGCACCCGAAACGTCGGGAATCAATAAAAATAAGTTAATTAAACGCGATATAATCCGTAAAAGTAGTTTTATTCAATATTCTATTTCAATTAATTTCGATTTAAATAAATTTTATTACAAGCATTATATTATACGAAAATTGTATTATATTAATGGAACGAAATATATTATAAATATTTATAACGAAATATATAACAAATAAACATAATATTATAAGTAACCAAAAATTAATATAAAATTTATTTTTATATTAATTTTTATATATTAATTTACAATATATTATTTTCGAATTTATTAATTATACATTACCATATAATACAAACATATGTTTGAATTAAGTAAGAAAAAGTGTAACAAATTAATTAATTATATAAGAATAAACAAACATATGTTAGAATTAAGTAAAACAAAAGTGTAACTAATTAATTTAGGATATATAAGAATAAAACAACTAGAATTATATAATGTATGCTACCGTGTAAATACTGTTAATATTATTTTGTGTGTATACATAATCTCTGTAAAAGTGAACAGTGTGTTCTTTAAGAGAAATAAATGTCTTTAACCCGAATTAGTATGAAAACATTTAGAAACAGCATGGAAGCGATCACCTCATTCTCAGGGGTTATTATCAATCATGTACTCTTTAGTAGTATACCCTAATAATCCTTACTAATCAATTTTTACTTGGTAAAAATTTTAAACTTTGATAGATAAGGCCTGCATATTTTGTAGGACTTTGTTGTGAAAGCGTATACATTGCCCCATGAAGGAATTACTGACTCTTTTGAGTCGAGTAACCAGTAAAACTTGTGCTTGTTCCTAGTATTTATAGAATGTAAATCACAATTTTAAATAAAATATTATAAATAGGTAACCAAAAAATTATGTGTGTAATCGAGTCTTTGTTAGGGAACCGAAAAATGGTTTACATAATATGAATGTTAACGGTATCTTAAAACTAAAGATCTTAACATTAATATGAAATTACCGAAGAAGATGATGAGCTAGATTTTTTTACTATTAGTAGGAAAACCAAAAATGATTAGAATAGAACAGAATCATTTTAAGTCAATACAGATCACAAGAATACTTATTGAAAGTCATTTAAGCTTTACCACTGGTTCGGATAAAATCACTATCCTGGGAAGGACCATCAAGAAATCAGCGGGATTTTTTTAAATAAAACTAATTTACAATATATTATTTTAGAATTAGTATGAAAACATCTAGAAACAGCATGATAGCGATCACCTCATTCTCAGGGGTTATCATCAATCATGTACTCTTTAGTAGTATACCCTAATAATCCTTACTAAACAAGTTTTACTTGGTAAAAATTTTAAACTTTGATAGATAAAGCCTGCATATTTAAATCACGATTGCAGCACTTTGTAGTGGACTATGATCGTAAAACACATTTAAAACCCTTCTTAACCGTATTATAATCGGTACAATTTTCAGGAAATGGTAACATAGTAAAAAATAAAAATCACGATTACAGCGCAACATAATGGACTATGGCCAAAAAATGCATAAATCCGCATTATAATCGATCGGGTAATTTTTCAGGAAAATTGTAAGGAAAACTATGGAACCCTACCTCTACATTTTGCGTGGCCCGACATGCACTTGGCCAGTTTTTAATTAAAAATATTCAATTCTTTTTCGTATAAATAAACTTATTTGAACCTGAAGACAATTTATAACAGTGATAATTGAGAATTCATTTGAAATTCTATGGTATATAAATTGTTCAATACAATAATCTTGAAAGCAATTCATTTTGCCTTTTTTTAAATAGAACAACCCGAAAGTAATCGCTGCCACAAGCTCGTCGTCCGTCATGTTTGCTATCCGGAATATACTAGCGCGTTCGCCGAGCGTGTGGATGCCGTGTTTGTGTTGGGTGATTGTGATCGGTGTTTGTTCGTGTTTGGTGTTTGTGGCAAACACCAAGCATGTGTAGGCGGCTATAGATATTAGATATAGATTAGAAGCAAACCATAGATAAATACATAGATTACTGTATTACTTTATATACGATAAATAGATATGTAGCAGAAATAAACAAACCGATCACGTACTAATCACTCCGATCTTCGATAGTAAAATACAGTGTTACCAACTCCAAAAATTATTCTAAAACCCCTAAAATCACCTTATTTACTTGGAAATCCCCTAAAATAAGTACAATCCTTTGTAATGTTCTGAAAATATAAATTATTTAATATTTCAAATATTATTTCGTTTTCTTCTGATGGTTCCGACATATTATAATCATTCATTTGGATATTTAATAAACATACATTTTAGTTAATGGATTAAAAAATGTTATAAAATGATGCGCTATTTCGTTGCAATGTGAATCAGATGGTCATAACAAGAAATTGCAACCGTGATAAATAATGCAAAACATACAACCCGAATTTTGAAACATTTTCAAAAGGTTTACAGCCAGTGCGCAGCAGATCATCGTAAACTTCTAAACAAAATCAGCTAAAGTGGAAAAAAAATATTAAAATCCCTAAAGATAGCCTTAAAAATATACAAGCCCCTAAAAAATCCCATTCCACTTAGATACCCCCAAAATTTAGGAGAGAAACCACTAGGTTGGGAACCCTGGTAAAATAAATCCAGATTTTTTTTAATAACTGGCTTTACGGCTCTGGGTTCTAGCCCTTCTGAGCTTGAAGTTACAATGTATACTTATTCTTTATAGTACACTGCTTCACAATATGTTGATGCGTCACATTGTGCAGCCCTTGGGAGAGTTTGACGGCAACTTGAGCCAGCTGACAGTCCTAAGCAGACAGACACTTGAGAATCACATCACCATCAGAGCACTTGTTTCACCGTTTCCACTAATAGTTCACACGCGCAGACACTTAATACACAAAATCGCACCACTTTTACATATTAAAATCCACTTCAAACCATTATTTAAACAATAATACAGGAGCAGCAAACCGCTGTTTGTCAAGTTCCCGCCAAAAAGCTCAGATTTTCTTTGACAAATCTACTCAACAGAGTAGCAAAAATTTCAGAGTAATATTAGCATAGAGAGAGTTTTAAAAACAAAATCTCATGTAACCGAGTAATTGCATACGTATGTATGTAATTACTTTAAGGCAAAAATCTAACGAAATTCTATTAACTCAAAACCATTTTCTCCCCAACTGAAATACTAGCCGCATTTTAAATGGTGTAATATGATATACTTAATTAATTATTCATGTAAATCATAAATCACTTGATTATATAGAAAGTTGTTAATTGTTCGTAATTGGGTACACACAATGTTATATTATAATACTAAAATAAAATTATCCCAATAGTTCAGAAAAGAAATTACACTAAACTTATACTATATAAAATAGCAAATTATACCATTTTAATTTATGAATAACATGTTATTAGTAGCTACATGAAAACCCTATATCAATACATAACTATAACGATCAAGAAATCAAGTAATAAGTTATATCATGTTCATGTAAGTATCCGTATTGGAAAATAAAATAATAACAAAGACACAAATAATATATAGATTTGTTTTTCCGTGGAGTGGCGGCGTTAGAGACACCGCCACTCACCGGCACGGCAACGACACGGCTGCCGGGGAAGCAAAATTGTATAAAATATATGAAATATATGGCATGTTATTCCACTTACCGGCGCTGGCGCCGGCACGGCGAGGACTCCCATCAGTGCCGTCGCCGGCGCCGGGACAGCAAGCTTCCCACTCGGTGCCGGCCGGCAAAACTGGATGTGTATTGTGTACGTATTGCAGCCGTGTGCGTGTGGTCGTGTGCGCGGGCCGAAGTAGAAGGGACGCGTTGAGATTGAGACTCGAAATTGACTTGTGAAATGATGAAATGTCTCCTCGTTAATGCGAAAGTAGTTGAAATATTTTAAGAGTCCATTTCCAACTTTTAAAATAGGGTATAATATGTTCCTTATAAGTATTTTATTTTTAAGATTGGATGAATTAAAAATTTGACTTTTCTGCGTTGATTATATTTTCGTCTTAAATAAGAGATATAAGAAACAAATACGACGACTTGACGAGACCAATTTTACGTGTTGTAGAACTGAAGTCTGTGTTAGTACTGCCCAAAAACCGAGCTTAGACTGACACCGGCACCAGCGCTGTGCTGGTGCAGTGCCGGTAAATAGAAAACCGCCCATTAATCCATATTATCCCGTGGCCGTCGTAAGAGGCGATAATTGGAAACTGAAACAGGAGATGGGCAGCAATATCCTCTTGATAACAGCTCAAAATAATAAACAACTGCTGTTGCCAATCTGCCAAGCATGGCAAACTTTAGCAAATAATAATGCGGGTAATTATTGGGGGAGGACTATATTCATCCAGCAGTGGACTTTTAATAGACTGTTATATCAATCAATACACTTTTCCTCTCTACACAGTATAAAACAAAGTCGCATCACGCCGTCTGTACACTTAGATCTTTCAAGCTACGCAATGGAATTTTTTCATCAATAGACAAAATGATTATATGTACGTATAATACATGCATATTAATATTATATAATTCTTCTGTCCGTGTGTATGTGACTGATCTCCTCCAAACCGGCTGGACCGATTTTGATGAATTTTTGTGTGATTAGAGAATTTCAAGAGATTCACAATTGGACCTCGTAGCGTAGCGTTAGAGTAGCGTTAGGCTGCTATTTTACGCTGGTATTCTGTGAGAGCGTGGTCCTTCCCCGGTCGAGCCGACCCATTCGTACAACAATTATACTACTAATATAGCTACAGCATGACTCTACCACGTAAAAAATAAATATAGCGTAGGATAAAGGAATATGTATAATCCGGCCATGATTTTTGTGTATTCTGCTGAATTCATGTGCACTCGATGATTGACATGAATGACACGATGAAGACCTCTGCTCAAGACTTAGTAATAGCATGCTTTATAATGGGCACTGAATGTTGCTTCTTAACCACAAGCACAACACACTATCTATTTAGTTTCTTAATAACAAATGAACACCTTTTTAAGGTTCCATAGTTACACAACAAGGAACCCTTATAGTTTAGCCATGTCCGTCCGTCCGTCCGCGGTTTTGCTCAGATACCCTAGGTGCTACAAATCTGTAATTTGGCATAGTTATAGATATTAATCACGCCTAAAAAACAGTGAAATTAAATCTTAAAAAACATTTTTATTTTGGGTACTTCCCATACAAGTAAATGGAGGATGATTTTTTTACCTGTCTATTCCATCATGTGCCAATGTGGAAATACTTTCCACATTTGCAGATTACTACTATTAGCTTTACTTTTTCATTTGCAGGATAGATAGGGTATAATTATCAAAATCCATTTTTTTAAATCTTTTTTGAATACCACTCAAGTGGGGGCAAGTCATAAAAGTCTCCAGCTAAAAGCAGCAAATTATAGTTCAAGAAATTAACCCACCAAAATAGCGCTAGCGTAACAAGAGTAAATGGTATGAATTTAACAGTTGTAAACGGAGTGAAGTGTGCCGAATTGAAAAATTTAATATCTCTGGTGACTAGTGTAGTTGAGAATATTGCAGTTTATAAAACGTCAACTATTTATGTAGTTCAAAGTAATTTAGTAAATAAAACATATGAAAGTGCTAAGATAACGGGGAGAGTGCTTTCATTTTTGTAAGCTTTTTATATTACTTTTTCGTAATTTTATTGTCTTTACTGTTGTAAAGCTCAAAAAAAATGAACAATAATGGAAAAAGTTTGTAAAGTGAAAAGTTGTCCTAGTGGGCAAAATTAAAATTTGTCCCCTTGCTACCGAAGCGCCACCCTAATTGGACGCTTCTCGACGGTCACTTTTTCATACATAGAGATCCTTACCTATACTCTCCATACCCGATACAGAACTGTCTGTCATTTTTGCGGGGAAATCGGCGCACACAAAAACAATCGTCTGTCTCTACGAAACTCACACATAAGAATTAAAACAATATACTAACAATTTTCCACACACATAGATGCATAATAACAATATCGCTCGGTATAGCGAAAACTCGGATACAGACTCGGATCAATCGCTCGACCGATCTGCATATTGTATAAGGGCAAGTAGCCTGTGTTGGTAAACAAATCCGAAAAAATATTGTAATTTTTAAGTTTAAAATAAAGTAAATATTAATAATGTGATTAAAAATTACTTATATGAAAGGTAACACCATTTTTTTGTAAATACGTGGCAGATCTCTTTTTGCAGCAAAATACTGGACGATTCGGCATTTTTGCAGTACGTCGATTCAGTCTTCATTCAGATTTAGTTTAGCGAGCAGTAAGCAGTGGGCAGTGCGGCTGCCACTAGTGTTATTGTACGCATAGGACCGCCTGGACTTATGCTTTGACAGAGGGGAACACCTGCGTATGGCTACTTCCTTCTGGTCCACCGGTGGCCCGTGAGCTCTATGGTTAGATGCTTTGTTTCAATGGGCCCAAATCTTTAAAAAAATTATAAGTCTACTTATTCAAGTTATGTTGAACTTTCTTTTTTATTTCCTAATTCTAACACAAAATTCTGTCACAAACGTTAAAACATATTACTGGTTATTAATTAAGTGTTTTATAAGGGGGAAAAACTTACTTTATGAGGAGCCAGAAACCCTTCATACCCGTTAATTCATGCTCTGTAATATAATTATGAGGTGCTATGCAGATATGCAGTAAGGGGCAGTAATAGTATTCTGTCATAAGGGGACCTCATAAAGGCGCTGCCGGTAAATACGGTTTATATTCGATTGTTATACTCTTTGCTTGACTGGGAGATAAAAATGGTGGATATCTAAAAATATCGTTCCATTTAATAAATATTTTGTTACTATTATGTATGTACCTATGCCTGAAGTAATAATATTATTTAGATTAGTTAATACTTTGCACCAAATATTGTTAATTTAATAAGTATGAATGAATGACATTAATTTTTGACTCTGGCCATGTTATGGGATACAAATTTGACAAAAAAAAATGTAATTACAAATGGCGTTTACGTAGAATAGACAGATGTCCTCACGGCCACGATGGGCGATGATTCTTTATTATTACGGGAAGATGGTTATATACGTATGAACTTTCCTGTGACTTCTTTAACGTATCATAGTAATTTAAATATAATTTTGGTGAAGACTGACGTTGGTAGTGTACACGTTTTGGATGTGAATTCTGGTGTGATTCTTCAGTCATCTTGTCTATCAGCGGGTAAGTCAAAATGATATTATATTTCTGTTATTAAAGCCAGTAATATAAATAATTCTGTATAACACTATATATAATTACTTAATATCAGTTGGTTGTCTGTTAATAATTGTCGTACATGATTATCAATGTCCTACATTGTTTCTGACTTTGACAGATTTCAGTAAACAATTCCGATTTTGCCGGATTTTGGCATGTATTTCAGATTAATGTTTATTATTTACTTAAAGATGAGAGCGGCGCACTTGGTGTTGAGTATGCATCGGGTGCCGACCGTGTGTTCTTATGGGACAGCAGTGGTGTTGGCGCTCGGACAGACTACAATGGGGTGCTGTTGCTGCATACTGCACTACAGCGCCCATTGCCATCCACTCAACCGGATAATATTATAAAGATTGAACTTGTCTTGTCTGAGGTATCTTAATTTTTTATTTATATGTTGTGTTAACCACTATTACTCTTAATATTAATTACTCTTTATTATGAATCAAATTTGTTTTTGGATTTATTTGTGCTTATGTCATACATTACATGGTTATTGTAGGATGTCTGGAATCAGTAGGGTCTGCCCTACTCCTCCAACGCTTCTTGGTAGACTTAATATTTCCTACACTGTTAAGGATACAATCTGAATTTATAATATTGCAATTAACAATTTAATGGTTCTGTCATAAGGGATAGGACTTAGGTTGCTTGTATACTATGAAGATTATTAGAAGAACTGGTTGTTCTTTATAAAAGGTGCAATCAGATGGTATGTGCAACTAAACACCAATAGGGTATTTTACACCATGTAAAAAAAATCAAAAAATATATATTTAATATTTATGATAGATTTTGTAAAAAGTAAACGAGAAATATTGATTTCTATTTATAAAAATGCATTATAAATTTTATATTTCAATTTTAAGATTATTTTTTTATATGTGCCTCAAATCTGCAAAACCCTGTCCGTCATATTAGATACCGTTGTGAAGTCACTGATGAAGAGAACTAGCTAATGTGCTGTGTTATTTCGAAATTTTTCAAGTTATCATTACGATTGTTGAGTTTTATTCTGAATTTTATTGAAAAGGTATCATGGAAGACGGATTTGTAAAAGCAGAAAGTACTAATCTTTATTCTATTAATTGAATTTGTTTAACAGAACTCATAATCTTATATTGTGTATAATTTTCCATGTCATTTTCCAGCTAAAACATGCAATAATCTTAATGACATTTGAAATCAAAGTGACTTTATTACTTCGCTTTTAGCACTAATGTTATAGATATTATAATATAAGCTTAGGTGAGAAAAACTTTGTTATATTTTTTGTACAAACCATGTCATTATTCTCATATAATAGAAGAAAACACGAATTAAGTAAAATACTGCACTGCACTCGCAAGGGCTGTCAAAATGGCCCACAAAGGGCGGGACAGACGAGCGATTAACCTAATCTATTACAAAATTTGACTTGCAATAGGTCATGCACCTATCATGTCATGATGTTTTGTAAATGATAGTTTATAAGTCATACTTACATCAAAGTGATCTTCACAGAAGTATAGTTTAGATTTTGTGGACAATGCCTTCGGGTCTCTTCTTGCCAGTTTTAACCAAATATTTCTCATATTTAAATCAGTTGGCACTTGAAGCCATAACTTCCCGGGTGTTCATATGCTCGTATTTTTGCACTTAGGCACAACACAACAATGATATAGATGATAACTCATTATTAAACATCCAAAAGTATCTTATTCCTTTGCAAAATAGGCAAAATTCTAGGACAGTGATGTCACGAGTTGAACAGTATGGCGGCTATCGTTTTCACGGGAAAATTTAAAACAATAGATTAAAAGTGTTTTTCATGGCACTATTCGGTTTTAAAAAATTTATATTAAAATTATAGTGGTTCATTATCACTCTAGGATTCATTTAAAACACTTTTTGAAAATGGGTGTAATACCCTATTGTACTTTCAAAAATGTATTATTGAATAAACGGGCTGTTTTCCGCAACTTCATGTCTAAGCGCGTATTTTGCGTGTGGTGTGTTATAATGAAATGAGCAGACAAATAGTAGCCTTTATATTAGAGCACCTTCTGGTATAATTTTCTGGTATTTCGCTTCATTCAAGTTAATACCCTAATCTTTGGAAAGGGTTTTATTTAGCATCTTCCTTAAGTTGCTAGAACTATTCTTCCCGATAGTTTTTGCCCCATCAGAAATTCTAGGATCTGAAATTCTTAAGTGAATTATCAATTATTTCGAAAATAGCCTGCTGATCAAATCTGTTCTTTGATTTAACTCACTGATGATATTAGACTAATACCTAAATACTGAAATGCTACACAATTGTAAGATGCCGTTAAAAGACCTATTACATTACACAATTTCTCAGGCCATGCCTGCAGGGACAGGGTAGTGTACTAAGAAACAGGGAGTCAGGGTCAGAGTAGGCAGGGCACACGATAGACAGGGTCCGATAAATTGTGTAATGTAATAGGCCTTTTAGTCTTGTGCTATCTCTATTACTTTAAGTCAAAATAACTGTGAAACTAGGAGGCTTAAAAACATCTTAAAATTGAACTATAGTGTTGTACTTCCACCCCCTTGATTATTGAATAGGGACTCAATTCTTAACTAATTTCATTGAATTCTTAAATATTATATATAATTATTCTTTATGGCCTAGGTTATCTTTTATGTGATTACCATGTGGTGGTGGTACAAGCTAACAGTACTACACATTTAATAAAACTATTTTTACCAGTTTTATCATGTGTAATTTTAATTTATTTTTAACCTCTGATGTTTCGGGTGTTTCTGATTTCATAGAGAACAATTTTTCCAATATTTTAATTCCGGAACTGAGAGTAGTAATATTGTTATTCTGATATTCAACATTTTTACACATTAACTGATATTTTGATCTGAGAAACGTCTGAGGAACTTTCCACATGTGAACTTATATTTATTTTATGCTTTTGATTCAATTTTATGATTTTTTTTAGTTTAAATATTTAAAAAAAAGATAATGAATCTTACTGTTTAAAATTCTAATTACCAGTTATAAACACAGCTTTAAGTTCAAGAGATTAAAAGTCTGATAATTTTAAATTTAATAGATTAAAAAATTTTAATTTAAAAAATTATAAATTTTTGTAAGATAATTTGATGAAAAGACTGATATAATAAAATTTACCTTGAATTTTTAATACAAACTTTAATAAGAGACGACACTCACGCATGTTTTTTTTCCTTTAACGTTACTCAATGACTACACACTTATTAGCTTATGTAGCTGTGTGTCTACTTTTTTCCACTGTAACCAGCTTAAAATAAAAAAGGTAGAACACTCTAATCACACTAATTTTAGTCTAGAGAGAGATAGATAATACAAACCTTAAGTAAATTTAGAACCCAGAAATCGTTGCTAGATCTGGAACCAGTTTCTGATTAGGTCTTCAGTACTCGATTCTAGAATTGACAACCTTCTGATATTGCATGTCCTAGTTTACTTTATTTAGTTGCCTGGGTACTTGATTATTGTAACTAAATAAACAGACAACTAAATTAAACCGTGTTTGTTATTGTCCTTATCGTCATAAGTACAGTCCATAATTCCATTGCTGAACATAATATCTAGATTTCTTAGTCATAAGGTCAGCATTGAAATGGAATGTTTTGATTCCATAAGTCATCACAACCTGCACTGGTTGTACACTTTTGTTTTAAGGTATTTGTAAATAGTTAATTTCTTTACAGATTTCTTAATTGTTCTTATCATTTAAGTGCTTTGAAATTACATATCATATAAGTGCTTTGAAATTATTTTCCATATCAGAAGTTAGTTTCACATCACTATTTGCCACTTGCAAAAGGATTCTAGCATAGATATTGCTTCTTGAATAACAGTTAACTTCTTTCAATCCCACCTAAATAATTTAATTAAATCTAATATACAAGGTGTGTTCAAAAAGAAAAAGAACTTCTGAAAAAGCCATGAACTTTGAATAGACTAATAACAAGGAAGTGTTTACCAGGGAATGCATGAGGGTTGCTGTGTGCAGGAAGAGGCCTGAATTGTGGTAAAACCAGAGTTGGATGTTGCATCATGACAATGCGCCCGCTTACGCATCACTCCTTATCTGCAGCTATGTAGCAAAACACCACATTCCCGTTGTGCCCCACCCACCGTATTTTCCGGACCTCGCCCCGGCAGAATTTTTCTTGTTTCCCAAACTGAAAAACACGTTAAAAGAACGTTGTTTCTAACCCATAGAGGAGATACAGGACAATGCGACGAGAAACCTGCGTGCCATCCCACAAATGAGTTCCAGGGGGCATTCCAAAAATGAAAGAAACGATGGGAAAAGTGTATTGCTAGTAGAGGGGACTATTTTGAAGGGACAGTGCTTAAAATGTTGTACAATAAGCCATGGGCGCTGGCAGCAGGGTGCAAGGGCGTGCACTTACACCCCTGTCAGGAAAGAAAATACATAGTAAAACTGAAGGCGTCTAGGTTGCTGTCCAAATTTCATCACATTGTCAATAAATTCAATATTGTCTTTCCCTGTGAACACTGAACATGTCGCGGCAGCGGAAATTCTCCGATCAATAATGCCACCCATCGCCTACAGAGATTAAGTAAGTTTTCGATGAGCGAAATATATTTAATCAAATATCTGCGCTATTTGAATTTGACATTACATGTATAATTCTTTATTTTATATTAGTTAATAGCATAATGTGTAAATGCAGATGCACCTCCCTGAAAGTAATCCTGGCGGCGCCCATGCAATAACCAATAAGCCTGATACAGCAAAAGTACGGTTTCTTTTTGAACACAACTCCTAAATTGTCATTGCTTTGAACATATTTTTGAATATTTTTTTTGTCTATTTGCTTGTTTTTCAATTTTTTTTATTGTGACTTAAAATATTGAAGATAAACCTTTCATTTTTAGCTTATATATTGTTTTAGGCGGTGATCCTGTACCAGTGCGTGCAGAGTCTGGATGTACACTCGATTGAGGGGCTGCCGGACTTTATAAACGCGCTTAAAAGTGCCATTGATGCCGAACCGGTTCGGAAGGCGTCAAAGCTCAAAAAGTAATTAATAATTTATTCGTATGTGAAATAGATTACGAAGCTACTGTGGAAATAATACAGAAATCAATGAAACATACATTTTATCGCAATGTATGCTACAGATCAGAACTGGTTTAGGCAGATTGCAGATTGCACTACACCTCGCATGTGTTATGCTGCAGCCTGATACTTCAGATTTAGCATATGCGAGATTTGTTGTGTGCCTTAAAAGGCGTGCGATTATGGCAACTCTTGCATATGAGAGGCCCATTTCCAGCTGTAGACTGTTTTTTTTTAGGATAAGGGTGACAAACGAGCACACAGTTCACCTGATGGTAAGTGGATGCTGTGGCCCATAGACATCTACATCTCGATTACGAATCAAAATGCAGATGCGTTGTCACCCCTGAGGACTAAGATTGAATGCCTCGTTTCCAGTAAAAAGGTTTCTCCGGTCCTCTACACTCTCCATATAAAACACAGGAGCCTTTAGTTTAGTTTAGTTTACAACGGGCTGTTTTCCGCAGCTCCACGTCCAAGCGCGTATTTTGCGCGTGGGCAGGAATAATGTAATTATTATTATATTAATGAGATCTCCCCGAAGAAGTTCAACAGTCCTTTACACAGCAGCCTTAAGCTGCTATTTCACGCTGGTATTCCGTGAGAGCGTGGTCCTTCCCCGGTCGAGCTGACCCATTAATATAGTTGCAGCATGGCTCTACCACGTAAATAAATGTTGCAGCCTGATAAAGAAAATCAGATTATTGAGACTGTTATTTTGCAGTTTCAATCTATAAGGTCATCAAAGGAATAACTCAATTTTAGTATATTATTTGTACTATGTTTTTGTAAACCATTATTAACAATGAAACAAACCAGTGGTAAATATGTAATAATATAATTTGTCCAAATGATCTCTGCCAAATCTTTGAAATTTATTACAGAGGTATTTTTTGAACCAGTGTAATATATATTAATCTATATTGAGTAAAATATCGTAAACATAAACTCTCACACATGTCACCCAGTGGGGTAGGGAGAGACGACAGACTTCCATTTGGCACGATCCTGGCACACCTCTTTCGCTTTTTTCACATCTCACACCTCCTCAGTTAAGAGTACTCTGAACTTTACCCATCTTCAATATATTGCCAATATGGTTGATAAACTTCCCTCTGAGTGTCCTTTGCCAATCCACTCTCTCATGCAGCATAAAATTGCTTTGTCACTCTTTTTCACTTATTCTTTCTATATGACCAAACCACCAAAGCTTTCTTATCTTTGTCACATCTTCTTGCAAACCACACTTTTCTCTTATCACACGATTTCTCACTCTGTCATTCAGAGTCATCCCTAACATATTTCTAATCTTATTTCTAATTTTCTCGCTGATAGTCGCTAGTCCCTATAATAAGATTTTAGTGCGTGTATCAGCCTCGCGCTCATCCTAAACGAGGGCAGTGTTTGCCATAAAGCAACCCTGACCACTCTGTTATAGGCCTTTACAGAAAACATTCTGGTTTTTGGCCAAAAACGTCTCTGGTATCATGCGCATAAAAGAGACCTGATCCCACATCTCATCCCATTTCTAAATTCGATCTTGCACATCCCAAATTTTTCCATAGTTTCTTTCATAACTCTTTCAACCTTAGCATACAGCTTTTCGACAATATGAGAATGTGAAAAACAAATAAGAGTGAAAAAACCACTGAAAGTTAAATACTCACTTAACCATATCAGTAACAGCGTCATACTTATATTTCTATCATTGTAATCTATACTAGTATAATAGATTTGATACGAAATTGAAATGCATTGAAGCTGGTTTTGCTAGTTCCCCGTGTAGTGGCGGGTAAGAATACCCACTACCCCATATCTTCCCGTGGGTGTCGTAAGAGGCGACAGACAACGCAAGCACCCTGAGGACGAGAAGATCCTGGAGCTGGAAGAAGAGATAGACAAGTTGCGCTGGAATATTATAGGATTATCCGAGGTCCGAAGAGAGGGGGAGGATATGGTAATCCTCGAATCCGGCAACTTGTTCTATCACCGGGAGGGCGACCATCTGTCCTAAGGAGGTGTCGGATTTATCGTCCACAAGTCTTTCGTTAACAACGTTGTAAAGATTGAGAGTGTGTCGACTAGGGTTGCGTACCTTATACTCAGAAAAACCTGTATGACCTTCAGGTATTCGCTGAAGGTCATACAGGTTTACGCACCAACCTCGGCACATCCCGATGAGTAGGTAGAGGAAATGTATGAGGATATATCTAGAGCCATGCATTCCTCCAAAACCCACTATACGGTGTTAATGGGAGACTTCAACGCAAAACTAGGCACAATAGAGAACGGTGAGCTGAAGGTAGGGAAATTTGGAATAGGGCAACGGAACCCAAGGGGCCAGTAGCTGGCCGACTTTATGGAGAAAGAGGGACTCTTTATGATGAACTCTTTCTTCCAGAAGCGGCCCCACAGGAAGTGGACCTGGTCGAGCCCCGACGGTTCGACAAAAAATGAGATTGACTTCATTATGACGACCAGACGTCAACTGTTCAGTGATGTCTCAGTGATCGCGAGGGTGAAAACTGGTAGCGATCACCGAATGGTTAGAAGCACACTGAACCTAAACGTTAAGTTGGAGAGGTCTCGTCTAATGAAGTCAACGCTCCGTCCCCCTTGTGCTCTAATCCAAAGTCCCGAAACCTTTCAGCTCGAGCTACAAAACCGTTTTCAGTGCCTAGAAGATTGCAATTCAGTGGACGATATGAAGACAAGCTCGTGGAAACTGTCCATGCGGTTGGAGCTAAGTTCTGCAAGACGCGCCGCAGAAGAACACAAAAACTCTCGGATCACACTCTTAATCTCTTGGCTGTTAGACGGGAAATGAAGCTGCAGTCTTCAGCAGATTTGACAGCGTACAGGCAACTGAACAGACAGATCTCCAAATGCATGCGGCGGGACTTACGCGACTTCAATACAGCTCGTATTGAAGAAGCGATCGAGCGGAACCAGGGCTCCAAGTTCTTTGCTAGAGATCTGTCTGCCAGAAAGAGCCAACTGTCGAAACTGAAGACCGAGTGTGGCAGCGTCGTTTTCGGATTTTGAGTGAGATTGAGAGGTTCTATGGGCAGCTGTACACATCATCGTTGGAGCCACACGCAAGTGTGAGTAACGATCCAAGAGCAAGTCTTATCTGACACTATTCCGATGATATTCCGGACGTCAGTCTGAGCGAGATTAGAATGGCTCTCCTACACCGGAGGCGTGGAGCAGAAGTGCGGTGGTATTGTTCTTCAAGAAAGGCGACAACGCTCTCTTGAAGAACTACAGACCGATTTCCCTTTTGAGCCGCGTCTACGTGCTGTTTTCGAGAGTCATTACGAGTCGTCTCGCATGCAGACTGGACGACTTCCAGCCTCCCGAACAAGCCGGTTTCCGAAAAGGCTTTAGCACCATAGACCACATACATACGCTTCGGCAAATTGTACAGAAGTCCGAGGAGTACAATTTGCCACTATGTCTGGCGTATGTGGACTATGAGAAAGCCTTTGATTCCGTCGAAATTTGGGCGGTGCTGCAGTCCCTTCAGCGGTACCAAGTTGACTGTCGGTATATCAAAGTGCTGAAGTGTTTGTACAGTAGGGCTACGATGGCTATCCGAGTACAGAACCATAGTACGAAACCTATCCAACTGCAGAGAGGTGTAAGACAGGGTGACGTTATATCCCCGAAACTGTTCATCGCTGCATTGGAAGACATTTTCAAGCTACTGGACTGTAAAAGGATACGGTATTAACATCAATGGCGAGTACATCACTCACCTTCGATTTGCCGACGATATAGTCCTTATGGCAGAATCGTTGGAGGACCTAAGCACTATGCTCAATGACCTTAATAGTGCTTCCCAACGGATAGGTCTTAAGATAAACATGGACAAAACGAAGATCATGTATAACGTCCATGTCACACCTATGCCGGTAATTGTTGGGAGCACTAAGCTAAAAGTTGTTGACGAGTTACCTGGGACAAATAGTCCATCTAGGTAAGTCCAACTTCGACCGAGAGGTCAATTGACGGATTCAACTCGGCTGGGCAGCGTTCGGGAGATTACGACCCATCTTCTCGTCAGGCATACCTCAAAACTAAATTGTACAACCAGTGCTTGTTGCCAGTGATGACCTATGGAACTGAGACGTGGTCCTTCACTGCTGGCCGTATGAGGAAGCTCAAGGTCGCTCAGCGAGCTATGGAGAAGGCTATACTCGGGGTTTCTCTGCGTGATAAACTTAGAATTGAGGATATCCGCAGTAGAACCCGAGTGACCGACATAGCCCAACGGATTAGTAAGCTGAAGTGGCAATGGGCCGGCCATATAGCTCGAAAAACCGACAACCGATGGGGAAAAAATGTTTTCGAGTGGCGGCCTCGTACCGGCGGACGAAGTGTAGGGCGTCCCCCCACTAGATGGAGTGACGACCTGGTAAGACATGCAGAAAGTCGATGGATGCAGGTGGCTCAGGACCGTGCTTTGTGGCATTCCTTGGGGGAGGCCTATGTTCAGCAGTGGACTTGTGATGGGCTGTAATGATGATAATGATGAATGATGAAGCTGATATTTTATTTTTGTTTCAGTTTAAATTGGGCTTGAATTTGTTCAAATTGTAAATTTTTTTAAATTCATTACATAAATACTAATATTTTTTAGTGGAGCACAGTGACTATCTCATTGCCACAATCCACCTTCCGGCTGGTGACATCTGGTGTGGTACAGGAGCTCAAAGGGCAAAACAGGAGGATTCCAGCACTTGCCATCGCTTCTGCGGTGGGGCAACGTGCCAATGAACTGATGCCATGCTCTCGAGATGAGGAGTCGAGAGCGCTCATGTACTCAGAAGCTGAGAGGAAGGAAACATTTAAGCGATGGCCACATATGGATTACAAGTGAGCATACTTTAAAATTTTCGGGTATTTAACTTAAGGCGCCTAGCCTTAAACGACACCTATGGTAGCTTCCGATAGATGGTGGTATACCATCTCGTTTACACCAGATGTTTACGTAAAGACCCAGATCGACGACAGGCAGCAGCGTTAAAGGTGCAAGATGTCTGGTACTGCGATCGTCAATCCCCTTGCCAAGCGTGAGGATCAAGGCAAATCCCCACTACAATAATAATGGGAGAGGCCCTTGTCCGGCAGCGGACTTTTACGGACTGATGAGAAGATACTTTTAATAACATATATTATGTTATAAGTAGTATCTTTGTACGAACTCACTGTATGATTGTTTCTGTCTTGTTGTGTGAAAATGAATTAATTAAAATAAAATAAAACAATTTAAATGTAGTTTGATTTTTTTTAAGACAGCTATTTAAGACTGACATTGTGTGGGATATAACATTACACAAAAGGTTTTGTAAAAACATTTACTTAATTGAATAATTTGATTCGATTTTGATGGTTGTCCCCATAAATTTCTCCTATTTGTCACTGTATAGCTTGAAATTATATAATAATTTTTAGGCGCCATTCAAATTTGTAATTGCAATTTTATGTGTATATTTATTATGCATTTGCATGTTGAGATTGTGAATACTAGGAAATCACATATTGAGAAACATAATATGAATTAACATTTAGACAAGAACTTTCAAATTTTAATTTCATTTTGCCAAAGAACACCACCAGTCTACATGATTTTAAGTGGATGCTTTAGCCGAACCTTACATTTATCCATGAAACAGAAACAGAACAGAAACAGAAACTTTTTTATTCAATATAGATTATAAATAATACTTATTGAAAGTCACTCTTTTGTCTAATTACCACTGGTTCGAAAAAAAAACCTCTGTCCTGGGAAGAACCAGCAAGAAACCCAGCGGGACTTTTTTTTAAATAACAGCTTACAATCATGTATATTACACAATTAACCACACAAAACAAATTAGAAACAGCCTGGCAGCGAACACCTCATTCCCAAGGGTTATTATCATCCATAAATTCCTTAACATTATAATAACCCTTTTTATACAAACTATGTTTAATAAAGTTTTTGAATTTTGAGCAGGTCGAATTTTGTATATTTTCTGGGATTTTGTTGTAAAAGCGTATACATCGCCCCAAGAATGAATTACTGACTCGGTGGAGTCGAGTAACTGGTACTACTAGCTTGTGTTAATCACATGATTTAGAATCATCTTCATGGACCAACTGAAAACTGTGTGAGCTGCTTCCCCCACCCTTAATACAGCTACAGCTAGGCTCTATATTCGTTTTCTACCATGTTATGCAGTATTAGTAATTAAATTTTTAGTGATATTGTAAAAATGTTATGTTAATAAACTTTGACATTACAGGATTTATTTGTAAGAATTTAAAATAAAAATTATTAATACAGTAGAACCTCGATAAGATCAAGACCAAGGGAAACGTTAAATAATTTGAGTTATTGAGGTTTTTACTTACTAAGGGTTGGTTTATGTTTGTACTTACAGAGGTTCGTTTATGAGCTTTGTTTAGGAATTATATACATAGATAGACAGGCTAAGTTAAATGCAAATGAAACATTTAAATGTTAATACATATGTACATACGTACTTTATTTTAGGTTGAAAGATACATTTATTCAAGTTTATTTTATTCTACATTAAAAGTCGGTAATTTTTTTTGTTTCAAACTAACGCTCCCGGAACGAAGGCTAAAAGCTAATGATACAAATAAGTTACTGTACTTAGACCTTAGCCTATTGTTTACATTTGAAGCCATTTGGTAAACACGTGAAAGCAATAACAATGGTCTACAGGGAACGTTTATTGTTTGCACATTCATTTAAAATGACTCATTGATAGATGATTGAAGTTACAAAGGTTGTCTTCCTTACAACTTTGAGTTACTGAGGTGCGATGCCCAAATTATTCGTTTAAGTTATAGAGGGTTTGTATATTAAGTAAAAGAGATTTTGGACTCCGAGTGGAAGGGAACACAAAATTTTATGAATTTATAGAGGTTATTACGTTGTCGAGGTTTAAGTTATCAAGGTTCTACTGTAATATAAAAAATTAAAAAAGTAAAGTCTTCCCACTGTTTTTGGCACATGTACATGCTTTTCATTTCTGATAGGGTTATAGAGAGATTAGTCGCCGCGCTACGCTAGTGCATGTTGGTGGACTTAAAACTCAAAACATTTTATTCCACAGAGGAAACCTGCACTACCTTACGATGTTTTCCTTTACCAGCGACCAAAGAATATAAAATAATTTATATTATTTAGACCTTAGCAACATTTTACTCGATTTTACTAAATAATTTTATTGTTATTGTTGTAATATAGTATTTCCTTATTAATTCATATAAGTACCCATGCATATACAATAAAGGTATCTGAAGGATATACATTGTAAAAAATTGTTATTTTAAGGAATAAAATATATTGCAGGGGCATTTGATATCTGCTAATATGTACAGAAACTGTGTGGAATTTAATTCATTTCCCGCCTCACAAATGGAGAGGGAACCATGCATATAGATGGATGTTTTATAGATGTTACTTAACCACAGGGAAGACTGACAATCACTATCCACCAATATTTAGTATTCTTCTTCTGTATATTGCTTTGAGAGACAACCTCAAAACAATATACAGAAGAAGAACAATGTTTTAAACTAATATCTTTTATTAAAAAAAAATCAGTTTAATAGCGGTTTTCTAATATCATCCTATTCCATCTAGTTTTGAAACAGTATCTGCTAATCAGTATGAGTTTTTTTCAGGCACCCTATTTATTGCGCGTATTGTTAGTATTCATCCATGCATTTCTTAATGCCTGTTCACTCTATTCATAAACAATTTTTTACTTATCCTTAAAAACATTAGCTCCACCGCGAAAGTTTCTTGTGTGTTATACAGGCGCTTTTCAATTAAAAATTGTACATGGGCACACCCAGACCGTGAACAATATTTGTAGGTCATATTAGTATTTGTCCAGTGCAATTCCAGTACTACAAATATTAGAATAGTAAGAACTAAAAAAGACGCAATATTCGCAGATGGGCGCTGCCAGCACGCATGGCGCAGGCGGGCTTCTACCACCAACCGTCGCCGAGCGGTGACGACCGCGCCATGTGCTTCACGTGCATGGTGTGCCTCGTGTGCTGGGAGAAGTCCGACGAGCCGTGGGTCGAGCACGAGCGCCATTCGCCCAGCTGTCCCTTCGTGCGCGGCGAGTACACACACAACGTACCCATTTCTGTGAGTGCACATTGAATGAAAGAAACATATCTATTTGAAGCTACATTACAAATAATTGCACCACATGAATATTTATATTATATCAACGTTAATGCAGCCACAAATAGGCATCCGACTCAGCATTGTGCCATGGTGTAATAACCACTGTGCTGATGATATTGCTTTACTGAATCCTAACCAGGCTTATTTGCACACACGCTTTGCTTATTGATAAATGAGGCTTTGCATACCGACTGTAGACAAAATTTGGTTCAATAACACTGCATCAAATTTCACAAACTCATCAACCTACCTGCACAGCGTTTTAAGCATGGGAAAATCCCCCAGGTGATATGTGCCAGTTGACGTATTCTCATGATCTTATTTATACTTATTTGTAGCGGTAAGTATGTGGTTTTTGTTTTTTATTATTTTACGTCATAACAGAATGGCAGATCGTGACTTATTGCACACATATAATGTGGATGGAGGGCCAAAGCACAGTTTAAAGACCTTACAGTTGTGAAAGGCCTTTGATGTCAGGCGATGCCGCCGCCCGCGTAGGTGTTTACGCGGCCAGCGTGTATGTTAGGGGTTGTCACGAAAATGAAAATAAAATAATTTTAGATATTATAATACTCATTATCGTTTATTAACATTATGTACATACTTATAAGTTAAAACATTTATTGAACAAGATAATTTTTTGTTACTACAAGAAAAAACACATTTACAAGTATTGCACTGCCAAATAGTTTCGTGACACTTTCTTTTTATAGATGTTTTCAGTTTTAGATTGCTAAATTTAATTATGTAGTGTATTCGCATACGGATAAACAATTTTATCAAAAAAAAAATGAGGGAAACATAAGCCGTCATTAGAATTCAATTTTAGTTAGTGACTCATATAACTACATTCACCATTAAAGATATTATATTTTTCAAAAACGGCACTTAAAATTAGTTAAATAAGTACTATAAAACACGCTCGCGCAAACCGCATTTATTGTATAGCAGACTCGGTGTAATGCGCTAGCACAAGGTCGGCCCGCCCCCTGCCCCGCAGTGCCCCCACCGTTGCTCTGCACAAGTACATTCGTTTCCCAACTGTAAGGTCTATAAACTGTGGCCAAAGAGATGATGGCTAATTCTTCCTAGGATAGGAGACCCATATCCAATGAACTTCTTATAGAATGATGAGGAATTCTGATGTTTTGTTCATACATTTATCATTTATTTATTTAAAACTTCATATACACATAGTATATAGGCAGACTTAATGCCTAAGGCATTCTCTACCAGTCTACCTTGGGGGTGGTGCAGAGATAGAATGAAGTTGGTGTAGTAACAAGTTAATAAGAAAATACCAAAGTATCTGTATTGTTAAAAAAATATGTGTTGTTTTTTTACTACCTACATAATATGTCTGTATTATATATGCAGCAAACCAATTCTGGCCACGGGCCCCTCGTAATATAAGGCCACTAAGCAGTAGTAGATCTTTGAGTGCTAACTTAGCTTGTTGCTCCAACTAGCTGGAATCCCTGATTACATTTGCCCAACCGCGGTCTTTAAGCTTCTCACCAGAGAAACCCAGAAGTAGAATTTGTAACCTTTATCCATCTGATAGTAAATTGCCATAACAAAAGTGGGATGCCTTACAACATGCAATCGAACTGGTTATCCATACTCCCCAAATTGAAAGACAAATGTGGGATGCACTGCTTTACTACAAAGTTATTGATATTATTTAAAATTTTCTTTGCATTAGGTAACAAATGCCACCGCGTGCGCCGTGCCCAGTCCGAACATAACGGTAGTATCTAAGGGCAATACAGGCGACCTGATCGCCACCGGCACCGCTGAGGGCAAAGTCAACGTATGGCGATTTGACTGCGGACTCAAGCTCGTTAAGTTCATTCACCTGTCCGCCTACGATTCCATATTTAGCGGGATACTTGCTACTGACTCTAACAGGGTCTGGTCGGCAAGCTTAGAGAAAGACACTTGTAAGTAGTGATGAAATATTCTGATAAGTGTTTTGTAAACTTTTAGACACTAGATGGTTATTAGTTATTACAATTTATGTGCATTATTTAAATTTGCTTGAATTTTTATTAACTTGGTGAAGAAAATTTAAATAAAAAAGAATTAATTTAGATCTATCAAGTCATTCAAATTAAAGAAAGTATTATGTGTATCTTCTGATAAAATATATTGTATCATATACTAAAATATATTATAACTTAATAGATAATTCTTGTGATGGAGAGGCGCCACATGATAAACATCTGAGTTTAGAGTTAAATTGATTTTTTTTACAGCCACCTACGGCATCGAACTCACAGCAATGGCGTTCGTTGGCATGACTTCAAAACAGGAAAGTTACCCACAAACACAAAACAGCGAAAACAACGAGAAAGAAACGAGTAACTGCAAAACGAAACCCTCTCTCGTATGCGGCGTCATCGTCACAAGGACTAATTCAGCTCAGTCTGATCAACCTATCAAAGAGGACACAAGTAAAGCACTATTCGATTCAGGTGCAACAGACAAGTCTAAGGAAAGTATCAAAGCCATGAACGATCAAAACGAAGCAAAGAACAATCAGGCTTCCTTGGATAAAATGCTGTTTTTATTAACCTACGACATATACAGCTCTCTCGCTGGTTCTATAACTACAGTAGTTCACACATCTAACAGCAGCGGCAATTCAAAACCCGGCGGCAGCAAGAAAGTGTGTCCTGTGGCTAGAACGGACGATGCGAATATTTACGACGAAATTTACTTTCAGTACTCTGATGAGGATACTGAGCTTCCACAATGCACAAACAGTTTGATAGATGAGCAAATTAGTAATGTCATTAACTTAAGTGCGTCATCAAGTAAAGAAGATTCTAAGTTTTGGGAACCGAAAAACATTATGTTCACAAAACATTTCAAAGTACTCCCCCCATCACCCCCCACTGCCCTGTTACCTGAGTTACCGGAATCCGGAGAAACAACAATGCTTGACTTCGTTGGAAACATTCCACAGCTCAAGAGTTGGAAGAGCGGCAATTTGGAGTCCGTCGGCACAAAACTCGTTGATCAGACCGATGCGGCGCAAGTCGACCCCACTATAACACCAACCATCACTCATTATTTCAACATGAATGGGCCTTTAGAAATATCCGATTTGAAATGGTATGAAGATGGAGATGGAACAGAAAAAGTTAAAGTAGCTCCATTCACTGCAAGTAAAGTTGGAACTCAAACAGCAGTAAGTAACAGCAACAACGAAGGATTTAATAGTGATCCACCACAAGAGGAAGTGGTGTCCCAGGGTGTAGCTGTTCAGTGCCTAAGTCTTCCAACCACATTAAAACTCAAAGATGATTCTAGAGTAACACACTTATTACCAACAGAAGATAAGGAACATTTGTTAGTAGTAATATCGTGTATTGATCCTAGCAAAGTCAAAATCGAAGAAGAAACAGATGGAGATGGAGATACAAAGATGGATGTTGACGAAATCTCCGAAACCGATAAGACTGAGAAACCTGACACAAAAGCTTATTTCATATTATACAAAATCAATAGCAAAACTTCTGTTTACACTTTGGAAGATAATCCTGTTTCTGTGAAGGAATTGCCTTATAATGAGAGTCCTGTAGATTTATGCCTACTACCGGCTGACAAGCACGACCGTTATTCGTTCGCGGCTGTTGGGGTAGATGGAAGCTTAAGGCTCTATACATTGCCCGATTTTAAAATACTCTCAGAGAAGCAAGTACCGAAAGGTCAGTTCACATCCGTTGTGTACTGCGCGTCTGTCGAACGACTCAGTGTGTCTACAAAACACGGAATGATTTATTTCTATGCACTGAATGATGGCGACAAAGATTCAACTGAAGACGTCAACGAAGACAAGTTTTCTAATTTATATTATGACATGCTATGGTATGAAACGTCAGGCCCAACCACCGCACCTGTTATCATTGCTAATAAGACTGATTTGAACCTAGCTGATTTAGAAACTTTAATTTCATTAACTGGCTTATACGGCATGAACACGACTGTGCCTTACAGCACTGTAGTCCCAGGTTTTTGGTGCGAATTGTCACCGGCTCAAAGGTCCAGATCTGACCAACAGAACAACAGATCATGGAGACTTCAAAATACGTCATCAACATGGGATGAGCATGTTTTAGAGTTAACGATGCCATATAGTGTTTCACTTGCACATATAGAATTTGGCTTTACATTGCATTCAGCAAGCACAGTGAACTTGCCCGTGATTCAGGTCACACTTTTAAAACAAAATTTACACGGGATTGGATACAAGAAGGATGCGTCATTCTGTCAGCGATCGGACTCTCCGATACAGTTCCCAGTTATTGACGCCGATTTGCCTAATATTGAAAATCCTGTTAATAGTGAGGAATACCTACAGGCGCACAATGCAGAAATACTTGCCGGTCCACTCTTGCTTTCTTCAGGACTTGACCTCACTCAGCAATCTGGCACTTTGATTTTGACGAGCCCACGCTTATTTCGAGCAAGGGGCAGAACATTCCTTATCCACATAAAAACATTGTTTGATCCAGCTAAAGACATGACAAAAGTATCGAATAGAACCGCCGAAAGTTCTAAGAAGTCCGGTTTTATTGGTTGCGATTGGTTGCATCAAATATCGATTACAGTGCGGTCAAGTCCCCATACCGAAGTACCAATGGAGCGACAGCAACGTATAGCAATGCTTGAGTCTAATAGTTTCTTGAACACTCTTTGTGAAATTGCCACCAGAAAAGGAGGAAATGAAGAAAGGAAGTTAGCATTGGACTTGCTTAACTGGGTACTGTCAATACGGCTTCAGAGAATGCGTTTAGCAAAGGCTGATAAGAGTAAAGATAAAGATGTGGAAAGCCCAGTGGAAATGCAGCAGTTGGAATGTGTAGCTGTTATAGAGAAACACATTGATGCTCTTGTGAAGAACTGCATCTTGTGTGCGAATAGGAGCATTGCAAAGAAGTGCATCAAAATTATTCTTATCACTAGCGAGTAAGTTTTTTAATTATATTCTCCATCTTTATTAGTTCATAACAGCCCACTTAACTAACTTAACTGAACATGGATCTTTCCCATAGTAGGTAGGATGTACTATAAGCATGGTGCACAACAAAGCACTAAGCGTTGAATGTGAATTGGCAATCACTGTATCACACATCTCGCACCTTTGTCGCTGTTGCTCGTCACCATTCTGGATTTATTACGTCTGGTTTGGCCAGAACCGATTATTATAATTCCTATTTGGACATGTTCATTTACTAGTACATAAACACTAATAATCAATACGCTTAAAATTGTACTAACTATGAAAATAGCAGACGGGCTAAACATGCACTGCCTGCAATTAACGGGCACATCTCCAAAGCGCTAATACAACTAAAGAAACCCACATCGGATAGAAACAAGTGCTGTTACAGGACATGCTTCTTTTAACAAGCTTTATCATTGGTGTTACAAACAATATCCTATGCAGGGCTTGCATGAGAGAAGAAGGAAACTGCGGCCAGCTGCTGCTGGTATCTCCGGAGGTCATCACTTTTAGGTCTAACTATCTGAGCTTGTTTAGATCGCTGCCCGAAGTCGTCAGTAACATTAAGGGTTCATTACCAAACTTCTTTGAGAAGATGACATAGACAGGAATGATAAATTATTTCTGCTTGGTAGATGCTGTGGCCCATTGATATGCAGATGCGTTGTCACTCCTAAGGACTAATATGCAATGCCTCATTTCCAGTAAAGAGTCTCTGGTTCTCTCCACTCACCACACGATACACAGCAGTATAAAGCTACTGTTTCTAGTGGTATGGTGAGAGTGTGATTCTTCCCCAGTCGAGGCAACTTTCGTGTTTACCACATATAAAATTTTATGTGCTTTTTTTAATGTTACAATATCTTCGATACTTCATTAAAAAAAAAAATGATTAGTCCCTTTTAAAAGTCAGTTATAAATAAATGTGCCAAATTTACAGGGGCGTGAAGCAGCTCCGAAACCTTGGAAGTCAACGTTCGAGCAGAGTCTTTCAAGCAGCGTGGTGACGTGGTTGCCGTACGTTGGTGCGTGCGAGTCGGCGGGCGCGCTCAAGTGGCTGACCGCGCTGGCGCAACACGCCGTGCCGCGCCACGTCGCGCCGCGCCTCATCTCCACCTGCTTCGCGCTTCTCGAGAACACCGCGCGATGCTTGCACGAACGGACCAACGTATACCACCAGTTGCTGCAGGCCAGGTCACATGGAACTACAATTCACATCACACTTTAAACTATTTCTTCATGAACCTTTTGAATACACTGTCGGATATAGGCCTCATCAAGAATAGAATACATTTCTTGAAAATTTTGCTGTAACAACTGTACAGCATTATCAAAGCCGATACCTTCTCAGTGGTAATGCTACTCTCATCACCAGACAATTTGTTTTCGGCAAGTAAATTTTTGCCATTATCGCCAGAGAATCGTGTGTTAGTATAGTGCACCGTTTGCAGCTGAGATTGGCATTTGGAAAAATTGATTCATTACACCTTACCTTACAAAAAATTTTAACTAAAAAGTTACTTTATTAAATGCTTTGATAATCATGGGTAATATACTAAAACACACTATAATAAGCTCATTCAAGCCAAACAACAAATAATGACAAATATAGATGTGAGATACAAAGAAAAAAAATGGTCTTGCTATTTGTGGCTTATAATTGTAGAACTCTACTCCACTTCCCTGGATGTTCTTGATTATTTTATTTTGATTATTATATTAATTATTAACTACTAAAATAATAAAAATATTACAGGTTCGGCTTATACGGCCTTCCACTAGAACGTACGATCTTTACGACGGAGGCACCGGAGCTGGGTCGCGGCTCATCTACGAACGCTACATACACAAGCGTTGTTAACGATGATACCAACAACACTCCAACCATAAAGCCCGATTACCAGCTCAAAGACCTGCTGAATTTACCACTTGATATGGGTAAGCAGTGACGAACTTTTTTAAGTTTGGTTTTCTTATATTTTTGTCGTATAGTAGTGTAAGTACATTATAAAACAAACTATAATATATAAAGGTGACTAAAAATTTCTTGATTTTACAAAATTAATATATTTAAATATCAAAATACAAAAAACATCATGATTATTGCTGCAGTTTGCGCTACTGGAAAAACTACTTGTTTTTGTAGAAAAGCTAAAAAAATAACCAAATAAACATCCTTGAAACTGTAGTTCTTGCTTGAGTCTTGAGCACTTTGGTAACGGTGGTGACAATTTCCCTGATGTCGTCAGCTCAGTACCTAGTTTTCTGTACCTACGCTGTAAAACCATTTTATCCCTTCATTACCAAGAAAAAAGTCCTTGATTCATTTAACAGAACCTTACATCTATTATATCTAATATCATCATCTAATATATTAATCATCATCTAATAACATATCATTTATTAATATGTGAAGGCAACACTTTGTACTCCTGTTGCGCGCACGGAGGAGTGTGAGATTTGGCATAGTTATAGTTTATGTGGAGAAGGAGTACAGAAAGCAAAAATTTAAATAATATAATGTGTTACAAATAAAATAAAACATTAATTGTTTGCATTCATACTACCAGTGTCAAACAGATTACAGTCTGTAGTCAAACTGTCGCACAGAGTAGAGATTGTCGCCAAAGAATTTTAAAATGTTGCCGAATGAGCTGTGAGTGTGATTTGAAATGTTACCTTTTCAATAGTCTGTGAAGTGTATGTCAAGGCAAATATGCATTTACTTTATGTATTAGATATCTGTGTCTTATAATATTAATGTACAATTGAAAGTGAAATACAACTTGCATAATATACAAAGTTATAATTATAATTAAATACGGTCGAATTTCGACTTATGACACAGAACACAATCGTATGAACAATGACAGTCGTATGAACAATAAGTTTTGAATTACTAGACTTGTAATTCAGAACAATAAGTGTGTCATAGGCGTCCGCATGGGTGGCTGGGCGGATACATGGCACAGTAAATATGTCACGCAGTTGTATTTTCATTTACGAGTAATATGCCACACAGTTGTATTTTCAGTTACTGTTTTTAGGTAATTACGAAAAAAATTTCCATACTTATATCAAAAACTTCAAATCATGTTGAAAAGAGTGCAAATAAATAATAGTAGCGTTTTCTTAGTCACATTAAACAAAATCGCTGTTAGATTGTCGAAAACAACGTTCGCGGTTCACAAAACAAATAACTAGTCTTCTCGCCCGCTCGCAGTCGACTAAAGAAGTTGCAGAGCATTGAGCGTAACTTAGTGCGAAATGTATTAGTACCGTAGTACCCGTCTAGTACACATAGAAGTGTTTGATAGTTATTATGAATACCGTTAGCATATTAAACAGTGGTAGAGCCACGCGGCAGCTTCTTCTGTTGCACGGATGGGCCACGACGTCATACCGGACGGATAGAGCAGGTCTCAGTCGACGCTCCTCTTCACGCTATAGCAGGAGTGCTACCGGGCCTGGGTTGACGCATCAATGTTCAGGGATGTAAACACACTACCGCTATATTAAAAAGAAATATAATTCCGCATCCAGGTCCTGCAAAGAGTAATTGCCAATGCAAAGTCAGAGCACATCGGCAGAATTGGCGAGAAACTAGTTCGCCTTCCTTCGGGAACCCGTGTATTCAGGAGAGACCTGAATGCACGGGTCCAAGGGAACTTCTGACAGCCATCTCTCCCATCTCTTGCACAGGGAAGACGACTCACAGGCCCATACCGCAAAGGAGAAAGCCGATCTCTCTCTTTGCGTCCAACTCGACTCCCGATGACGGGGGAATACACCGCCTACAATCCCGCGGTGTGAGTACTCGCTCCATGACGGATTTGCGGTTTACACAGCGCTCGGTTCGCAAAGCACTCCTCCTAAATAGGTGACCGCTTAGACCCATCCAACTATAGGCATGGCATATCGCAATTACCTCCTTGTTCTCCAAAATAATGGAGTCCATTATAAACTGTCAGCTCATGAGGTAACCTTGAAGATCACCAGCTGATTAGTTACCGCTAATACGGTTTTCGTCGGGTTCGATCAGCTGGTGATTTTCTGGCCTACCTGACTCATAGATGGGCAGAGGCAGTTGAGAGTCGATACGACTTAAGGACCTTCAAGAAAGGAGCTTATCCCTTTCTAAAAGGCCGGCAACGCACCTGCAATTTGCCTGGTGTTGCAGTTTTACATGGGCGGCGGTGGTGTAATCACTTACCATCAAGTGAGTCGCATGTTTGTTTGCCCCCTCGTCTATAAAAAAAAACAATTAAAACCCACTGCTAAATTTAGGCCTTCCCCATAGATTGCCTCATAAGAGGCAATCTATGGGGAAGGCCTATGGGTTATTAGCCATAGTTGCCACACTTTTTTTTTTTTTTTTTTATAGGATAGGGTGACAAACGAGCACACAGTCCACGTGATGGTAAGTGGTTGCCGTGACCCATAGACATCTACATCTATCCTCAATAAATAATCAAAATGCAGATGCGTTGTCACCCGTGAGGACTAAGATCGAATTCCTCTTTTCCAGTAAAAAGGGTCTCCGGTTCTCTACACTTACCATACGAAACACAGCAGCATTAAGCTGCTATTTTACGCTGGTATTCTGCGAGAGCGTGGTCCTCCCCGGTCGAGCCGACCCATTCGTGCTACAACTATACTACTAATATAGCTGCAGCATGGCTCTACCACGTATGAAAATACAACACTTGGCAAGCGGGTTGGCAACCGCAGTTGTTTTATTTTAAATCGTCATTAGGAAGATGGTGCTGTTAGTAGTTATTTGTTAGTTAGTGAGTATGAATGTTTGATCAGAGAGCAAGGGCGGCGGTGCGTGGAGCGGCGCGTGGTGGGCGGCGGGCGGCGCGGGCGGCGCGGCGTGCGCGGCGGCGGGCGCGGCGCTGCCGCTGCACGTGGGCTGCTACGTGGCGTCCGACGGCACCAAGCTCGAGTCGGCCGCCGCGCGCCTCCAGCCCGCCGTCGTCAGCGCGCTGCCCGCCGACACGCACCAGGTACCAAGCACCAAGCACCAAGCACTCACCACCACCTGCATCACCAGCCTTTTATTGTCTCAACTTAGTCGCAGGTGTCCACGTGTTGCAGTAGCCACTTTCAGTTTTATAAAAAATTATATTAACTAACCGAAAAAATAATTCGTACTACCTTCATAATGTGTATTCTGAATAAAATTATAACAAATACTTTTTCATCAAACATTTCAACTAAAAATATTATAATAATGGGTCTTTACCTATGAAATTGCCGTTCTGCAGTACTGGCCATTTCAAATCAAAATAATTTTTGTTTGGCTAAGAATTCTAATTCAAATTAATTTTATTTAAAAAAAACATGGAATTCTTTTTTCAAAATTAATCATTTGTTTATTGATTAGCGTTATGTTTTCATCGCATTTGAATATTTTTCGTCATCATGGATACGTTAAAAATTCGAGTAATTATGTAATATGAGTACCGTCGTGGCAGCAACGCGGCACAAGCGGCACGCAACATCAACGACGTTTACGGAGCGAATACTACAAACGAATGTACCACCTGTTATTGGTTTGCCCGCTTCCGTTCTGGAAATTTCGACCTGAAAAATGAACCCCGTTGTCGTCCGAAAACTTTCGTTGGTCGATAGAAAAAAAATTACGTTAACTTATTACATAAAAAACGGTAATTTCAAAGGTAAAGACGTAATATTCTACACAGAAACTTACCTAGGCAAAAATGACAATTTTTTATTTAAGTAACAGGTTCCATTATTTATCTAATGACACTCCGGCAATACTTTGTTACAGCTTTGGACAGCAGTTGAAGAGGGTCAAACCAAGCAACCATCTGAAGCCCCTGACTCTTTTGACGATATTGAGATTTCAATGATGGAGTGTGATTCACAAGAAAAATCCGAATTCACAGAGGACAAGTTCTTTAAGGTAAATCTTTATTTTAGTCTATTTTTGGAGTGTTCATTTTTGGTGCACTTTACATCTGTGTCAGTCTTCAAGGTGAAGCATTTTTCTTACAAATTAGAATTACCTTAAAGAAAACTGAGTACTTATATTTTTTCTTCAATGTCTAGGATCAAGATCAGTGTGGCATTCCTTGGGCGTCGCTAGTTACCAAACCTCCTCAGCACACACTGGTAGTGGAGCGGATGCACTCAGGAGCAAGACGATATATTGTTTTGGACTTTGGACACACCATTCGTCTTACTGATATTGTAAGTGCGTTTATAGGATAATTTATATGTTGTCATTTGTTATAATAATAATATAATAACAAAATAAATGTCATCTTTACTATTTGTTTGTCAAATTCTTGATGTATGGGAGTCATATTTATGCCCAAATACTCAAACGTTACTCAATTTTAAGATGTCGTTAAGTCTCGTGGTGTCACAGTCACTTTAATTTAAATAAAATAGAGAGGCTAAATCATTTGATTTTTGTTTTATCATGAATTTATTGAAATAGACAATGCTGATAAAAAATCGAATTGTTGATAGTCTGTTTCACAATAGAAGTCCCACGGAAAATATGCAAACTAAAATTAAATGTAAAGTTTGGAATTTTTCAGCAAATGTCAAATTTCGCGAAAATTGTGGCACTGCGGCTAAGGGACTTTCGTGGAAAAGGCTTCCGGATTAAAATAATAATAATCGCGACACTAAATAATTGACCAGTATAGAAATAAGATACAGGTTAAAAATAATTTTATTTCATAGATAATCCCGTCGTGCTCGGATTTGGTAACACTATGCATTGACATCTGGGTAGTGGGCGAGGAGACTGACTGTGTCAAACTGGCCTTCGCTACCGACATCGCTTCTAAGCATCTTGTCCTCACCGACATACAGCCGCCGCCGCTCTGCCGATACATGAAGGTTGGATATTTATAATCTTTGTGGTTATAGTGGATAAATAAAAACAATTTATTTTAATTGGGGTTAACGAAATTCACAGGTATTGTCGACAAAATATTAAATATATGTAGATACTGAATAGTAATGTAAATCATTAATTATCATTTATAGGCAAATGCATACACAAGTTATTGAGTCTTATTTAAATTTTAAAGACTTAAAATGGCATAATAATTTTTCATATAATATTATTATGTTAGTGTAAAATATGAAATTTACCGTTTTGTTATAGATTACTACAATTGGTCGTTATGGCATGTCAGCAATGAAGTGTAAGATCCCACTAGGCTGGTTTTATGGTGAAATTGCTGAAATTGCTAATGTGCAGGCGTCTATCATTGCACTAAATGAATTGCAACAAGACCTTAGCTGCAGATTAAGGTATGTCATTCTTTGGTCTCACTTCTGATTTATATATAATGTGGGTAGGTACAAATTTATTTTTAAAGAATGCACAAATCCAGCGACTTTAATAAAATGGTCCTTGTTACAATATATATTAGTGATGTTTTGAAAAATTGACATAAAAGGATGATTTTAAGCAATTTTTTTATTCATAACAGGTTAGCAACAGGAAAGCTTATGGACCTCTTGAATCCATATCTGGACCTGTACAATGGAAATGCAGCTCACATGATGGCCTATTTCAACTTAGCTAATGAGGCCGACCCTAAAGTGATTACTGCATACCAGGAGTGCATAGATCTGCAGCAGCAGTTGTACAACTGCAATAATATATTGAAGAAGCTTCAAAATGACTCAGACTGCAATGATCGAGCAGTTGAGGCTATAACCAAGGGTCTCGTGACATCAGAATCCCTGCTTGAGAGAGCCTCGACTGATAAGCTGCGAGTTATTGGAGAGAATATAGTTAACATGCTTCTGTACTTCCTGTTTCAAATTGATGATGTGGTGAGTTGTTAATAGTTATAAATTGCAGTTTTAAGGCCTTCTTTCATTTCTGAGCAGGTATTGAAATAGACAATCTGTTTGCTGCTCCAGTGAGAACTTACTGGTTTCACAGGATGGGGGGGATGATTTCCCAGCCATTATTACTGCAAGTGAATGACACGTGAATATCCAACAGATGATCACATGAAAGAATGTTCACCGTACCTAGCCCACGCACTTGTACTTCACCGGAGAGACCAATTAAATCTACTAGTGCGGAAGTCATAATGTGTAACAACGATTCGAACTGCCATCTGTAGCAAATTCAAATTATTCATCATCATCATTGCAGCTTATCATAATTCCACTGCTGAAAGTGAAGGCCACAGAATGCCACAAACACGGTCCTGAGCCACCTGCATCCATTGCATTCCTTTGCATATTTTACCAGACGTCACTCCCTCACCGCCTTTCATTTTGTTTGTCGTATGATGTAAGTTATAGTTATATAATAACGACAGTGTTAACTAGTGAATCATGTACGCAGCAAATACCGGAGGTGTCGCGCGAGTGGTGCGTGGCGGTGTCGCAGCTGGTGTGGTCGTGGGGCGCGCGCGGCGCGGCGGCGCTGGGCGCGCTGCTGGCGCGCGTGTGCGGCGCCGCGCGCTGGTGGGGCGACTGCCTCGCCGACGCGCTCGCCGCCGCCTTCTCCGCGCACGACGCGCTGCCGCTCGCCATCGATAGGTACACGCTCACTCGCACACTCACTCACACGTGTGCGGCGCCGCGCGCTGGTGGGGCGACTGCCTCGCCGACGCGCTCGCCGCCGCCTTCTCCGCGCACGACGCGCTGCCGCTCGCCATCGATAGGTACACGCCCTCGCACACCACCACGTGCGGCGCCGCGCGCTGGTGGGGCGACTGCCTCGCCGACGCGCTCGCCGCCGCCTTCTCCGCGCGACGCGCTGCCGCTCGCCATCGATAGGTACACGCCCTCGCACACTCACCACACGTGCGGCGCCGCGCGCTGGTGGGCGACCGCTCGCCGACGCGCTCGCCGCCGCCTCTCCGCGCACGACGCGCCGCTCGCCATCGATAGGTACACGCCCTCGCACACTCACCACACGTGCGGCGCCGCGCGCTGGGGCGACTGCCTCGCCGACGCGCTCGCCGCCGCCTGCGCACGACGCGCCGCCGCTCGCCATCGATAGGTACACGCCCTCGCACACCACCACACGTGCGGCGCCGCGCGCTGGTGGGGCGACTGCCTCGCCGACGCGCTCGCCGCCGCCTTCCGCGCACGACGCGCTGCCGCTCGCCATCGATAGGTACACGCTCCTCGCACACCACTCACACGTGCGGCGCGCGCGCTGGTGGCGACTGCCTCGCCGACGCGCTCGCCGCCGCCTCTCCGCGCACGACGCCGCCGCTCGCCATCGATAGGTACACGCTCACTCGCACACTCACTCACACGTGTGCGGCGCCGCGCGCTGGTGGGGCGACTGCCTCGCCGACGCGCTCGCCGCCGCCTTCTCCGCGCACGACGCGCTGCCGCTCGCCATCGATAGGTACGCTCCTCGCACACCACCACGTGCGGCGCCGCGCGCTGGTGGGCGACCGCTCGCCGACGCGCTCGCCGCCTTCTCCGCGCACGACGCGCCGCCGCTCGCCATCGATAGGTACACGCCCTCGCACACTCACTCGCACACTCACTCACACGTGTGCGGCGCCGCGCGCTGGTGGGGCGACTGCCTCGCCGACGCGCTCGCCGCCGCCTTCTCCGCGCACGACGCGCTGCCGCTCGCCATCGATAGGTACACGCTCACTCGCACACTCACTCACACGTGTGCGGCGCCGCGCGCTGGTGGGGCGACTGCCTCGCCGACGCGCTCGCCGCCGCCTTCTCCGCGCACGACGCGCTGCCGCTCGCCATCGATAGGTACACGCTCACTCGCACGCTCACTCACACGCTCACTCACACACACCTATCGCGCTGTCACGCTAAACTTGGTTTTCTATCGTTAAAAATCTTTTGCCAGCTGTAGCCCACCAGCATTGCGATTGTGTAACTCTGGCGACAGTCACCGCTGCAATTTTCGTTCTGATCGTATATTGGTGTGAGGAATACTTTTTTTTTATTGAATAAGGATGACAAGCGAACACACACCACCTGATAATAATTGGATACTGTGATCCATAGACACCTACATCTGTCCTCAATTCAGAATGAAACGTGCCGTCACCCCTGAGGACTAAGATAAAATGCCTCGTTACCGTTAAAAAGTGTCTCTTTTTTTCTATACTCAACACACAGCAGCCATTATTCTTCTATTTCACCCTGGTATTCTGTGAGAGCGTGTTCTTACTCTGGTCTACCTAACCCATTCGTGCCGCAGTTAAATATTTAACAAAAACATATTGCTATTTTTATTGCTTCACGTCCTTCCACTCGTCTACAGATGCCTAGTGGTAGTGATGTACATGTGCCGCAAGAGCATGTACGCGCACGTGAATACTGGAGGCGTGGGCGTAGCAGGTGCGTTGGCCACGCGAGTGCTGTCGCTGCTGCAGAGCTCTGAACCTCAGCCTGCGTTGCTGGCCGCGCTACTCACGGCTCTGGCTTCTGTGCTTGACGCTGCACAGCCACCACCGCCCCCACTTCAACACCATGCCACACCAGGCGCACAGAGACATAAGAGGTATGTAGCTGTTAGGTAGTAGTTTGCTATAGTAATGTTTCTCTTTTGGAGTGAAACGTGTCTAAAATCACACCAAAACATACGGGTCAGAAAAGTGAACTGTAACAAAAAGATCTATATCGTCTTGCCTTAATAATAACAAAACTATTACGCTTAGAGATGTAAGTGCTGTTGTCTTTATTTAACTTATATAGTCAGCTCGCTGTAACGACCTTGGGCTTGTGTCGGGCCGGGCGGGTTGTCGGGGAAGAGGGACCGCGCAGATTAGCCAATACCAGCGTTCTTGTCCTTTCAATCTTGTTTTCATTTAGATCTTTAACACTAAAGTCGACACGCTGACCTAGACGTATCACATTAAACCAATCACCGTGTGCCCTGATACAGCCCCACCTGATCTTTTCGCTTCTTCAATACTATGGAAGCACATTATGTACAAAGTAAATTACAGTATCAGGACATTAGTGAGTTCGATAACTGCGATAAAATAGAAGTGTGCTAGAAACACGTCAAGAGTTTATTGTTGAGAATAATATAATGTGAGAGTGAATGTGTAACTTGCTCTCTTGCTTACGCAATTTATCATTAACTGCAATAAAACAGGGTAACGCAGTACACACTTAGCATAGCGCAATTATAATTCAATCATAACGTAATAAGTGCCGGTCGCGGTCACAATTAAACGTAGTATAATGTGATGGATGACAAAATCAAAATAAACACATCAACAGAATTTAGGGATATCTTATATTTCATCAAATATCTAAAAATCTATGAAGAATTTTCTGATATAGTAAATGGAAGAATAATAGGTTATTTTAAGGTCTTTAATAAAAAATAAAAAAATCATTTCGTAATTTTTTTTGTTTTAAATAAAAATGTTAATTTGTTTAATTGCCGTAGAAAATTAGAATGATAAAAAAACTTCATTTCTTCTTATAAAACTATTAATTTTATTTAAAATTGAAAAAATCTTATAAAAGCTAATGATTAATAATCAGTGTTGCCACCTCTTACATTAATAATTACACATCGACATCGATTGTTCATACTTAAAATTAAATTGTCAAAGTCTTGCTGCGGTATGAGGTCCCATGTTCTTTTCAAGTGTTCGTAAAGTTGTTGTTCCGTCGTCAAATTGGCGGTAAATCTCTCAAAGCTTTTCGTTGTAACATGTCCCAGGCATGCTCGATAGCATTTAAGTCGGGCGACTGTGTAGGCCAATCCAAAACTTAATATCGTGTACTCGGAGAGCGGCCGACACCAGCCGTGCCGCATGGGAAGGAGCATTAGCGTGCATGAGTAGAAATTCCTGGCCCATTTGGATTCTGTGTGGGATAATAGCAGGTTCTACTACCTCCTCGTGGATTTTTGTGCACTCATGCTGCCTTGGATCCAAACGAGCTTGTCCCGCCTTGGTATGAGGGTGCCGTAGACGGCTAACTCTGCCTGGAGTTCTCCAAACGCGTATTCTTCGTGAATCCGGATGAAACCCAAACCAGGACTCAACGGTGAACAGCACCAAAGACCATTCTTTGTCAATCCATGGTAAATGCTCCCGAGCCCACTAAAGCCGCCGACCGCGATTGCCACGTCGCAATGCTGGAACACGTAGCGGTCTTCGATCATGAAGACCAACTTCATGCAACCTCCTTCGCATGGTTTGGTTGCTTACCAGAAGTTGGTGGTCCTCTCCTGGAGCCTTTATAATACTTAATTACATTGCTGTGATATTGGGTTGTCTTCTGGCGGTCATTTGAGAAATCGATCCTGTCTCTGCGTAGTAACACGATATCTACCTTGTGCCGTTCAGCCACATCCCCAGTACTGCGATAACGTGACCACAACTTTGATATCACGTTTTGGCTGGTGTGTAGGGCTTCAGCAACGACGTTGAATAGCACCATTTTCTAACATGCCCACGGCTCGAAATATTTCATCTCGACTCGAATGACGACGTGACATGACTTAAAGATCACACGGTACGTTAAATTAAAAAAGAAAAACAATCTCCCTTTTCATTCAATAATATCAGTAGAACAATTTTAATTTTCCTTGACGTAACGAATCACTAACAATTTTGCCGCCGTATTTTGTTTTTTCTTTTGTTTTTTTTTATTTACATTTTTAAATTTTGAAAATACAATAAAAGAGGTTTCAATCTGTATATAAACTTTTTATGGAAACTAAAAAGATTTTAAACTATAAAGTCTTAAATCATTTAGGATTAAGGTATTCCTAGATTCTGTTGATGTGTTTATATTAAGTATGCAAACAATGAATTGATGTCACACTGGTCACCTTCATAAGAACAGATTCACTACAAACAAGGTATTGTTGTAAAAATTGGATAATTGACGGAATCATCAAACACATCAACTGTTGAATTTAGTGCTTAAACAAGTGGGGTTTTGAGTTCTACCCCTCACTTCTATCTATCTTTTTTACCTTCCTACCCACTATTTCTAACAGGTGATAGTTACTACTAAGAGAAAATAAAGAAAGATATGTAATGGTTATGGTGTATGTTCATATTGGAGTGGATAATAATATAACATAAGTTTAAGTAATGTCTATGTACAAATAGTAGTGGTAAGGAGTTGCTAGTAAGGGCAAGTGTCTTTGCATCTATTAATTACAGCCTATGAAACTCCACTGCCGAACATAGGCCTTTTCAATAGATAGCCTCATAAGAGGGTTTTTGCCATAGTTGCTACGCTTCGCATGTGGGTTAGCAACCATAGTTTTTTATAATTTTAAGTTATCAGGGAGATACTGCTGCCCATCTCCTGTTTAAGTTTTCCTCTATCGTCTCTTATGACACTCACTCTACATTTATCGTCGATTAAGAATCAAAATGCAGATGCTTTGTCACCCCTGAGGACTAAGATGGAATGCCTCGTTTCCAGTACAAAGGATCTCCGGTTCTCTACACTCACTATACAAAATATTAAGCTGCTATTTTACGCTGATATTCTGTGAGAGCTTGGTCCTACTTCGGTCGAGCCGACTCATTCGTGCTGCAACCATAATATAGATGCAGCGTGGCTCTACCACGTATAAAAAATAGTAAATTACTATAATATCACGTATCAAAAAGTAATTAATGAGTAGATAATAAGTATGTGTAGTAGCAGGAGAAAATAAATGCGAGTGGGTGCATTCGTGCGTGGTTCGTGCAGATGGGAGTGGGTGACGGGCGGGGTTGCGGGCGCGGGCGGGAGCGCGGGCGGCGCGGCGGGCGGCGAGGCGGGCGAGGCGCGCGCCGACTGCAAGCTGCCGCGCCGCAAGCTGCACAAAAGCTGCTGCACCAGATGCACGAGATCGAGGCCGCGCGCCGCGGCGTGCAGCTCGTCTTTGAGGAGCAGCAGGTGCACACCTGCTACTTAAACTTAACTCCTTACGCACTCTATTATATACCTACATTGACTAGGTTTTGGCGCGAACTTCACCGCCGGTGGATTGCTGCTCCTATTTTATTATTTAAATAATGATTTGTCGTGGATTTTTATACGTAAAAGTCATGCGATCTTGCTTATTAACTATTAGTGAAAACGGGGAAACAAGTTAGTTCTCCGATGTCGATATAAACCTTAAGTTATTTTATCCGCTTAAGCGCTATAAGAACTTGAGATATTGTCGTCATCGACCATCTGCTGGCTTAAGTTAACGTCAATACCTCCCAAACTCAACAATATGACTCGGCAACATATTGTGGGGAAATTTTTGAACAAATTATTATTATAAAGGATAATTTCCTATTTCTTGACATTGGCAAGTAAGACCGTACGAGTCCATTACAAAAGAAAAAAAAAGACAGTAAAAAATAATAAGTCTTTCTTTCCCCACACATTAAAATGAAATTATGTTATAATCGTCTTCTTCTTCTTCACCAACTAGTAAAAGTGCACTGTTAGACATAATATGCTTCTGCTTTTGTAGGGAGGATGTGCCTTAATCCTCCAAACCTTCGGTACCTTGAACACGGCTTCTTGTTGCCGGTTTGTATATTTTACGGCTCGTGTAAATAAGATGGTTATACCGCCATCTATCGAAAGCCTTGAGATCTTTCTGATATATCTGAAAGTTGCCTTTTAAGACACGCACGGGACGAAATGATGCGATACTCTAAAGCGTCTCCCACACAGAAGCCGATTGCGGTGGCGGCCAGTTGTATTCGCTTGCAATGTAAGTGAGTCTGCAAACCCGTGCGGCCATGTCGCGGCTGCGAGCGGCTGGCCGCGGCCGCATGCCCCGCCCCCGCATTAGGATTAAAAACAAAATCTGGGATAATATTGCTGAATATAATAAGAATAAAAAGACATCGACACGGTTAGCCATGTTGACTGACGTCCGATCGTAGCACAGACACCACAGCGAATGGAGCTTCAGGCCGCCACCGCAAGCCGCTTCTGTGTGGGAGACAAAGCATGCTCTCTATGCTAAGCTATGCATACTAATATTGAAGCAAGTGTTGCTATTCCATTATCTATTTGTAAAAGTCGTTATTGTTATGTAATTTTTTAGTTATTTAAATACACATTACTTCCATGCTTCTCTTTAGCATGCTGATGGTAAATCAATTTGACATAATTCAATTTGAAATTGCCGAAAAAGATTAAGTTTTTTTTGTTAGCTTATCGATGTTAAATGATATTATTCAATTTGCCATCATGAAAAAAGGTTTAGTTCATTACACACTTGTGACTTCAGTACATACTTTGAGGTCTTTTGTTGTATTACCTTCTTTATTTCTTCATAATAAGTTTCAATTTTCAACTTTCAACAGCGCGCTCGTCTTAACCTAAAAACACGGATGGCAATGTTTGGCAAACGAGGCAACGGCAGCAACAGCAGTAAAATAGAGGAAGCAGAGCGAGTGTCGCACCTGCTCAGCCCGGCACTAGCCATCCAACTGGCACAGGCTTTGGTTGCACACATTCTGGCCATGGACAGCACGATTGCTGGAGAGTCACTGCTGCTTTGCTCTAAAGTATGTTCTGTGATTAAATTTAATTATTTTTATAATGGATACTTTTTAATGTTTATTCTCATTGAATCTCATCAATGGTATTAGTAATTACAAGTTAGATTTTGATTTATTTTAATTACATATATTTCCTCGACAAATGATGCTTATATCGGAAATATTTTTTTACACACAAATAGAAATGTGTATTAAACTATCAGGTTTTATTTTTAATATATTTTGTAAGAAAATATCTCGGAATAACATTTATTTTGTAAACTTTTAGGTTGTTGGGCGACTGTGCTCTGCAAGCGGTGGCGCGTCGTTGTTGGATCCCGCCAGCGTGCTTGGGTTGGCGCGTCTCGCTGTCACAATGCCTCCCTGGCCCCGGCACGCGATAACAACATTGCTACAGGTAACTTTATTCAATTCTATCTGGTTCCTTCCTATTCTGTTTGGTCTTCCTATTCCGGTTTACACAAATAAATCGTGGGGAGGGTATCTTTTAATTACAATAATATAATCACTCTTTTGTTCAAGTTTAGTTTATTTGTGAAGATTTTGCAATTATTATTTTTTGCATTATATTAACACTTTCACTGTCCGATTTTTAGACACAATAGTAAGACAGTATTACATATTATGTAGTGTACACGGGACAGTGAATGGGTTAATAAATGCATCTAGTATTAAGAAAAATATCCTTTAACTACGAGATATAGCCTTAGCAATAGCTATGCAATTTTTTGGAAACAAATAAATCTCAAAAATACCAAAATGCATCAAAATGCACAATACACATTATAATACAAACATTCCTTGATAATGAAAAACGAGGAGTTCAAGGTTACAAGTAAAGTGTTCATGATAAAGTTATTTGTTCTAAACACTTAAAGTTTACTATATTAATTTAATGTCCTCCAGACCGAATGAATAAAAACTAATGCACGAGTTTGTGCGCAAGCACAGGTGTACACCCTCTCTATACCTCACTCTCATAGTTCCTTTGGACTTGGTTCCAACACGACCAGAGAGACATCAGGCGCAGAACCAGCTTTACGTGCTTTTCGAGGCACTGGGTTAAAACACTGCCAATCCCTGAATCCGAGCTGCTACTGAGAAACAGAAAAACCAAAACCACATGATTAACGGTCGCGATTCTACTTTATCTCTAATAGTAATCGACAGTCGGTGTGCAATGAATGGTTCCAATTCAAACGATTGCTTCACTTGTTCGATAGGTTGATACTCTCCACTGGGACTTATAGACTACAAAATAATACAATTACAGAATTATTTAATTTCCTATACCTTGTTGCTATTTTCGACAAACAAAAGGTAATATATATTGAATTTTAGGATTTGGTCGAGTACGAAAACCCCGAAGGGTCATCAAGTCCCAACAGCGAGGAGTCTTGGGGAGCGGCCGGCACATCTCGCGTGGTGCGCGTGGCGCAGGACGACGCGAGCGTCGGCCGTCCGCCACGCAAGGCCAAGGGCGCCACTGTCGCCGGTTTGTGACCTTCTATTTACGTTCATCCATACTTCACTCTCAGTCTATACAAGTTCACCAGGAAACATGGAATTTAAACGGAGGTCCTTTCGATTGCCTCATAATGGTGATATTTGATTGCCTGTGCTGCCCATCTCCTGTTTTATTTCTCTCTGTCGCCTTTTACGACATCCACGGGAGTAAGGGACAGGGTTATCCATATGAAGTAGTGGATATTCTTTCACTGCCACTAACACGTTCCTATTTTCGTATACATAAATAACTGATAAGGAACTATCATATATAAGTAGATGTTTCAAGCAAGTTGTTTTAATGTTAAAAAATATATTATTTAGTAGAGATGGGCCAAGTACAAGTCTTACCGAGTAACGAGTACCATGTATTACTCTGTTTAATGATAGCCCAATTAAGTACTCTGGCGAATTATTCGGTTCAGACAAACACAGTTTTGAGGTCCGAAAACAAATGCTTGCGATGCAACGCGCGGTACTTCTCGCCCCAGTTTACATTTCTATCAGTCGATTGTAATTTGTCCACAAATTGCACACGGCATGCTTTTAATTATTTAAAAAACTTTGTTGACTCTTGTGCATAAATAATATTTGTGTTTAGTTCTTTTAAATATATAGCTACATTGTTAAATTAAAAAATGGCCATAGCTTTACTTAATTAATGTTTTCCTTTTTACTAGGTATATTTATTTATTTATCCTTTACTGCAACTAACCTTCAACTATGGGTTAATATCATATATAATATAATATAATATATATTCTCTCTAACAAAAATACCTACTTTTTATAGCTGACTATCCCTTACTTGAACCGAGTTATTCCGCCGAGTACGAATAGTAAGAAAATACCGAATACGGCGAGTACCGAGTAGTAAAGGAGTGCTCGGCGCATCTCTTATATTAAGTAATGTTTTTTCGGACAAATTCTGTTTTTAAATAAATTTTATATTTTATGTTTTTATTCTCTAACTATCAGTGAAAAGGGCACGATTTTCAGACGGACGAACAAACGGCCATTATTCAGTAACAACATTGTTGTCATTACAGATTTGTTAGCGGATAGTTTTGGTCTGACGAAGACCAGTGACGCTACCAAGCCAAAAACTGTCGCAACTACACTGGCGACCGCAAGTAAGGATATAGCATTAACTGAAGTGACGCGGCTTCGTTGTGCAATGCGTTTGTCTGTTTGCTTGTCGCTGTACGAGCTTGTTAGATCGATTTTCGTGTTATTTTCACTGGTAGATAGATGCGCTGCACAGTTAACTCGCTCTTATTTATGTGAAGCAAAACTAAGGATGCTTTTCAAAATAATTGTTTTATAGGACGTCGAATTTTTATACAATTTAGTCAAGTTTAACTCCTTTATATTTTTACCCGCTAATTGTGGGACAGTTGTATATGTCAAAGAAATATTGAGCTTTACAAGATAAAAATTCTTTAACTAGGAGGCTGTAGCAGGATTCTATTTTTGTTTCAACTATTCATCCCCAGCCAGTTTGAATAATCTTGCAGAATAGCAAAATTTAAAAATAATAGGTCGGGGAAAAAGTTTCTTTGTATTTTGGAAGAAAAATCTCTTTGGTTGTACTGTTTGTATCTGGCTGGTTTTAATATCAATACCTATAGGACATAAAGAAAAAGAAAAGTAAAAAGTAAAAAACCCTTTCCCGCCATTTTTCAATTGTTTTTCTGTCCGCCAAAATGAGTGAATCTAACGAAGAAATTCGATATATTCTGAAATTTTATTACAAAAGGGAAAATGCTACTCAAGCCGCGAAAAAAATGTGTGACGTATAGGGCCTAATGCAGTGTCAGTAAGAGTAGCATAAAGTTGTAAGTTGAAGAATTTGTAAAAATACGAAGAAACTTTCCCCGACCTTTTATATTTCTATGATTTCTAGCAGTAGCGTGAATTTATTATTCAATTTTTTATCGTTATATAGCATTACCGTTAGTACTAGTCTTGAAATTAACTTGTTTGAATCCTTCAAATGAAGGTTGCTGGAAGATCAGTGAGGACTTCGGATTCAGTTTGTGTTTAATATGTTCCATTTTTAGCATTTTTTTTTAATGTAACGCCTATTATATGTCTGTGATGCACCTTATTGATGAATGAACTTTCTTTTCAATTTTAAGTTTCCTATTGTTGCAGAACATGAGTAAAGGCAATGGTTATGAATGGTATGGATAGGTTAGAATATGAGTAAAGGCAAGATAGTTCGTATTTAAGTCCTTGAGACGTGTCTCTACACTAGTATTTTTTTTTTTTGCTGCTTTTCAATTAAGTTAGTTTTCGCTTAGTTTGTAATATGTTTCCTCTAAAATAAAAAGACATTTTTATTTTTCAATTATTCATAGATGTATAAAATATTTAACTTAATATAAACTACTATTTATTGTCCCGAAACAGATACAATCAAGGACATGGAGTATCAACTAAGTCAAGTTGTGGAATCGGATGATTCAGAGAATGAAGAGAAGCCTGATTTAGATTTTCTGGATGCGATCAAGAAGGATAACAAAACGAAACCCACAGTAGACAATTACAATACAAGGTTACTATCTCGAAACTAATAATTTAGACATATCTAGAATTTAATTTTTTTTTTAAATATAAGAGTAATAGTTTATCTGATGATATGGGGCCATTGTGGTTTATAGAATTCTGTTCTATTCTAATGAAGATGAAACTAAACCTTTTCCGTGATAAATAAAATCACTTCAGTCTCAACTAGCCACATCTGGTGAGCGTACGATTATTAGCCCTCATTGCAAGAACTTTAAACTTCCTAGCGATCCGCCCAGGCTTGCACGGGTGATTTCTGTTACTCGACAACAACGTCACCTACCGGGTTCAATTGTGAATTTAAATCGTTCTCGAATAAACTTAATCACACACACAAGATTTCTTCAAAATCGTTTCAGCCGTTTAGACGTTAAGTAACATACACATTGACAGAATAATTATATATAAAGATAGAAAGATGTGTCGTTTGTGCAGCAACATATCGTGCTGCGTGGACGCGCGGCTGGAGAGCGGCGCGGCGGCGGCGAGCGAGGCGCTGGCGCGGCGCCTGCTGGCCGCCACGGCCGGCGCGCTGCACGCCGCGCTGCGCGCCCCGCCGCCCGCGCCGCCCGCCGCGCCCGCGCCCCCGCACCCCCGCACCGCCGCCGTGTGCCCACCCGCCGCTCGCGCACACGCTCTACGACGTCTTCAGGCATCTCGCGCTCGAGTTCCCGCATCAGGTATCTACACGAACCTTACTATTACGAGGGTGGTGACACTGAAAGTTCTTAGAAAATCAAAAACTGAACAAACTAGCAAGTTATTAGTTTTATTTTATCTTTCCAAAATATTGTCCATTTACATCAATACATCGCTGCATCCGATGTAACCACTGAGAAAAGCAATTTGCCCACTCGTCCTTAGGGGTCTCTTCGACGGCATTTTAAAACGCAGCCACTGCTTCCTCGGCGTCCATAAAACGTTTTCCTCGAAGTTTTCTTTATTTTCGGAAATAAATAAAAATCGCAAGGTCAGGGCTATAGGGCGGGTGACCCAGTAATTCCACGTCTGACGTCGCCAAATAGTTGATTGTTTGCTTGGCGTTGTCGTGGTGAAGGAGGATCCTACTGCGAGGTCGTTTCTCCCGAACTTTTCCAAGACAAGTGGCAAACAATTGTTAGTGTACCACTCTGCAGTAACTGTTTTTCGATCTTCTAAAACAATTGTTGCGTAATGACCTGTCCTTCCGAAGAACGAGGCCACCATCTTTTTTCCCACGCTTCGACCTCTCTTCACTTTAGTTGGCAACTCCTCGGAAGGAAACACCCAGACAGCAGACTGTCTCTTAGTTTCAGGATCATAACAATAAATCCAGCTTTCGTCACCCGTAAGTATGTCGAACACAGCATTTGAGTCACCTCCGTTAAATCTTTGAACCATTTCACGACACCAATCAACAACGACGAAGTTTTTGGGCCTCTGTCAAATTATGAGGTATCCACCGGGCACAAAGTTTCCTGACCGCTAAATGTTCATGGAGCATTTTGTGCACTTGACTCATACCGATGCCTAAGCTTGTCCAAATCTGCTGATAAGTCTTCTCTTTTGTCAGTCTCTATCATACGCCGCACAACACAGATGTTATCTTCAGTCGTCCCCGTAGAAGGCCGTCCCTCACGCAGATCATCGGTGAGATTAGTGCGACCACGTTAAACTCATTAAACCAGTTGTAAACAGTGGCACGAGATGGGGCTTCATCGTGAAAGATCAATCGAAGTCTACCATAACTTTCTTGTTGACTTAAATGACATGGAAATTCATAAAAAATCATTGTACGAAAATTTGCTGATGTATTTTCAATTTGCCGCTAAATTGTAAACAAATGACAAATTAATAAAATACATACCCAATAATATTGGCAAAGAGTTCCATTTTCAAAATTTGAACTTATTTTTTTATTATATCGTTTACAAGTGGCCAGTTCTAAAAACTTTCAGTGTCGCCCTCGTACTACATTGCACACTACTTGCGATATAATTCTTTTGGAAATTTGACGTTTGGACGTTGTTGTACACCTAATTACTATTTTGATACTTTATTGATCACTAGTGAAGTTGAAAAGACAGTCGTATTTTATGTACTGTGGTTTTGGTGTTAAATATGGACCTATTAGCGCGGGACTGATGGTTAGTAAAAATTAATAAAATTGAATATAGTTATTGATTACATATGTTAACGAAATTCAATGTATGATTATTATTGGCTCGGTTATGCATATTATTTACATAGTGCATGTATTTTGCAACAAAGCAGTGACTTGAAATGAGTAAAGGACGTTAATCACTTTGTTTCAGCGAGACTGCAGCCTGATGGAGAACGTGGTGTCGCTGTGGCTGACGCTGAACGGGTCCGCGTGGGGCGGCGGCGGCGTCTGGTCGCTTGCCGCGCTCGCCGTGCCCGCCGACGCGCCGCGCGTGCGCCTCGCGCCCGACACCGTCACCGCGCTGCTGCAACAGCTCTGCACGTGAGTGTACCCACCTCACTCGCACCCGCACGTACACACGCACACGCACACACGCGCCGCGCGTGCGCCTCGCGCCCGACACCGTCACCGCGCTGCTGCAACAGCTCTGCACGTGAGTGTACCCACCTCACTCGCACCCGCACGTACACACACGTACATACACACGCGCCGCGCGTGCGCCTCGCGCCCGACACCGTCACCGCGCTGCTGCAACAGCTCTGCACGTGAGTGTACCCACCTCACTCGCACCCGCACGTACACACGCACACGCACACGTACATACACACGCGCCGCGCGTGCGCTCGCGCCGACACCGTCACCGCGCTGCTGCAACAGCTCTGCGTGAGTGTACCCTCACTCGCACCCGCACGTACACGCACGCACGTACACACACACGCACACGCGCCGCGCGTGCGCTCGCGCCGACACCGTCACCGCGCTGCTGCAACAGCTCTGCACGGTGTACCACCTCACTCGCACCCGCACGTACACGCACGCACGTACATACACGCGCCGCGCGTGCCTCGCGCCCGACACCGTCACCGCGCTGCTGCAGCTCTGCGTGGTGTACCCACCTCCTCGCACCCGCACGCACACGCACACGTACATACGCGCCGCGCGTGCGCCTCGCGCCCGACACCGTCACCGCGCTGCAACAGCTCTGCACGTGAGTGTACCCACCTCACTCGCACCCGCATACACACGCACACGCACACGTACATACACGCGCCGCGCGTGCGCTCGCGCCGACACCGTCACCGCGCTGCTGCAACAGCTCTGCACGTGAGTGTACCCACCTCCTCGCACCCGCACGTACACACGCACACGTACATACACGCGCCGCGCGTGCCTCGCGCCCGACACCGTCACCGCGCTGCAACAGCTCTGCGTGAGTGTACCCACCTCACTCGCACCCGCACGTACACACGCACACGCACACGTACATACGCGCCGCGCGTGCGCTCGCGCCCGACACCGTCACCGCGCTGCTGCAACAGCTCTGCGTGAGTGTACCCACTCACCGCACCCGCACGTACACACACACGCGCCGCGCGTGCGCCTCGCGCCGACACCGTCACCGCGCTGCTGCAACAGCTCTGCACGTGAGTGTACCTCACTCGCACCCACGTACACACGCACGTACATACATACGCGCGCGCGCGTGCGCCTCGCGCCCGACACCGTCACCGCGCTGCTGCAAGCAGCTCTGCACGTGAGTGTACCACCTCACTCGCACCCACGTACACACGCACACGCACACGTACATACACGCGCCGCGCGTGCGCCTCGCGCCGACACCGTCACCGCGCGCTGCTGCAGCTCTGCGTGAGTGTACCCACCTCCTCGCACCCGCACGTACACGCACGCACACGCACATACACACGCGCCGCGCGTGCGCCGCGCCCGACACCGTCACCGCGCTGCTGCAACAGCTCTGCACGTGAGTGTACCCACCTCCTCGCACCCGCACGCACGCACACACGCACGCACGTACACACACACGCGCCGCGCGCGTGCGCCTCGCGCCCGACACCGTCACCGCGCTGCTGCAACAGCTCTGCACGTGAGTGTACCACCTCCTCGCACCCGCACGTACACACGCACGCACGTACATACACGCGCCGCGCGTGCCTCGCGCCCGACACCGTCACCGCGCTGCTGCAACAGCTCTGCGTGAGTGTACCCACCTCACTCGCACCGCACGTACACACGCGCCTCGCGTGCGCCTCGCGCCGACACCGTCACCGCGCTGCTGCAACAGCTCTGCACGTGAGTGTACCCACCTCACTCGCACCCGCACGTACACGCACGCACACGTACATACACGCGCGCGTGCGCTCGCGCCGACACCGTCACCGCGCTGCTGCAACAGCTCTGCACGTGAGTGTACCCACCTCACTCGCACCCGCACGTACACGCACACGCACACGTACACACACGCGCCGCGCGTGCGCCTCGCGCCCGACACCGTCACCGCGTTGCTGCAACAGCTCTGCGTGAGTGTACCACCTCACTCGCACCCGCACGTACACGCACGCACGCACACACGCGCCGCGCGTGCGCTCGCGCCCGACACCGTCACCGCGCTGCTGCAACAGCTCTGCGTGAGTGTACCCACCTCACTCGCACCCGCACACACGCACGCACGTACATACACACGCGCCGCGCGCGCCTCGCGCCCGACACCGTCACCGCGCTGCTGCAACAGCTCACGTGAGTGTACCACCTCACTCGCACCCGCACGTACACGCACACGTACACGTACATACACGCGCCGCGCGTGCGCTCGCGCCCGACACCGTCACCGCGCTGCTGCAACAGCTCTGCACGTGAGTGTACCCACCTCACTGCACCCGCACGTACGCACACGCACGTACATACACGCGCCGCGCGTGCCTCGCGCCGACACCGTCACCGCGCTGCAACAGCTCTGCGTGAGTGTACCCACCTCACTCACCCGCACGTACACACGCACGTACACGCGCCGCGCGTGCGCCTCGCGCCCGACACCGTCACCGCGCTGCTGCAACAGCTCTGCACGTGAGTGTACCCACCTCACTCGCACCCGCACGTACACACGCACACGTATATACACACGCGCCACGCGTGCTCGCGCCCGACACCGTCACCGCGCTGCTGCAACAGCTCTGCGTGAGTGTACCCACCTCACTCGCACCACGTACACACGCACACGCACACGTACATACACGCGCCGCGCGTGCGCTCGCGCCCGACACCGTCACCGCGCTGCTGCAGCTCTGCACGTGAGTGTACCCACCTCACTCGCACCCGCACGTACACACGCACACGCACGTACGCACACGCGCCGCGCGTGCGCTCGCGCCCGACACCGTCACCGCGCTGCTGCAGCTCTGCACGTGAGTGTACCCACCTCACTCGCACCCGCACGTACACGCACACGTACATGCACACGCGCCGCGCGTGCGCTCTCGCGCCCGACACCGTCACCGCGCTGCTGCGCAGCTCTGCGTGAGTGTACCCACCTCACTCACCCGCACGTACACGCACACGCACACGTACATACACGCGCCGCGCGTGCGCTCGCGCCCGACACCGTCACCGCGCTGCTGCAACAGCTCTGCACGTGAGTGTACCCACCTCACTGCACCCGCACGTACACACGCACGCGCATACACGCGCCGCGCGTGCGCCTCGCGCCCGACACCGTCACCGCGCTGCTGCGCAGCTCTGCGTGAGTGTACCTCACTCGCACCCGCACGTACACGCACACGCATACGCGCCGCGCGTGCCTCGCGCCCGACACCGTCACCGCGCTGCTGCAACAGCTCTGCGTGAGTGTACCACCTCACTCGCACCCGCACGTACACGCACACGCACACGTACATACACGCGCCGCGCGTGCGCCTCGCGCCGACACCGTCACCGCGCTGCTGCAACAGCTCTGCACGTGAGTGTACCCACCTCACTCGCACCCGCACGTACACGCACACGCACACGTATACACGCGCCGCGCGTGCGCTCGCGCCGACACCGTCACCGCGCTGCTGCAACAGCTGCACGTGAGTGTACCCACCTCACTCGCACCCGCACGCACGCACACGCACACGTACACGCACGCGCCGCGCGTGCGCCTCGCGCCCGACACCGTCACCGCGCTGCTGCAACAGCTCTGCGTGAGTGTACCCACCTCACTCGCACCCGCACGTACGCACGCACACGTACATACACACGCGCCGCGCGTGCGCTCGCGCCCGACACCGTCACCGCGCTGCTGCAACAGCTCTGCGTGAGTGTACCCACCTCACTCGCACCCGCACGCACGCACGCACACGTACATACACGCGCCGCGCGTGCGCTCGCGCCCGACACCGTCACCGCGCTGCTGCAACAGCTCTGCACGTGAGTGTACCACCTCCTCGCACCCGCACGCACACGCACACGCACACGCACATACACACGCGCCGCGCGCGTGCGCCTCGCGCCGACACCGTCACCGCGCTGCTGCAGCAGCTCTGCACGTGAGTGTACCCACCTCACTCGCACCCGCACGTACACGCACGCGCACGTACATACACACACGCGCCGCGCGCGTGCGCTCGCGCCCGACACCGTCACCGCGCTGCTGCAACAGCTCTGCGTGAGTGTACCCACCTCACTCGCACCCGCACGTACACACGCACACGCACACGTACGCACACGCGCCGCGCGTGCGCCTCGCGCCCGACACCGTCACCGCGCTGCTGCAACAGCTCTGCACGAGTGTACCCACTCACTCGCACCCGCACGTACACACGCACACGCACACGTACATACACGCGCCGCGCGTGCGCTCGCGCCGACACCGTCACCGCGCTGCTGCAACTCTGCACGTGAGTGTACCCACCTCACTCGCACCCGCACGTACACGCACACGCACACGTACGCACACGCGCCGCGCGCGCCTCGCGCCGACACCGTCACCGCGCTGCTGCAACAGCTGCACGTGAGTGTACCCACCACTCGCACCCGCACGTACACACGCACACGCACACGCGTACATACACACGCGCCGCGTGCGCCTCGCGCCCGACACCGTCACCGCGCTGCTGCAACAGCTCTGCACGTGAGTGTACCCACCTCACTGCACCCGCACGTACACACGCACACGCACACGTATATACAAACGCGCCGCGCGTGCGCTCGCGCCCGACACCGTCACCGCGCTGCTGCAACAGCTCTGCACGTGAGTGTACCCACCACCGCACCCGCACGTACACACGCACACGCACACGTATATACACACGCGCCGCGCGTGCGCCTCGCGCCCGACACCGTCACCGCGCTGCTGCAACAGCTCTGCACGTGAGTGTACCCACCTCACTCGCACCCGCACGTACACACGCACACGCACACGTATATACAAACGCGCCGCGCGTGCGCCTCGCGCCCGACACCGTCACCGCGCTGCTGCAACAGCTCTGCACGTGAGTGTACCCACCACTCGCACCCGCACGTACACACGCACACGCACGTACATACATACGCGCGCGCGTGCGCCTCGCGCCCGACACCGTCACCGCGCTGCTGCAACAGCTCTGCACGAGTGTACCCACCTCACCGCACCCGCACGTACACACACGCACACGTATATACAAACGCGCCGCGCGTGCGCCTCGCGCCCGACACCGTCACCGCGCTGCTGCAAAAGCTCTGCACGTGAGTACCCACCTCACTCGCACCCGCACGTACACACGCACACGCACACGTATATACACACGCGCGCGCGCGTGCGCCTCGCCCGACACCGTCACCGCGCTGCTGCAACAGCTCTGCACGTGAGTGTACCCACCTCACTCGCACCCGCACGTACACACGCACACGCACACGTATATACACACGCGCCGCGCGTGCGCCTCGCGCCCGACACCGTCACCGCGCTGCTGCAACAGCTCTGCACGTGAGTGTACCCACCTCACTCGCACCCGCACGTACACACGCACACGCACACGTATATACAAACGCGCCGCGCGTGCGCCTCGCGCCCGACACCGTCACCGCGCTGCTGCAACAGCTCTGCACGTGAGTGTACCCACCTCACTCGCACCCGCACGTACACACGCACACGCACACGTATATACAAACGCGCCGCGCGTGCGCCTCGCGCCCGACATCGTCACCGCGCTGCTGCAACAGCTTTGCACGTGAGTGTACCCACCTCACTCGCACGCACGTACACACACGCACACGTACATACACGCGCCGCGCGTGCGCTCGCGCCCGACACCGGCACCGCGCTGCTGCAACAGCCTGCACGTGAGTGTACCCACCTCACTGCACCCGCACGCACACGCACGTACATACGCGCGCGCGCGTGCGCCTCGCGCCCGACACCGTCACCGCGCTGCTGCAACAGCTCTGCACGTGAGTGTACCCACCTCACTCGCACCCGCACGTACACACGCACACGCACACGTACATACACACGCGCCGCGCGTGCGCCTCGCGCCCGACACCGTCACCGCGCTGCTGCAACAGCTCTGCACGTGAGTGTACCCACCTCACTCGCACCCGCACGTACACACGCACACGTATATACACACGCGCCGCGCGTGCGCCTCGCGCCCGACACCGTCACCGCGCTGCTGCAACAGCTCTGCACGTGAGTGTACCCACCTCACTCGCACCCGCACGTACACACGCACACGCACACGTACATACACACGCGCCGCGCGTGCCTCGCGCCCGACACCGTCACTGCGCTGCTGCAACAGCTCTGCACGTGAGTGTACCCACCACTCGCACCCGCACGCACACACGCACACGAACATGTACATACACGCGCCGCGCGTGCGCCTCGCGCCCGACACCGTCACCGCGCTGCTGCAACAGCTCTGCACGTGAGTGTACCCTCACTCGCACCCGCACGTACACACGCACACGTACATACACGCGCCGCGCGTGCGCTCGCGCCGACACCGTCACCGCGCTGCTGCAACAGCTCTGCGTGGTGTACCACCTCACTCACCCGCACGTACACACGCGCGCGCGTGCGCCTCGCGCCCGACACCGTCACCGCGCGCTGCAACAGCTCTGCGTGAGTGTACCCACCTCGCACCCGCACGTACACGCGCCGCGCGTGCGCGCCCGACACCGTCACCGCTGCTGCAACAGCTCTGCACGTGGTGTACCCTCACTCGCACCCGCACGTACGCACACGCACGTACGCACACGCGCCGCGCGTGCGCCTCGCGCCGACACCGTCACCGCGCTGCTGCAACAGCTCTGCACGTGGTGTACCCACCTCACTCGCACCCGCACGTACACACGCACGCACACGTACATACACACGCCGCGCGTGCTCGCGCCCGACACCGTCACCGCGCTGCTGCAACTCTGCACGTGAGTGTACCCACCTCACCGCACCCGCACGCACGCACACACGCACACGCACACGTACATACACACGCGCCGCGCGTGCCTCGCGCCGACACCGTCACCGCGCTGCTGCAACAGCTCTGCACGTGAGTGCCCACCTCACTCGCACCCGCACGTACACACGCACACACGTACATACACGCGCCGCGCGTACTCGCGCCCGACACCGTCACCGCGCTCTGCAACAGCTCTGCACGTGAGTGTACCCACCTCACCGCACCCGCACGCACACACGCACGCACACACGCACACGCACACGTACATTCACGCGCCGCGCGTGCGCGCCTCGCGCCCGACACCGTCACCGCGCTGCTGCAACAGCCTGCACGTGAGTGTACCCACCTCACCCGCACGTACACACGCACACGCACACGTATATACACACGCGCCGCGCGTGCGCCTCGCGCCCGACACCGTCACCGCGCTGCTGCAACAGCTCTGCACGTGAGTGTACCCACCTCACTCGCACCCGCACGTACACACACACGCACGTACATACACACGCGCCGCGCGTGCGCCTCGCGCCCGACACCGTCACCGCGCTGCTGCAACAGCTCTGCACGTGAGTGTACCCACCTCACTCGCACCCGCACGTACACACGCACACGTATATACACACGCGCCACGCGTATGTATATACGTGTGCATGTGCGAGATTTTTTTTATATCCCTTAATTTTTGTGACTAGTTTATATATATTTTGAAATTTACTTTAAAGACTGTTTGATTTTGTATTATGTATTTAGCGTATTTCATTATTTACACTGCGTGATTGACTTCGTAATGAGGATATCAGCAGTAAAACCAGAGAAACCACATAGCCTTGCAGATCAGTAACCTGCCGTGGCATTGGGCCGGTCATATAGATCGAAGAACCCAACAACTATACATTAATGATGATTGATAAGGTAATTTACACTATAATTCTCGTTTACAGATTAGAAAATGTTTCTCTAAGATGCTGGGTGTTATCGATGCAGGCATTGGCGTGGATTGCAGGTTTACCGCTTCATGTAAGTTTTCTGTTTGCAGTATTTTTTAAATCACATTTTCCAATTAAAGTTACCATTCTTTCCTTGGTTTGTGTTATACTCAGTCCTGTGAAATATTACTGTTAAATAATATAATATCCTACACGCAATTTCCTGTATTTTTATTGAGGATCAGAAATTTTTCAAATATTTATTTTGGTTTTTCTACAATAGACGGAGGGCAGTGTACAGACGATTGGGCGAGTGATACTTGAATGCGAACATTTTGTGCCCGCTCTCGTAAAATTCATCTCGATGGATGTTAGCGCAGATGGTGCTGTTTACTCGTCGGAACCATATCTTGTAAGTATAAGTAATTGAGTATTTGACTACTATAGTTATCTAGTCAATTGAAATTATTTTTTGGGGTTGTCAGAACAAACATTCCTATAGAAATTGTGATAAAATATAGTGTAATGGCATCGTAGTTCTTATAATCGAATAATCTTCAAATAAAGTCTAAAAAATTTAATTTAATTTAATCTGACGATTTCGTATGAGTCCTCCTCTAAAACTGTGTTTTTATTTGTTTGTAAAAATTTGCTAGCTGTCTGGTAACAGTGGTATAACTGGGCAATTTTAGTAGTTTTAGGAAGTTACTTGTGTAAGTAGCAATAGTATCACAAAATAATATTTGCTGTAGTGTTAGTATCCAGGGAGAAAACAGAGGAAAATTTTTGTATAGAGTGAGCGCTGCTCAGAATATCCTTTTAATGTCTACAGTAATTTTTTTGATTTCCAAGGTTTCCTCGTTGAAATTGTATGTTTTTCGTTCGTTGCTTGAAATAACAATTACTTGGTAAAAATAGTTCGTTTTCTCTACTACAATAAGCTCAAAGCGAATTTTAGATAACTTATTTATTTATTTAGTATAATTAATAATCATTCTCCCGATGCATGTTTAAGCAAAAACTCTCGCAGACATGATTCTATTGAATATCGACCATCAAAAAAAATATTTTTATCTCCCAAATATCCTATCCTATACAAGTCCAGTAAAGAGAGATTTTAAATCGACATTTGTTTTGGAAGGCTGATTTTTCGAGCATATCTTCGTTTTTATATGTTAAACAAGGGTCAATAGTTAAAAAATGAAAATTAACCTGCAGGGGTTGTAAAAAAAAAAACCACCCTCAAAACCAGAGAAAAAACATTTAAATAAAATCGATAGAGAATAAAAAACTACACAAAATTGTCTTGAATCATTTTCCTATAATTTGTAATAGGAAAAGAGATATTTGCATTTGAAAATTGCAATTAAGTTGGCTACGACCTTAAAAATACCCGAATTTTTAAAAATTCATTAAAAATAAACTAATTAACATTATTTTACTTTTTTTTATTGTTTCAATTCCATCTGAAAATTGTTGTAAAATAAAGAACCAACAAGTGACTACATTTTAATACATATTATCCTTTTTTGCACGCCCCATAACGCAAAGCGTTATTAGGTAGTGCTTTACTCTCGACACGTCAAGGTCAAGCAATTTTGTGTTCTTAAAATGCCTTTATCATAACCATATTGCACTTATACGATAATATCAGTAGCCGTATATCAACAAAACACTAATTAATCCATATCATATTTTCTAAAAATCATTTTATATTGCTACTTTGAAAAAAAGGTTTGAAAAAAAATTACGTGGACGTCCGGATGTTGATCTTGTCACATTCAAGATAACTCCCGAAAAAAATGACGTATCGAGACCGGGTTTTTTTTATTAACTTCAGAATAATTACATCAACTGGTTCCTTATTTCATATCAATAGCCTAGTACGCGTAGTTTGTTAATAAAATGATTTTCAAATTTTGTAAGTTTTATTGCTGTAAAAATTTAAAGGCGCTTTCATATTTTTTAGCCCTTGATAGACAAAGGACAAATGTACCATACAGCCTATATCGATTTTATACTTTGTGGAATCGATTTATTTTGGTAAACATTTTTTCCCTGTAGGTGACACTACCTGTTAAAATAATAGAGCGCTAAATTTAAAATACGTGAATAATATATTTTAAAAGTCAAGAATACAATTTATTTTTTTCATCAAAATTAAATGAAACCCTCATGAGGCGTGCATTTTTGGATTTTCCAAATTATTTAATTATTGCTTGTACTTCTTGACATTTATTACCTGACGTTTATTTTCATTCCTTTACAGTGAGACAATAAGTTGGACATGGTTTTTGTGTGTATATTAAATGTACGCAGTGTTTGTTTGTTGGTTTGAAGCGAGAGCGTGGTTGTTCCCGGTGGAGGCGAGTCATATTAATATTGTGCGTGTATGTAGGGCGGAGCAGGAGCGGGTGCAGGGCTGGGCGCGGCGGGCGCTCTGGCGGCGGTGCTGTCGCGCGTAGTTAAGGCGCGCAGTGACGAGGGCGCGGTGGCAGCGCTGCGCACGGTGGCCGCGCTGTGGACGCAGCGGCCGCCGCCCGCCGCGCACCACGCGCTCGACCTGCACGCTGCGCTGCTGCGCACCGCGCACGCGCTGCTGCCCGCGCTGTCGCCCGAACACCTGCGCCACGCGCTGCCGCTGCTGCGCGCCATAGGTACGTACATGCACGCACACCACACTGTCCGATAGGGCCGACTGGTGCAAAAGCCCGATCGGAGCTGAAACGTGCTCTACTCTTGTGAAAGCTTTCACTGTTGGACGTGTTGCACTGTCATGATGATAAATATGAGATATTGTAATTTCAATTTCTTAAATCAGTTTATCACATAGCTTTATACACATTCTGAAATGATTTAAAATTTATTTTCATATCCTCATAGTTGCGAATATCACATTATGAATGCACCTTGTGATAGTATAACAAAGGAAGGTTTTTATACATATCTTATACATGACGGCTCTGTGGCGCAGTGGCTTAACAATGACGATAAGGGTCTCAGGTTCGAGTTCCGCACGAAACAAGTGTTTGTATATTCTACAAGTAATTGTGGGGGTCTAAAGAAAAGTAGAAAAAAAAAAGGGAAATTTCAGAAAAATCTAGTGTCACATCACATACCACACGCACACACCAATTAAAGTATATATATAGCTCAGCGCCGTTTGTCGGACTAACTTTGTTTTAATTTTATGTGCAGCGGCGCAAAGCTCGAGTTGGGTGCGCGAAATGGGCGTCGCGGTGGGGACGGCGGGCGCGGGCGCGGGCGGCGCGGGCGGCGGGCGCGGCGAGGGCGGCGCGGAGGCGCGGCTGTCGGGGCTGCTGGCCGACGTGCTGGCGGGCGGCGCCGCGCCCGCGCGCCGCGTGCCGCCGCGCCGCGCCGTGCTGGCGCGCCTGCTGCGCCTGGCCGGCCGCCTGCTCGCCGCGCGCCTGCCCGCGGACGAACCGCGCGCGCGGGTCAGTACTCAACACCATTCAACTAATGTGTACTACGTATAAGAAGAAACCGTGTAGTGGCGGTGTAAGAATATCCACTACCTCATATCATACCGTGGGTGTCGTGAGAGGCGATAGAGGGATACAAATCAGGAGATAGGCAGCAGCGTCTTCCTAATAACGACTAAAAATATAAAATTGTGGTTGCCAACCCGCTCGCCATGTGTGGCAACTATGGCATATATCCCCCCTATGAGGCAAGCTATGGGGGAGGCCTATGTAACGGTAACTGTAAGAATCAAAACGCAGATGTATTGCCACCCCTGAGGACTAAGATAGAGGAACAATATAAAAAAAGGTCTCCGGCTCTTTACAATCACTATATGAAACACAGCAGTATTAAACTGCTATTTTAGGCTGGTATTCTGTGAACACGTGCTCCTTCTCCGGATGAATCGATCCATTCATGCTGTAACAATAATATAGCTCCAGCATGGCTCTACCGTGTAGAAACCGCGTTGAAATTACTATAGAAATACTAATAATTCTATGAACTGTCAATACAAAATAGAACTAGTATGGGAATACCGGTAAAATGTGTAAATTTTTCTGTAATCAAATAATTTTCTATACTTGTAGAACTATTTTATTATCAATTTGTTTATGAATTTATGAAGAAAAATATAGTTGGAATTGAACAATTTCACTTCATACTGCACATTAATATTAAGTATATACATATTGTATATGGTTTTAGTAAAAGTAGACTAATTAAATTATATAGTTTTCACGCTGTCACGAATTCAATTTCATTCAAAATAAAGTTCTATCACAGAAAAAATAGAATTTAATATAAAGTCTGACGACAACGAGAACGTCATAGATCCCTGTTTAATATAAATAAGAAATGTTATACCCAAATGGCTGCTTATGATGATTTACGTCACTTTGCATTTTCTTTACTTTACTGGATTGAAATTACATTTATACAATAATTATTTATTGAAATAAAAACATCAACTTAAACATTTTTGTTTTTATAAGGATTTTTTTATATAATCTATTGTCTGAGAGTAGCAAAATGTTAGAGATTTAAGCCTTGGATATACTTGGGGACAAAAGGAGCGGCATGTTGCGCAACATGTCGCTCAACAACTACGTAGAATGTCCCGAGACATATGTCGCGGAACATTTTGCAGACCACACTAGTCAGTGCTTATAGAAATGTCTCCCGAGGAAGAAAATCTCCTCGGGCGACATTTCTATAAATCGCCAAAAGGTTTATAGAAATGTCGGAACTTATTTCGGGAGTGAAACGTAAACGAAACAGGTGGTGGATTCGGAATTTCTTACTACAACGAGAAGAAGGAAGAATTAATATTTTAAGTGATCTCCGAATGTCTGACGGATTTTTTGTGAATTTTATTCGAATGTCAACATCTGATTTTGAAACGTTATTACAAATTATCGGACCTTCTATAGCCAAACAGGATACAATTACGATACTACGGAACACTGTTGGTCCACATATCAGACTTGCCATTGCATTAAGATACTTGTCGACTGGAGGTTCTTATGCTTACTTTTCGAGTGTCGAAACAACTGATCGGCAGAATAGTACCAGAAGTTTGTGGTTTGAAGTATCCCACAACAAAACATGACTCTGGTATAGCTCGAGAACTAAAAGCACGGTTTCGTTTCCCACAATACTGACATGTTGCAAGGTACGTTGCGCACACGACTACACCCGGTGGTGACAAATGACGCGGGACACGTGTACTCGCTCTCGGAGCGGGAACAAACAACATGTCCTGCGTCACGTAAAATGTTACGGGCCATGTTGCGGGTCACTGTGCAACGTTGCATCGTCACGTAGATTGAGTGTTCCGCGTCATGTGGCGGGACAAAATGTCCCCCAGTGTATCCGGGCTTTAAGTGTTTGGTGAACTGGTGCAGGCGGCGAGCTGCAGCAGCAGCAGCGGCGGCGGTGAGCAGTCGCAGACGGACGAGAGCAAGGCGCTGAGCGCGGCGGACGCCGGCTCCGACACCGGCGCCGACACCAACCTGGAGGACGAGCGCAAGCACGCGCAATGGGCGCCCTGCCTCGCCGACACAGGTACTCCCGCCGCACACCAGGTGTCGCTAGTTGGAACTGAGGCCAACTTATTTAGCAGATTTCATAGCAGCGCAAATTAAATTGTTAAAAAGTGTACAGATTTATATTTCTTTCTGAAATGTTATTTCTATTTCATATTAATTAGATTAGAAATGAATAAAACAAACTACGGATATTCCTAAAAGTAGAAGCCATAGTAGTAAAAAATGTGTTTTTGGGACTTCAATAAAGACTGTTAACAACGCAATGTATTCTCTGATATTGTTGTGGTATTCTACACCTTTTGATGTAAATGTTACTTAAACACTGTTTATGTACAAAATGTTTATTGTAATAATGCTTACAAATGTTAGGTATGTTAGCACACGAGACCTTGTTGGCGTCCGTACATGTACTGGCTCAAATAAAACTGAACTAAAATACCGACGCGTACATAATGTGTTCGGTGTAAACTGAACAGGTATTTACAATTATTATTGTGTAGTCTTATCACTGGTGGGTTTCGTAGCGCGAATGACGAACTGGCGAGATGTGCTTTGTGCGGGCATATGAGTAAGAAACTGTACAGAGCAAAGTTTCTAAGGAGCTGTCAAAATTTTTACCTATTTTGGTAGGGTTGGCACAGGAGGATAAAACTAAGTAAACAAAACGTTTGTCAACATTTTAATAGATACTCAAGATATATATTTTTTTTATAAACTACGTATTCTAAATGTTTTACTTTTATAATTATTGATCTTCAACAATTTGTTGTGGTTTTTAATTAAATGGTAAATTCTAAATTTAATGTTAAGTTTTTTTTTTAATAATCTATTGGAAAGCACTCGCATTTCATAACAAATATAAAATCTTGCACGCGTTTTAAATTTCACTACCAATATTTACAATTTTTCTTTCGACATCAAAATATTCGCGAAATTTTTGCTCAAGCAATTCAACAAACGTGATAATATTGTCAGGAAGTATTATTAAAAACCCGATTTAACACTATCTTTATTAAAATCCTTTTAAAACCCTATTAAAAAAGAATCTCTTCCCATATTTATAGGTTGTTCAGATCTATTGACCTACAATTTTATTTTCTCACATTTGTGGTGTTCGAGACAACATTTTCTATACAAATATCCCGACACATAGACTAAAGCATTTTTTTTCTGGTAAATCAAATAGATAATCATTTGTTCCTACTGTTAATACAGGGGCAGTAACATCGTCAAGTTGCTGTGATGTTGTATTAAAATACGACAATCGTCAGGTTTCATAAGTAACATATCGAAATCGTATTCACAATTAGTATTTTGAGGTTTCCCTAAGATATTGGTTATAAACATCTTATTGAAGGCAATATTAACTAGTCGACATGTTGGTTTCTGGCAGTTAACACCCGCCTGTCTGATTTTTCCAAAGAAATTTTCGAGACAATCTTGATTGAGACGTCTCGTAAATATAAATTAATTTAATTTCTTCTGATTTTAATTCTTCATGAAGTTTTATTAAAGATTTTATAGACACTTGAAATCCGTGAATGAAATTCATATTATTTGTAACGTCTTTCTGCCTATCACCAGGCCTGTCTCACTCCGCGCTTTAGACATGAAAATATACCTACGCTGCGCGGACGTCTACATGAGATTAATTCCGTGAGGTTGTCACGCGCGCGCTCGAGCTGACGCGCGTCTTAGGTTAACATAGAAATTATTCTCTAATAAGTATTTAGGCACTTTTGATATTTATTTTTGAGTTTTTATTCAAGTATGGCCTCTCAAAAGCCAAAAGGTACTGCATAGCATACGGGTGCTTAAATAACAATAGGAATGTCGACTTTTCATTCTTTACTGTTCCTAAGGATACCGAAAGGTAATATATTATTATTTATAGGTAGATCTAGATAATTAGGTACTTAGTTACTGACGCCATAGTTAGAGATTTATTATTTGATTAGTGACCCGACCACAGCTTCGTAGTTTTCGAATTTTTCGCGTATAATGCAAATGACCTTAAAAATTCGTTCAGTGTAAGTAGACCTCCTAGTACTAGTTACTGCCTATTAATGCAAGATCAGCATATACTAGTTATCAGTTTAACACTTGGTCGATAAAAGAAAGATTGAAAGTAGCAGCACTTCTTATTGCCACTCTTTCATTAATAATGAAGTCGCGTGTCGCATATTTGTAAATAGCAAAAAGTGTGAAACAAACAAGTGACGGCTCCGTGGCGCAGTGACTTAGTAATGACTTGCAGCGTTAAGGGCCGCGGGTCGAATCCCGGACGGAACAAGTATGTGTATGGCCTACAAATAATTGTTCTGGGTCTGTTCTATGTATGTAAACTGAAAATCCTCGTGTGGAGGTAACGTTTTTTAAAAAGAGAGGAAGAGAGACAACTAATGAAATTAAACATTTTGTACAACCGACTTCAATATTAATACCCATTATTAAGGATAACTCCAACACAACTGATCAGATCTTGATCAAATTTATATGGGATGTATAAATTATAAGCACCAGCTTTCAAATAAAAATAGAATCATCAAAATCTATTCACCTAGAAAAAAGTTCTGAGGTAGCACACATAAAAAATACAGTCGAATTAAGTACCTCCTCCTTTTTTTGAAGTCGGTTAAAATGGTAAGGAGATAAATTATCTGAGTTTCAAAGACGTTCACGTTGTTATAATCTTAATTTTCCTCGATGTTGCATATTAATCTTCCTCACATTGAACAATAAAGTTTTATTATCAGCAAATTGATGACTCCGTGGCGCAGTGGCTTAGCAATGAGTTGCAACGCTGGGACCGCGGGTTCAAATCCCGCACGGAACAAGTATTTGTATGGCCTACAAATGTTCCGGGTCTAGATGTTTGTCCTGGTGTAATTTATGTTTGTTAACTGCTTCCACGATACATGAGAAAATCCTAGTGAGGGGGTAACGTTTTTTTTAACAAAAAAAATACTAATACATTGCATAACACCTCGGTGTATTCTACTATACCAACTAATATCAAAGGATTCAATTTGTTTTCTAACAACACCTAACCCTAAAGTAGAAGCTGTCTTAACAAAGGCGCGTAACCGGCTAAGTGATACAGACACGCGGACGTAAGGTGCATTTTGATTTAATACGCGCGCCACATAATTTTTTTTTCACGAAATAAACAGTAGGCTAATTTCACGAAGGTAACTTCGAGGCGTGCAAATATTATGAACATTAGCGACGTTGTAACTAAGTTTAAACTCGCAAGTTGCTATCAGAGGTGATATTTCTGTTCTTTTAACTATTATTTATTCTGTGCTATCACTTCTTATTGATTTTATGTTCCTGCCCGGCTAGCATGGGCGGGGACAAATTTTATCCCCGATTATATCCACTGACAAGAGATAAAATTATTTTGTTATGTCAAACGGGAGAAGTATATCCCGTTTGACATAACGAGTAGACATATATCCCCCGTCCGTAGCATGGAGCCAAATGAAAGATAAAAAATTATGCCTTTTTGACATTTGAAAGGGACAATTTTATCTTAGTTCATTGGAAGTGGGTTGAAGTTTATATTCACACAAAAAATCTATCTAAGTCTAAGTCTATTTCCCATTTTATCTACTTGAATATTGTATCCACCGGTGTGCCCATGCTCGAAGGGTGGATAAAACTAAACGAGGGGATAAACATTTTCTCCTTTCCCCGGGGATAAAATTGTCTCCTGCCCATGCTAGTCCTGCAGAAAATGTTAGCATTTCTTCTAAAAACACAATTTAATAACTATCGCATCGAAAAACTCTTTTTTATTTATTAGGAGATTGCAGTGTACTTGAGTTTAAGAAATCAAACAAATTATTAATTTTATTTACAAAATCAGCGGTATCTCTTGCGGCAACCTCGATAAGATTTAAATCTACGTAAACCATATTTACACTTTTTTATATTTCATTTGATACGAATTATTCTTTAAAAAAGAAAATTTGACACTTATTATTTTTTACACAACCCTGAGTTTGAGCACTAGCCGAGCCGGTTTAAAGCAGTTTCTCTCTGTACGTGACGAGCCGCCAGTGCTCACGCACACACGCGCCTCTAGTTTGTAGTAGTGTACCTATCACAGCGCGGTTGTATGAAGCTTTGCCTCTGTACGGTACGATTTCTTTACTCATGTGGTGCGGGCGCGCATCCCCGCTGTTTCCACCGCACCGCCACAACAGTGTAAAAAATTAAAGAATACAGCACTGAGATAGTATTTTGTGACTAAAAACCGAAAAAAAAATATATTTAAATTGCAACCTTTTCAATGATGATGACACTGTGTAACCATCTGCGTAAGAAATAAATTAACTTTACTCCCTACTAGCGCCATCTGGTGAGCATATAATTATTAGCCCTCATTGATGTCACTTCATATTGCCTGTGTTATAAATCAGAAAAACCACGAAACTTAACAACTACGGAATAACTGTTTGTGTTTAATGGTGCGTACATATTATATAAATGCAAACACATTATATAAAATATACAAAATTATATAATGTGGAGACTGAATGTTAAAAACGTGTTATATAACGTGACACAAATGTTATATAACTTATGCGTACACGTGCACTTTTTAAAGGATAAAAATAAGGTTCGCTCTACAAAAGAGGCGGGTATTCCAGAGGTAAAAGAATTTGTTTTTATTATAAAAATATCATAAAAATAAATTCACAACACACAATGCAATATAACAATGTCATATAACATTGTTATATTGCATTGTTATTCTAATGTGTACAGTATTGTTATATGTTGCAATGTTGAAAAACAACGTAACATAATGTGGACGTGTTATAAAACACAAGTTACACAATATCTTACTTAATCTGTACGCACCCTTAGAATATATCTTATGCATGCGTGCGTCCATGTGTGGAATGAAGGGTAAAGTGAAATCACTTAATTTTAAACCTCATATTTAATAAGTTTAAAAACAAGTGGTAAAATTAAAAATTGTGTACAGCCGACTTCAATATAAATTATTAAGGATAACTCAAAAACTACAGGTCAGACCTTGATCAAATTTATATGGGACCATCTGGGAAGTATACCCTTTCAAACACAAAAAGGATTTTTCAAATCGGTTCAGGCGTCTTCGAGTGATCGGTGAACATACATTAAAAAAAAGATTTCGGCGAATTTAGAACCTCCTCCTTTTTGAAGTCGGTTGAAAAAACTAAGCTCCGATCACATTATTCGTCGTACCGCCGTAATGATTTTTTTTATTTTCGATCATACCTTCTTCCGTTTTTGTCCCACACTCTACTTTTCAAGCATCCTCTCATGATCAATCCTTATACTTATAACGCCCTAAATTTTACACGTAATGAACCCGGGCTCGATCCCCGTCGGCACCAATGCAATTGTTAGTTGCAATTAAAATTTAAATTAAACGTCTTGGCCAGCATGTATAATAAATAAAATATTTCAAGAATATGTGAAATCCGCCAACATGCACTGGAGCAGCGTGGTAGGTTAACTGCTCCATTATCCTTTCAGAAATCAAAAGAGGCAGTGGGACATGTTATATAGGCTAAACTGTAACTTTAACTTCACTGCTGCACGCAAAGAACTGGCAAAAGTAGTGATTACGACAATTCTTCCCCATTAAAAAAGAGCACAGTGAAATAATTGCATCAGTGAACTAATTGCAGGCTTGTGCTGCTGATGATAGATATGATGTACAAGACAAATTTCTAAAATTTAAAAAAAAACACGCAAATATCGTATTATGATTTGGAATACATAACATTAAAGATTATAATCAAATATTTTTTTACAGTAATTCAAGATTCAGACATAATGCAAAACTTCTACACAACCTTGTCCATGTGCGACAGACTGAATACTACGGTACTGAGTTCAGGTGAGCACACTAGAATGAACAACAAACAATGCAATGAGTTACAAAAAAGATGAAAATAATTTATATTTATTTCATGCTTATTACAGATCCTCTGTATCAAACATTTATGACAACAAAACATTATCAAATTCAATAAAGCTTCTTAAAATGCAATATCTAGCACAAGCTATTAGGACACTAGGTTGTCTTGCAGTAGGTACTTAAGATTAGGTTACAGATAGTTCATTTGTTACTGTATGTTTTTATAAAATAAATATTAAAAATATGAAACTAAACTAAATTTTTTATTACAGGCCTGAACTCTGAATCATCCACAGAGTATTCCTCTTTGCAAGAGGAGGTGTTTTTTCTGGTAGCACATTTGCCAGTCGTTGCCTCCAACCCAAAACTTATGGTGCCCAGCCTCATAGAATTCCTCAGTAAGTATATATATAGGAGGGGAGGTCAAAAAGTTCGCAGAATAACAGAGAAGGATAATGAAATGAAACATTAAACTATTTTTCCTTTTCAATGTATTCTCCCTTAACCCTAATACATTTATTAGATCTGTCAAATAACTTATTAATAACATCTAAAAAAAGATTTGTCTTGGGCGTCAAAATAGCCCGAAATTGCCGACTTAATGACGGCGCGATATTCAATTTTCTTCATAGTGGCTAGTTTCTTCCCGATTGACTTGTTTGTTTGAACTTTTGACCTCCCCTCGTATTTAAAAACTTCTCTTTAAAAAATACAATTGATTTTAAAACCTGTCCAATTCATATGTTAATAAAGAAATATATAATTACTAGTAGTAGTTTTAGTACTTAAAAGATATTTAATTGAACAGGGAAAAAGGAGATGATACATCTTTCTAAAGCAATGCAGCAACTCATCGTAACGCTGCTGGAAAAGTCTGAGGCACTCTCTGCTTTCATTGAAGCTGGTGGTCTTGAGCTGGCTGTCGAGAAACTTACTGCTTGCCACGAAGTGAGTTTGCTTAAAAATTATAATATAATCATGCAATTTAAAACCCTTGTTTTATATGAACATAATGTAAAACTAATTATGTTAACAAAAGAATTTAATCCTGCGGTTACCAACCCCCCCTACCGAGAGTGACAACTATGTCAAATATCCCCCTTCTATAAAGCTTCATTCAGTGGTGGACCTTTGATAACTTGTAATGATGATGATAATGAATCAGTTCAAGTAAATCCCCCCTAAGAGGCCTATGCTGTGTTTTTCATAATGGACTTTAATAGGTTGTAATAAATAATATACGTGGCACGCATGCATTTTGAATATCGCGTGAGGATGAGACTTAAGTTTGTTGTTGTAAGACAATAATGTCGACTAAAAGTTGTACTATACTAGATATTTAAATATAACCAGTTAGTACGTGTCGTGTGGGCTAACTACATATTTATTATTTTGGCTGCAGTACGAATTGGTCAGCTCAACCGGGGACAGTCCACGCTCTCACAGAATACCAGCTTAAAACAGCAGAATTATTATGCTGCTGTGTTTCGTATAGTGAGTGTAGAGAACCAGACATTTGTAATGAAGCATTCCATCTTAGTCCTCAGTGGTGACAACGCAACAGCATTTTTATTCTTAATCGATGATAGATGTAGGTGTCTATGAACCACGGCACCCACTTACCAGCAGGTAGATTGTGCTTGCTTTTCACTCTTCTTCATCATCATCATCATCATCATCATCACCATCACAGTCCATCACAAGTTACTTCCCCAGGGAACACCACAAAGCACGGTTCTGTGCCACCTGCACCCATCGACTTCCTACATTTCTTACAAGGTCGCCACCCCATCTATACACTTCGCGTATGCTTATTTTTTTCCCTATCGGTTGAAAAAAATCATAAATTAAATGACCTTGTTCTTAGTATATTTTATGACAACTCCACGTATAAGCGCGTATTTTGCGTGGGAATTTTAAACAAGACAACTTAATTTTCCATTTAACTCAAATTGACACAATAAATAATGATGCAATACACTTTTTACTATTGAGTGCCAGGAAGGTTTTACTACAAAAAAGGGTTAAAATAATCAAATAAGGTTGGCATTGTTTATAGTTTTAATGTTAAATGTTGCATGCAACATACTCGTAAGTTGCGTGTTTTTGGAGAACAAGTTGTAACTTTTGTTTTTATTGTAAATGTATATTACGGAAATAATTTTAGTTTATGTAGCTGAAATGGTTACCTATATAGGTAATTATAGGTATTATTTTTTAATGAGTATGTTAACTTGTTTCAGTCTGGTCCCAGTAACAGTCAGGGTCTGGTGTCGTCACTGATGAACCACCTGAAGGTGCCACCGCAGCTCCTCAACATGTCGACGCCCGCCGGCTCCAGCAAGAAATCGCAGCCGCCAGTCACGGAAACAGCCAACGGGCTCGTTAATATTGCCCCGCTATGTAAGTTGTAACAGCTGTGCTCACAATATCGTTCATTGATTTTAAAAATTAATATATCCAATCTTTGCATATTTCACATATATTTCTGTGATACTTTTTAACTTTACTCATTCGACAGGCAGACATTACTCTAATAAATAATTTAACTAATCAATAGTATGCCGTGTAGTGGCGGTGTAAGAATATCCACTACCCTATATCTCCACGTCACTAGAGGCGAGAGAGAGAAACTGAGACAGGAGATGGGCTGCAGCATCTTTCTGATAACAGCAAAACTGCAATAAAAAAACTACGGTTACCAACCCGCTTGCCGCATGATGAGCAGCGACATAAAGAAACGGCCCTCAGTCCCCGGCGGCCCCGCTATTCCTGAATACGGTGGTAACGGCAGGTCAGTGTTCCTAAGAATCTCCGGTGGAATCTCTACTGGCAACATGTAACGTAAGCACCCTGAGGACTGACGTGAAGATCCTGGAGCTGGAAAAAGAGGTCTATCTCTTTTTCCAGCAAGTTGAGCTGGGATATTATAGGATTATCTGAAGTCCGAAGAGAGGGGGAGGACACGGTAATCCTCGAATCCGGAAACTTGTTCTATCACCGGGAGGGCGACCATCTGTCCCAAGGAGGTGTCGGAATTTATCGTCCACAAGTCTCTCGTTAACAACGTTGTAAAGATTGGGAGTTACTCGACGAGGGTTGCGTACCTTACTCGGAATCACCAATCGGTATTCGCTGAAGGTCATACAGGTTTACGCACCAACCTCGGCACATCCCGATGATGAGGTGGGGGAAATATGTGAGGATATCTCTAGAACCATACATTCCTCCAAAACCCACTATACGGTGTTAACGGGAGACTTCAACGCAAAATTAGGCACAAGACAGAACGGTGAGCTGAAGGTAGGGAAACAATGAAATAGGGCTACGGAACTCAAGGAGCCAGCAGCTGGCCGACTTCATGGAGAAAGAGGGACTCGTTATGATAAACTCTTTCTTCCAGAAGCGGCCCAATAGAAAGTGGACCTTGGTCAAGCCCCGACGGTACGATAAAACATGAGATTGACTTCATTATGACGACGAGACGGCAACTGTTTATTGATGTCTGAGTTATCGCGAGGGTGAAAACCGGTAGCGATCACAGAATGCTAAGAGGCATATTGAACCTCAATGTTAAGTTGGAGAGGTCACGTCTAATGATGTCAACGCTCTGTTCCTCTCGTGCTCTAATCCAAAGCCCCGAAAACTTTCAGCTCGAGTTACAAAACCGTTTTCAGTGACTAGAAGATTACAATACAGTGAACGATATGTATGACAAGCTCGTGGAAACTGTCCATGCGGTCGGAGCTAAGTTCTCCAAGACCATTCACAGAATAACTAAAAAACTCTCCGATCACACTCTAATGGCTGTTAGACGGGAAATGAAGCTGCAGCCTTTAGCAGATATAATAGCATACAGGCAACTGAACAGACAGATCTCCAAATGCATGCGGCGGGGCGCAATTTCAATTACAGCTTATATTGAAGAAGCGATTGAGCGGAACCAGGGCTACAAAGTCTTTGCCAGAGATCTGCCTGCCAGAAAGAGCCAACTGTCGAAGCTGAAGACCGAATGTGGTAGCATCGTTTCCGGGACACCTGAGATTTTGAATGAGATTGAGAGGTTCTACGGGCAGCTGTACAGGGCATCGTTGGAGCCACATTTCTATCATCGTTGGAGTAACGATCCTAGAGCAAGTCTTATCCGACACTATTCCTATGATATCCCGGATGTCAGTCTGAGCGAGATTAGAATTGCTCCCCAGCACTTTAAAACAGCAAGGCCCCGGGCGAGGACGCAATTACAGCGGAGTTTCTGAAAGCGGCTGGAAAACCAGTACTTGAAGTCCTTCAGAAGCTCTTTAATTCCGTCCTCCATGGTGGCACTACTCCGGAGGCGTGGAGCAGAAGTGCGGTGGTCTTGTTCTTCCAAGAAAGGCGGCAGAGCTCACTTGAAGAACTACAGTCCGATTTCCTTCTGAGCCGAGTCTACGTGTTTCGAGAGTCATTACAAATCATCTCGCACGCAGACTGGACGACTTCAAGCCGGTTACTGAAAAGGCTTTAACATCGTAGACCACATAATAGATACCCTTCGGCAAATTGTACAGAAGTCCGAAGAGTACAATCTGCTATTTTGTATTACGTATGTGGAGTATGAGAAAGCCTTTGATCCCATCAAAATTTAGGCGGTGCTGCAGTCCTTCAGCGGTGCCAAGTTGACTGTCGATATATCGAAGTGCTGAAGTGTTTGTACAGTAGGGCTACGATGGGTGCAGAACCAGAGTACGAAACCTATCCAACTGCAGAGAGGTGTAAAACAGGTTGATGTTATATCCCCGAAACTCTTCACCGCTGCATTGGTAGACGTTTTCAAGCTACTGGACTGGAAAGGATATGTTATTAACATCAATCGCGAGTACATCACTCACCATCGATTTCCGACGATATAGTTCTTATGGCAGAATCGCTGGAGGACCTAAGCAATATATGCTCAATGACCTCAATAGTGTCTTCCAACGTATAGGTCTTAAGATGAACATGGATAAAACAAAAGTCATGTGTAACGTCCCTGTCACACCTATGCCGGTAGTTGTTGGGAGCACTAAGCTCGAAGTTGTCGACGAGTATGTTTACTTAGGACAAATAGTCCGACTAGGTAAGTCCAACTTCGGCCGAGAGGTTAATCGACGGATTCAGCTCGGCTGGGCAGCGTTCGGGAGATTACTACACATCTTCTCGTCAGGTATACTGACTAACTTAAAACCTGAAAACAAGATTGTACAACCATTGCGTTTTTCCAGTGTTGACTTATGGATTTAAGACGTGGTTCTTAACTGCTGGCCGTATGAAGAAGCTCATGGACGCTCAGTGAACTATGGACAGAGCTATGCTCAGGGTTTCTTTGCGTGATAGATTTAAAAATGAGGATATCCACAGTAGAACCAAAGTAACCGATGTAACCCAACGGATTAGTAAGCTGAAGTGGCAATGGGCCGGCCAACTGATGGTGATGAAAGGTTCTCGAGTGGCAGCGTTGTACCGGTAAGCGAAGTGTAGGGCGTCCCTCCACTAGATGGAGTGACGACCTGGTAAGACGTGTAGGAAGTCGATGGATGCAGGTGGCTCAGGACCGTGTCAGACCGCCTATGTTCAGCAGTGAACTTGTGAAAGGCTGTAATGAATAAATTAAAAAATCATTAGTATTAATAATAATAATTTTAGTAATTTAAAATTTTTAAAAATAGTAGTAATTAAAAAAAATGTAAGTGATCATTAGAAATTTGCTTTCATAGTATTGTTGTTATGGTAAACAGCCAGTCATGTGATTACTAATACAGAATAGGTAGCATAAAGTTTTTAGTTTACAGAACACTTATTCATTGTGGTGATAGTTCTTTCTAATTAAGTTTTCGGTTACAGTCCTGGTTCTAGCATCAGTACCCGTTACTTCGGGTATTTTTGGTATTGTACAGGGTCTATTTTTTTATAAAATTGAAGTGGCAACCGCACTTGCATTC